>CAJNDT010001007.1:0-101809 GCA_905221615.1 Symbiodinium sp. CCMP2592
GGCCAAGGCCTGCATACCGGCCAGAACCAGAAGGAGGTGGCGACCAGAAGATCTCCCCGGGTAAACTCCCCCGGGCCGCGTCTTGTTTCCCCCCCCCCCCCAGCTCAATTCAAACCCAAAGCAAGACGCAGCCCGGGGGAGCAGCCCGGTGAGTGGACCAGCTTGCCAGCTCCTTCTTGAGGCCCTCTTTCGGCCAGTCTGCCTTCCATCCTCTTTGCCAGCTTCAAGGCTTCGATTGGATCACTCTGTTCGTTCTGGGCCTTCTCTGTTTCCTTAGCCTACTTGCCGACTGTGGCTTCAGTCTGTCAAGCTCCGCAGTGCCATCTGTCAGCTGGCTCGAGGTCGAGCGAGTCCATGTAGTGGGCTCCGCCGCCTTAAGGGCATCAGTTTTACCACTACGCTATGGCGGCGGAGGGAGACAGGGGACGCTGCCTTTCGGGGGGGGGGGTGGTGCGGAACACCGGGATCTCCTTTTTGGTCGCGGTTGAAAGTAAATGACGTGGCTGGGATTCGAGCCCGCAGACCTTGGCTGGAGCGATTCGGAGCCCACAGATGGAAGCTCTCCAGAGCCCCCCCCCCCCCCCCTCCACTTCCACATCATAAACTCACAAGCCCTCATGCCAAACTTCATGGGCTCGAACCCTCCCCCCCCTCCAGGAACACACGCGCACGGGCTCGAATCCCACCCCTGTCATTTTGCTCCTTTAGAGTTGCTTCTCCTTTTTCCAAAGCACAAACGCGACTAAATCAGCAAAATCCTGGATTTAGAGCTGCTTGTCCTCTTCCGAAAAGGACAAGCGCAACTAAATCTCGAGAACCAGCAGACCGGAACACCCCCCCCCCCCGTCTGCCTCCGCCGCGATAGCGTAGTGGTACATCTTAGCCCCCTAAGGCGGCGGAGCCCACTACATGGACCAGGTCGACCTCTGCAGAATCGAACTGTGCAGCCGTTCGGCCACAATGCCAGTGGCAGAAGCTCCTGAAGGGATACTGCCGATGGGACTGGCCAGACAGTGGGAAAAGGAAGACCTGATGCCATCAAGGTCATGAGAGAGTCCAGCAAGCAACTGAAGCCGAAGAGTTCAAAGGCTGGCCGCTCAGAAATGGAACAACGGAGAGAAGGGGAGCTGGCATGGAAGAGCACTCACCGGGCACGCTCCCCCGGGCTGCGTCTTATCTCAGGCTGCAACGGGCTGCGTCCTCGAGCGACAGGAATAGACTGGACATGGCGACCCGACATCTCACCGAGCAGCCCCCCCCGCCGCATCTTAAAAACTGAAAGGCCCCTCTCAGCCATTTCCTTGTATATGCTTGCTTTGAAAATAGTCACTCTCTGAACAATCAAAGGCCCAAGTCGAAACGCGTCCTCTTTCTGTATGCAAGCCTGCTGATATCGTGACACAATCCGGCAAGGAATCCAAGCGAAACGTGCGCAGCCCATCAAACGGGTCCACAGGGATCAAACGTCAGATAATCGTGCTAGAGAGCAAAGGAGCAAGCTTTGCAATAGGAACCACAGCAGCAGCAGTCCAAGGAAGTAGCAGGAAGAACGGGCCAGGACACGAAGCAGGGCAGCAGGAGTGTGACGCGTGATGGGGCCGAAAGGGGCTTCGGATTGTCACGGTGCAACAATCCGTGCAGCCCCGACCCCACGAAGAGTGTGACGCATGCGAGAACCCAAGCGCTCCAAATTGTCACGACGTGGCAATTTAAATTGTCACAACGTGACAATCTAACCCCATACCCCCATCCAGATTGTCGCGACGTGACAACCTCCTCGCACCCCCACCCCCTCTTCCTCTTCCCTCCAGATTGTCACGATGTAACAATTCTGCGGGAGAAAGCCCAAGATTGTCACACCAGAACAACCTGCGACAAGGCCACATTGTCAGCACAAGACAATTTGTCCCCCCCCCCCGCCCCCCTTCCAAATTGTCATAGCATGACAATTTGAAGGTGGTCACATACCAGGATTGTCGTGCCATGACAATCCTGCTCGCTCGCTTCCCACCCCCGCCCCCCCCCCCTTTTCCCCAGATTGTCATCAGATGACAATCCTGCCCCCCTCACCCCCCCAGAGTGTGACGCGAGCGAGGTTCGAAGGGGCTTCAAATTGTCATAGCGTGACAATCTGGTGGGGACGGGGGGGAGGAGGGGCGGGGGGGGGGGGCAGATTGTCAGGGCGTGACAATCTAGCCGACGCGACCACACGAAGAGTGTGACGCAGGTGGCGGCCGAAGGGGCCTCAAATTGTCGCGGGATGACAATTTAAATTGTCATGCCGTGACAATCCTGCCCCCCCTCCCCCCCCCCCCCCCCCCCCCCCCCAGATTGTCATGAAATGACAATCCTGCCACCCCTCAACCACCCCCACCCTCGCCTCCCCTCCTCCTCCCCCCTCCCCGGACTTCAAATTGTCACAACACTACAATCTGGGGAAGGGAGGGAGGGGGGGGGGGGCGGGGTCACCAGATTGTCATGGCTTGACAATCTGGCCGCCGCGACCACACGAAGAGTGTGACGCAGGTGGAGCCCGAAGGGGGCCCAAATTGTCGCGAAATGACAATTTAAATTGTCATGCCGTGACAATCCCGCCCCCCCTCGCCCCTCCCCCGCCCCCCAGATTGTCACGCCACGACAATCTGGGGAAGGAACAGGCCCAGGATTGTCACGAAATGACAATCCAAATTGTCATTCCGCGACAATTTTTTGGAAGGCAGGGCGTGACAATCCGGGCGGCTCGGATACACACAGTGCGCTTTTTGGGTTCGCACTTGCCCCCGAAAATGGCGATGGTGAGCATCCTTGTGGAAGGGAGTGTGGCCCAACCGTAGCATGGCTGCGGCGAACCATTCTTCCGAACCGGCCTCCACATACCTAAAAAGGGCCGAGGATGTCTTCCCGAGCACTTTCGAAAGGCTGCGGCCACACTTTCGGGGTGCGTGCCACGGACGCGCTTTGCGCGAGGATTCGTTCCTACTGGATTCGTTCCTCAGTGCCACGGGCCGGGATCTTCCGTCCAACCTGTTAAAGGGAACGCGTGTACGCGAGTGCACGTTACTACCGGGCTGTCGACTCCTCCGAAGTCGGCGAACCCAGCACAGGTGAAGCCTCTCTGCCACTCCAATCCGGCACGGGCTACGGAAGTAGGAGCGTGTACCGAGGGACACTCTCTGACAAGGCATCCTAAAACAAGGCTATCCCGGATTCACCATGAATCATCCATCCGGGGGGGGCCTTCAAGGATCTTCACACTCCCCATGAACAACATGTTCGCTCTCTCAACATGTGCTCGCCAAGGTATAGCTCTGGTCGCGACTCAGATGCAAGCAAACATGTCCAGGTCGAATGCTGGCGCATGCTGAACTTGTGCTAAGCTCGCATCAGTTCTCCCTGCCGAAGCCAAGGTACAGCCAGCGTCGACGCCAGTGACTGGGCAACGACTGCCACACAAGAAATGCCCTCCAAGGTTATGCTGTGGCCGCAACTTCGCTGCAAACAGCATGTCCACCCTTACAGTGCACTCGTGTCGTGTATGTGTGTGTGTGTGTGTGTGTGTGTCTGTGCCATACTTACATCGACTCTTCTTACGAAGCCAAGGCAGAACCTTCGCACTAACACTCATCTAGCATGCAACATAAGGCAGAGCCCATGCGGGCCAAGCCGACAAGAAGTCTCACCGAACAGCAAACGCATCGGTCCAGCACACCGACAAAAAAACAATGCAGGCTGCTGCAGCACTCACTCAGACGCCGCTCCACTGCTCGACTTGACAAGCACAGACACTCCAAACGTCATACGCCTCCGGAGCCGTGGGCTCAAAAAGAAAGCAGACACTGTCCAGCACCCTCCTTCTCTTCCGAAGCACCTGCGCCAAGGCAGGGTCGTTGCAAACTCCGGCTGTAAACCTTGAATATCATCAGCACCCACTTTGTCTGCAGATGGGCAACCGCCTCGACGTGGAAGCAGAGTTCGACGGCACGCCGTTCAAAGCCAGGACCGAAACCTAGACGACGCACAACATCACATCCACGTCCATGCTTCTCCCCTGCTACCAAAGGTGCGACAATCAGTGGTGGTGGCATACCAGCGGTCGCTGGTACCTTTACACTGCTGCTGCTCAGCCGCACACAAAACCGCCCACACACACACACACACACACACACACACGCAAACGCACACACACACACATACACACAGACACACACGCAGCTGCTAGAGTTTCCCAGACAGCCTCGACCGCAGGAGGAAACCTGCGACTGGGGGGCGGCAACCCTCGGGTGGTGTCGATGGACACCCGAGGGGGGCTTGGACTTCAACGCTCGAACCCGAGACATGCCAGTGCAGAACCGCAAAAGCCGAAACACAGCCACCGAGCGAAGTGTGCGAGCCCAGGATTTTTGGCCCGACTACAAGTACATGTAGTAAAGAGTTCCGATCTCAGCTGAACGCATCCACAGTGCAACCAGATCAGGTTATATCCACAGGATGTTCAGATCAAAATCACGCCGTGTGTCCCCACCGTCGCCGAGGCCGGCCCGCTGCAGGCGTTGCGCGGAGCCTCTACGACACCACGAAAAAAAAAAAGGCCAGTGCATCGCAGAGAGGAGCCGACTGTGAGGCCATCATGTCGGAAGCACCAACATGCATATACAGACACTCCAAACGTCATGCGCCTCCGGAGCCGTGGGCTCAAGAAGAAAGCAGACACTATCCAGCACTCTCTTTCTTTTCCGGAGCACCTGCGCCGAGGCAGGGTCGTTGCAAGCTCCGGCTATAAACCTTCTTCCTGCACGCAGTGGGCGCCCTCTCTTTGAAGTAACTCACCGCCAGCATGACTACGATGTCAAGCCATCGGTGCTGGCGCTGGAGCGCTGAGAAGCCCGGTCGATGGGAGGCCATAGCCAGTGCATGCCGTTTCTCTTGCACACTCGGTGCTGCGGTATGGCGCTACACAGGTGGGAGCCGTGCCGTGGAACCTCGACTATCCCGATTTCTTTGATGCCTTCCTGACGGACCTCCCGGAGCCGCGCGTCGGGTTCCCATTTAGACCATGTTAAACGACACGAGAACCAGTTGTGTGTGTTTCCTGCAGTCAGGCCCACATTTGGGAACGCCACGAAACGCAGGAACAGCACTACCTGTGCTACGAGCGACTCCAACCAGGCAGTATAACACAGCCATGTTCCCGCAGACTCACTTCCCGAAAAGCAAAAGCGTCACACTAACGACAGGTGTGCCGACGTACTACCACGGATGCCCTCCTCACTGCATCACGGGCATCCTGCGTAGTGGTCTGAAGCCATCGAGCGCGGGCGACTTAATTTGCTGCACCTGGAATCACCACACCGACACCGAAGAAGTGTTGCAGCCCGACTTACGCAGGTAGCAGGACAGCATGAATTCTGGCGGGCGGGCATCTACGTAACGCCGTCGTTTGAGACGGCGTGCTGGTATGCTACGCCGACGCGGTTGCTTGGATTCACAAATGTCACGCAAGCGTCACTGTCCGAGCATCAGCGATCAGATTGACCACGAGCAACCTGCGCAGGTTGGGCCCCGTGCCGACGGAGGGCTACCCTCCATACTGCCGCGCAGTACTTGTCGTCCAGCCCCGTCTACGAGGCACACAGACAACGACTCAACACAAATATTCTCCTTGACGCTCTCGCAACCGCGCAGAAGCTGCCAGGCGATACTGCCGCCCAGCCAAGCAAGATACGGCACAAAGGGGGCGAGCAGTACGTCTTCGACAACACGGACGACTTGTCCATCAAAGGCGCAAAAGCAACGGTAAGACGCCTTGCCTGCCACGTCAAACACAAGCCCAGCTTGCGTCCGTCAGGAATAATCCTGCAACGCGGTTTCCACCTGACGAACCGGAGCGGTGTCCTGCACATCAACAGCCACCAGGCCACAAGCGGGCCCTGCTTTCAGCCGTTACGCCTGCAAATGTTTCGACGCAGGACTTGACGAAGTTCTACCCTCCGGACTATCAGAACTTCCGCTTGACAGTGGAAACCCATGGCGGCTTGACACAAGAGACTGAAAGCCTCTGCGCATGCTGCTATCTCCTGCAACCAAGGCTTGGATGGCACGCAAAAAGGCGCCTACGAGTAGTCCCGCAGTCGGCTCAATTCCAGCCGCAGGGTACAGATCAGTTGTACACGACGGCACCGAGGTCAAGCCGCTGCAGGCGCTGCGCGGCGACGTCCACCCGCCCAAAAAAAAGAACACCCGTCGTGCGAAGAGACAGAAAACGCAGAGCTACGTGCAATGGCGCAGTCTTGACACGTACCAGTCCGAGATCACACACGAAAGGCAAATTTCTTGCCGACGCCCGATAGCGCGACCAGCTCAAGCTTGCATCTGTCCGCTCAGACAGGAACAGCACCTCCGACTTGCAGGAGGGCCTTGCTGTGCACTACTGTCCTCTCGCCTCCGTCTCTCACCCCCACCACAAGCTACCCCGAAAGCGCAGGACTGCCACCAGATGGGCAACTCCACATCGGCGACCGAGGAAGGCCGGACCGGCAGACCATTCAGGCAGGAACGGCTACCAGTGCAGCAAGGAGATCACAAACGACCCGTCCAGTAGACTCAGCAAACAAAAAAGCAGGTCAGACGACGGATGGTGGTGGTACCACAGTGGCAACTGGTACCACTACACGGGCGTGTCTCAGCCGCAAGCACACAAAGGCACACAAGCGCTCAAACAGACGCACGCACAGACACACACACACACACACACACACACAGACACACACACAGACACACACACAGACACACACACACACACACACACACACACACACACACACACACACACACACACACACACACACACACACACACACACACACACACACACACACACACACGCACGAGCTCTTCAGAACAACGGCAAAAAAGGCTGAACCGAATATCCGAGACCCAAACAGAAGGCAGCATCCCATCGCCACGCCAGGAACAGGTCTGCCACGGGGCTTCTGTGATGGGATGGTGCCGGTGGTCGCCAGAACACGGACTGGACTTCAACGTCCCCACCTTAGAAACTCCGACACGACCGAAGACAAGCATTGAAGCAACAGCACCAGAACGATGCCCACGCCTAGGACTTCTGGCCAGACTACACATTGGAGTGAAGCCACTGCCTGAGCCCCACGTCAGCTAAATTCCAGCCGCGGTATGCAGATCAGCTGTGCTCGACGGCACCGAGGTCAAGCCGCTGCAAGCGCTGCGCGGCAATGACAACCCGTCGCGCAAAGCGACCCAAAAAAAAGACTGTGTGCAATGGTAAAGTCCTCACACGTACCAGTCCGAGATCCCGCACGAACAAAGCAATTTCTTGCCGACGCCCGCTAGCGTGACCAGCTCAAAACTTACATCCCTCCCAGACGCCTTTCACACAAAGCTGCACCTTCGACAAGCAGGTGGACCTTGCTGTACAGTGCTGTCCTCTCGTCTCCGTCCCTTTACCCTAGACCCTTAACCCCAAAAGTCTTCAGCCGCAGGACGCAGCTACAATCCTTATCCTTCGCCTCGCTCCATCATGGCCGCAACTTGACACCACCACGGTCACCGGCAACACTGCATTACCTCTAGCGTCAAGACGGTTCTGCTCTGCTGCTCCATAGGTCAGCCCGTCGAGCAACCCTGACCCGCTCATCGTGGACACCCCCGACGCAACACGGCTTCAACTTTCACGTGCAATCTCCACTGCTGCGACACAGCATCGACAACCAAGGGAACCGGAGGCGTACAAGGCACAATCGCCGCTAGGCGACAATGTCATTCACATTCAAAAACAAAACCAAATGTGTGATGCCGCTGGCATCCTCTCCCGCTCGACACATCATGCTCTGAACAAGGACTGGAAAGCTCTCAGCCAGAACCCGAACGAGAACATCGCGACTTGCATGCAGTCCCAATCACCTCGCTGCTTTCTCCCTCGCTCAGCGACAGAAGAACGTGCAGCCTCACAGCTCCGTACACCCGATATGCAGCTCCGAAGACACAGAAAACCTCACTGCAGCACCCACATACCTGCCTGAGACATGAGTGACCGAATCAAGGAGCCGAACAACAAGCGGCTGAAGATTGACGGCGCCCGCGAGGCTCGCCATGTTCCCACGCACCGGCACCACGTTCCGAAACAACGCTGCGCACCTGAATTGTCAAGGAAGCCCCGCCGCTTCTGCAGAAAAAGCCGCCAATGGCAGCGGTGCACCGCCAGGAGCCAACACACGCGCTGGTGCTAAGACGCCCGTGGATCGCGCAGATCTTCGAGAAAAACAAAACGTGGGAGATTCGAGGCACCAACCTGGCGAAGCGAGGGCGCTTCGCGCTGGGCGTCAGCAAATGCTACCGGCTCGCCGGAGAAGTCGACTTCGTGGACGCCTTCCCCATCGGCATCTGGCAAAACGGAGGCTGGCAACCGTTCAGTGATTGCCAAGAAGATCGAGAGAACTTCCTTCTCCGACCAGAAAACCTGGAAAAACACCAGGTCGACCCCGATTCCATCCCATACCAAATCGCTTATGCCTGGGTGATGGAAAACCCGCGGCGTTACATCCCCGAAAAGCCGTACCGTCCCATCAGAGGACCGATATGGCAACCTCTCAACCAGACGAGCCAAAGCAGCCCCAAGGAGAGCGACTCCGCCGGCAAGAACAAACGCAAGGCTCGACATCAGAACCACAAAGATGCAGCCACACAAACAGAGCAGCGGACCAGAGCCTCGGCAGGAACCCTGCCCGACAACGCGCACAAGCGTGGCATCTCGTAGACCCGCAGAGAGAGAATGACGCAGACAGAGAGGCGGCAGGATCGACCAGCCCGCAGACATAAAAAAAAAACCGACCGTCACTGCCTCTCACAGCCTGCATGCTCTGCAGACAAGACTGCGACAATCTCCTGCGGCAACCAACTTAGCTTCGAATCAGTCTCGGCTCAAGGGAAACAAGAGAAGAACTTGCCGCCAACAAAAATAGCAAGTCCTGCCGCAAGAGAGCCGCAGCCATGTCGCCAAAAGCCGATGCTGCCGATCCCAACAAGGCCAATGATCTCGAGCAAACCCAGGTGCCGCCCAACACACAGCTCTCATCCCGTGCCTTCAGTTCCCCCCCCCCCCAACCTGCTGTTTCAATCGCCCGGCAGGCTGAACGCACCTTCCGGAATCTGCGGGGCACCCTTTCCGAGCATATGTTCAAAGCATGGTGCGACGCCTACGTAAGATCCGCAGCCTACGAAGACATGTGCAGCCCTGCGGATGCGGGACACGAAGAAAGCGGGTTGCCCTCCGAAGAAGTGATGCTGCGACTCTGGGACGAAACGGTCCCATCACAGCACGAAGCAAACGAGAATTTCGACTACGGTATCCTCGAGCTGCTCTGGCCCCGGCAAGACACGTCCACTCTAGACGACCTCACACGCCTCGTGCTCGCCTTCGCGGCCTTGCAAAGTCGGGGCGACCGTCACACCACTCGGCTGCACATCGACCTGGTGTGTAGCACAGGAGCTGGTGGCACGGACAACCGACAGGCACGCAGCCACACAGCACGCCTGCAATACAGACGCCGCCTCTGGGCGGCCAGTCAAATCGCCGACATCCTCATGCAAATCCTCTGAGACAGCGCTCAGCACGGCAGAAGGCTACAGAGCATGACCGATTCGACTCCGAGCACAGGACCAAAAGAAAACAGAGTCCCAAGCAACGCTCGGACGAAAGAGCCGACATGCCTTCACACCGACGAGTCGTTTGCGTGCTTCAAACGTCTCAGCGATCAAACCACTACAAGAGACCAGCCACCGAGCCGCAGCATGTGCATGAGCAACCCGCAAAGCTACGAAAGAACCAGACAAACATGTACAAATAGCAGAACCGCAACTCCGGCAACAGCCACAAAGCGGAAGCGTGCTCCACCTATGGCCCACTCTCCCGCAACGCTCAACCGACGCTTGTACGCCTTCGAGCTGCTCGACTGCACGCGTGAGCATGTCGTTCACAGAAGCGAAATGCCTAGAGACAGGCCAAGCCAGCCATGGAGCAACATCGAGCAGCGCAACGCCGGGCCCCGCAGCGGACTCAACGATCGAGCCACGCCAGTTAATCGACGCCACACCTGCAACAGGCATTGACCGAGGAACTCCGCATGACAGCGAGCCAACGACATCGGCCTCCCACCATCGTTTACAACGAGGCACGGAACCCCAAAAAAAAATGCAGCACACAACATGCATGCCAACAAGAAAACCTGACGTGAGCCGAGGCCATCCATGGGGCGTGGCCATCATCCATGGCACAACAAATCCAGCTCTACGAACATAGGCTCAGGCAAGCGCTACAGTGAAGGAAAAAAAGATAGCATGACAGCAGCCAAAATCCCACAGACCAAGCCAGGATGCTACATCTACACGCCGACGTACTCGAGCTGCCAAGGGCGCCTGCGCCCGAGTCGGCCCGCACCTTGCATGTTTAAAAAAATAACATCATCTGACCTGAAGGGATAGAATGACGTGGAAAGAAGCAAAGGACATCGTGCGCGCCACTCGCGTGACCAGAACCGCAGCACAAGTCAGAGCGCTCGCGACCGCGAGGTGCACCGTCTCCACGCCCACGAGAAGCACGGCCAGCGCCGCGCCGACGGCACCTCGCAACGGCACAGCCGACTGATCTGCGGTCGACCCGCCAAAGTGCTGTGCGAAATGCTCCAGAAGGCAAGAAAAAAGACACAAGCAAAGTCTGAAGAGCAAAGAAGAAAGACCTCACGGGACGCAGATTCAGAGACATCGGCGGCCTCTTCTCACGTGGCTCAGACTTTGTGCAGACTCGACACAGACTCAAGCCCAGCCGACGGCAAAAGCCACACAGTCTCAAAAAAGAAAAGCGAAGCCAGGGACAGAACAGTTCACCACGAGAGCCTAGAATAAAAAAAAAAACGCTCCTCGCGCCGCATGTTGCACTTTCGGGCAGTCTCAGGAAGACAGCTCTGGAGCTGTCCACTGTCGGACTGTGCCCCTCCCTGCGAGGTGCCGCCTGCAGAAGCACTGCGCGTGTACCTGCACGACAAGATTGGCACCCCACGCTACAGAACCAAGTTCCTCGTCCACAATCGCACCGTGGACAGCAGCGAGGACTGGGACACCATCGCCGCCCGGGCACTCTACCACGATCACGTGGACATCACCGTAATCATAGCAAGCTACAAAAGAATACACGCACAAGAACTCTGTTGGGCAATCGGCACAGAAGACATGGCTGGGATTCAAAGGCTGCTCCAATCCGCAGCGAACCCCAACCAAACAATTTTGGCTGTATGGCCGCACGACCCCGCTGTGGAGATGAAGCCCCTGCACATCGCCGTCTGGCTGCAGAAAACGAGGATCGTGGACATGCTTCTCCTCGCCAAAGCGGAGATCAACAACATCGACAACGACACGGCACTGACAATCGCGTGCCGCAACGACGACCTGAAAACAACGCGACTCCTGCTACGGGAAAAAGCCGACATCAACCTCGAGAACGCCGCAGGAAATGCGCCTCTGCACGTTTCCATCAAAAGAAGCTCCGTACCCCTGACAGGACTGCTACTCAAATACAGAGCCAACCTAGGCCAGCGAAGAAACTTCGACGGACTAACGGCTCTGGCCGTGGCGGTGTTGCACTGTCGACCCAAAAAAGCACGACTGCTCCTGCAGCTCGGTGCCATGCAGCACGAGCCGAGCAAGTCCTGCACAGCCTTGCACATCGCAGCTACGCAAGGCAACCTAGCCCTCATGCAGATGCTAACCCAAAAGGGCGCCGACATCAACGCCACGGACAGTCAAGGACGCGTTCCGCTGCAGCTCCTGCCCAGAAGTACCACTTTCATGCATCGCTGCGGCTGCAAGCGGCTGCTGAACCGCCTGCAGAAGGCTGGAACAGCCACAGATGTCGGCTAGAACTTCCAAACGCATGTCCCTCAGGCCGACGACGACAGCCGGGAGAAGCAGCGCGACTGAGACACTTGCCTATGCCGCGCCGGCACAAAAAGCAGAGCTCTTCTCTCATGCTTACGTGAGATGGTCGACAGTGCACCCGCATAACACGCCGAGCTGACTCCACACCCACGTCAAAAAAAAACGAAGTGCCGCAGCTTTCCACGCAGCAGGTGTTGCCGCATGCTCAAGTCAAAAAGAAGCCCCAAGTCCGTCTTGCGCACGCGACAAAAACGGCCATGGCGACTCACTACGGCAGCGACGTCGCACAGAGCATAGCCAATGCCTTCGTCGCTGGAACACGAAAGCTCCCGGCACACTTCGACATACAGCAACCAATGCAGCTAAGACACATGCCAGAAGAGACTGCGAGACAGGTGCGGACGTTGACAAACCACATGCACCTGAACGATTCAGACGCGCTCTGGCTGCAGTGCCTCGCCTCGCAGCTGCAGCCGCAAGCAGGACACACGCTGCTGCCAGACTTGTGGGACTTCAAACGACAAGTGGCCGCCTTCGTCGAACGACAACAAGAAGAACCGCCCGAGCCACCGCCGTACTGGCTACCACCGGCAGCACTGGAAATAGGAACAGACCAGCCGAACCTCGCAGTGACAACGCCGGCGAAACGACCAAGATCCTCAACGCCCGAGTGCAACCAGGCCACCGCAGCAGCCGAGCTGCATCCAGCTAGCATGACGCCAGTAAACACGACACTGCCCAAAACCACCCGTCATGCAGTGCCACCATGTCGGGACAACCCGCCGCCACGTTCCGAGGCGAAGCATGGCAGAATCGAAAAGCTCGGCGCATGAGACTCGAACAGACCAGATCGCCCTTCATTGGCGAGGCGCTGCAAGCAGCGTAGCAAAAAGGACATAAGGAAACCCAAAACAGAGAGAGCTCGCGACAAAGGCACTCTACGCAAGCAAAGCCTAGCCTAGCCCCCAACGAGCTCCAACCGAGACGAAGGCAAGCACCGCAACACGCCCCAGCCGCCACGCCGCGCGCACCAGGACCGCCACGACAGCGGAAGGGCGAGATGCCAATCGGCGAGCCGCAGAAACAAAGGCGCAGCAACCCCGCACCGCGTGAAGTCAGCAGCGACACCTGCTCGAAAATCTGCCAGCGACCCTCTGTGCTGTAGCACATGGCTCAAAACAAATAAGACGAGACAAGCCTGACGCCACCCTCAACCGTCCCGATGGCTTCGACGTGCCACCTGATCACGGTGCTCACGGCGGCAACCGGCGAAAAGCTGACTGAGCTGCAGATATCGCAAGACAGCAACACAGTCCGACAAATCAGAGCGCACCTCGAGCAGCAGCTCGGATTCCCGCGCTATCAACAGCGATTGCTACTTAGCACGTCAAACCACGAACTCCCAGAGACCTACGCCCTACACGCCGGGATCAAACAAATATCTCTCGTGCTGGTCCCCTACATCACGGTGTCCGAAGAGCAAGAGGCCGAGATGCTGAATGCGGTGAGCCACGGGTCAGCGCACACCGTCGAGGCCATCCTCCGACGACCACAGCATCCAGACTCGTCCGCAGGAGACCACACGACACGGCAACTGCATGTCCCTGCACGAAGCAGCCACGAACAACAGCACCGACGTGGCAGAGCTCCTGCTACGGGCCAAAGCAGACGGAAACCTAAAGTGCCCAACAACGGGCAGCACGCCGCTCCTCGAAGCCACCGGCAGGTACC
Organism: Symbiodinium sp. CCMP2592; assembly: GCA_905221615.1. Classification (NCBI taxonomy): domain Eukaryota; class Dinophyceae; order Suessiales; family Symbiodiniaceae; genus Symbiodinium; species Symbiodinium sp. CCMP2592. The sequence continues at coordinate 13,693 of CAJNDT010001007.1, forward strand.
ACTGGGAAGTCATGCGGATGCTCCTGGACGCAAGAGCACAACCAAACGTGGCCGGGGCAGGCAACCGCACACCTCTGCACTACGCCTGCACCCAACCCGACGTGCAGCCGGTACTGACACTCGTGCAACACAGCGCGATCTTGAACGCCAGGGATGACCGCGGGCACACACCTCTGACAGTGGCGCGCCGGTTGGGACACGTGCAGATGCTCAAACACCTGACAAGCACACTCCAGACGTATGAGCCAGAGCACGATAAATCAAAAGAGGGCGAAGACGCTTCCAATCCTCAACCACGACGGCAAGGACGAGACGGACCCCGACAACTTAGACGCCGAGATCGACGAAATGCAACCAGAGGAAGCACCACGTAGCCGACGAACCTAAGACCCAAAACACGAGGAAAGCATGCGGGCAAAAAACCAGGCTCCGAAAAAAAAGAAAAGAGTGATGTAGCACTTCCACCTGTCAGTGCAGCATCGACGCATGCCATCAACTTATGGTCCCGCTGGCAGACAGCTGCACGAGCAACATCCACCAAAAGGCTAACATGCCCATCGCATCGCAGCAGCGGCTCGAAAGGTTCCCAGAGCGGGCCAAGACGTAGCGGGGGCAGCAGCGCCATGTCGAAGCCCATAAAGACGAGCACAGACGGCGCAAAGCGACGACGCTTTTGCGCGAGTGCCATCACCTCCACAACCCCGACGAGATCAGCCACCAACGGCAACAACGGCGACGGCTCAGAGCTAGTCGCCACCGTGAGGCGCTGGGGAAGCACGGTCGGCGTCTTCGACGACGGCTCCAGAACGGAAACACTCTGGCAATTGCAGGTAAGCCATGGCGGCCGGCGGTCCTTCGGCTACCACCTGCTACCCGTGTGCAAGCAAGCCCTACAGCAGCACCCCAACGAAAAAGTGCGGGATCCACTCCAATTGGAATCCGAGCTCCACATCAAGATCCTCAACGGTGCACCGCCCAAAACCGGGCCAACAGATCCAGACGGAGTGGGTCTGGAAGCATGGCATCCAGTCATCTACGCCCCGACCCCGGCGGACGGCATGAACCTAATACAGTTCATCATGCAGCACAAAGTACGCGACGGGCACCTACTACAGATGCCAGAGCTAATCGCCATCTTCCCAGACGAAGGAGAAAACGGCTCGATCCCCACGCCCTGGGCGGTGCACGCCGAGCACCTCCTGCAGGCTCCAACATTCAAAGCCCTGCCACCAAGGGGGCGGCGCCACGTGATGCTGCAAGTAGAAATGCTGCAGACAGAGCCGACGCAGCGCAGCATCGCCGCCAACCAAGAAATGACTAGCAGCCAGGAGGACGATGAGGAACAGACCGGCGCCGCGGTCAAGCAGAACCACAGCATCGCGATCTTCGGAGGCATCTACGGCTTTCGCGACCTCTTTGACGCGGCCAACGTCCCGGGAGGCCTCGTACCACAGCCAGACGGACCCAAGGACGAATACGTGCGACACCTCAAAGTCACTACCTCAGACGACGACCTAAACAAGCTGACATCGATCCTGGAACAAGTCCTGCTGCGAATCCCCGTATACCTGATCGACCAGACGGAACAACAAAACAATCCACTCGTAAACTGGCTCCTGCAGCAGCCGTCGGTCCACCTGGGCGAGAAGTCCACACAGTCATCCGAAAGAAAAGAACGACGAGAAAAGCAAGGGTGGCGAGACCGCCAGAGCCAGAAGTCACCAAGATACATGCGCCCAAAAGAGGTGCACACGGCCACTTTTTTTACCTGTACAAAGCAAATTCAGCCAGCGGGCGGGACACACAGGCGCGACAGGTCCGGCCCAGCCCAAGCGACTCCGAATGACGACGGAAAACACCGGAGCGAGCCCACCAGAACAGACGTCCGTGAAAGCTTGCTAGCAGATCGCAGCACACGCTAGAACACCATGCAAGGCATCCCACAACCGGTATTCTCGTGCGGCTCAAACGACGCCAGTCGCACTTTCTGTTTCCCGCTCACAAACCCAGGAAACCGCCCTGCTCGAAAACATGATGATGGCCAGGACGCAGTCGACACAAGAAGCCGCGAAAAGGAGGCGCTTCAGCGCGAGCGCAATCACGCACAGGCCACTCGCCAGGACGAGTAGCCTGACAACAAACGGCGACGGCACCGAGCTCGTGGCAACCGTCCGACGCTGGGGCACCACCTTTGGAGTCTTCGAAGACGGTTCCAAGGCGGAGCAATTCTGGCAGATACAGATAGCACACGGGGGCCGCCAGTCTTTCGGCTACAACTTGCTGGCGACGTGCAGGGAGGCTCTGCAGAAGCACCCGGACGACAAGGTCCGCGACCTGCAACAGCTGGAAGCTCAGATGCACATCAAGGTTCTCATCGGGGCTCCAGCTATGTCAGGGCCGAGCGACCCGGACGACGTGGGAATAAAAGACTGGCAGCCAGTGCTCTATGCTCCCACACCAGACGCCGGGCTCAACCTGATCACCTTCGTCCTCCGCCATAAGATGACGACGAACCAGTTGCTGCAGCTGCCCCACCTGATCGCACTGTACCCGGACAAGAATGTCGCCAGCACCCCGGCTCCCTGGGTCGTGCACGAAGAGCACCCCCTGCAGCACCGACCATTTCAAGCTCTGCCGCCCCGCGGCCGCCGCCACGTCGTCCTGCAGGTCGAAACAGACCCGACCGCCAAGACCCCGACGACAACACGACCAGCCGACGAGGATCAATTCACAGAAGAGAAAGAAGCACAGCTCAGCTACGACCTGATGATTTTCGGCGGCATTTACGGATTCCGCGAGCGCTTCGACACCGCCAACATCCAGGGCGGCACCGTGGCCATCCCGGACAACCCCAAAACTGATTACGTCCGACACCTGAAAATCAGATTCTGCGAGGACCAGAAGCACAAACTCACGCAACTGCTACAAGACGTGCTACTCGACATACCGGTCTACCTCATAGACAACACGGAGACCACGGAAGATGCACTGATCAGCTGGCTTCTAAAACAGCCCTCCGTGCACCTGGGAGAAAAGTCCTAAAGCACACCTAAAGGACGGGCGGCGCACCGCAAAAGCCGGCCGAGGGCCCCGCCCGCCATTCATCGCACAGACAAGAGAAGTCCAAGTACAGAAATGATACCGCAGCGGGCCGAGAATCCCACAAAAGGAAACCGGCCCCAACTGCTGTGCGCACCGGCATCAGAAAGGCAACCGGAGAAAAAGGACCGCGAGAGGTCAGGGACACAGAAAAACACGAGCCCAAAACACACGGCAGCAGACGAGCAGCAGCCATGTCGTCTGCACGATTACTGAGCGAAAGCACAACAGCACCCGTGCCCGCAAAACTCTGGCTCCAAGATCAGACAAAGCCGTCAGTCCAGACTCCGGCAAGGCCGCACGCGACGCATGGCCCACCACGTACCCAGCACCGAGGACCTCGAAAGAAAGCTGCGCATCTACACCTTGTCCGGACAAGAGTTGTCCAACCTGCCGAGCCTGCCAGAACATGCAACGACCAAGCATCTGAAGCAGCGGCTGGAAGACGCACACGGGATGCCGCGATTCCGACAAAGGCTCTTCGAGGGCAATCGCGCCCTGCAAGACCAAGACGAACTAAGCCTTCCGACAAGTCTGCAGCTGATGCTGATCGACTACATTCCCGCCACACGAAAGAACGTGCTCGAGCTGATCCACGCCTGCTACCTGGGAAACGAGAAACGAATAGTGGAGATTCTGAGCCGACCACAAGACGTCAACGTACCCTTGCCACCTCCACTCGGGAACATCGACCCAGACGATTACAGCGGCGACGAAAGCGAGGATCTAGATATACTCCTCACGCCCCTAGAAGCAGCAGCTCGCGAAGACCACGCGTCGAGCATGCAACTGCTGCTGGAAGCCCGTGCGGACGTACATGCACCCGGCAACAGGACAGCACTCTGGTGGGCAGCAGGAGAAGGCAGCACACGCGCAGTGCAACTGCTACTATGTGCAGGCGCAGAGCCGGACAGCAGAAACAGCCGCAACGAAACAGCACTACAGGAGGCGGCCTGGCAAAACCAGGACAGCACCGCCTCTCTGCTGATACAAGCCCAGGCCAGCCTCGAAGCCCGCGACAAGCACGACAGAACGCCCCTAGTGGCAGCGTGCATCGCAGACAGCCACAACGTTGCGATCCTGCTACTTCGAGCTCGCGCTGATGTCCAACACCTCGTACGACACGCCTGCACAATTGAGATCGTGCTGACAATTGCGACATGTGCAGCGGCCGCTGCAAACCAGCAAGACGCCCTGACGACTCTGCTCGAAGCCAACGCCAGAGTGGACGCCTCGCTATGGCACGCCGTACATAAAGGATACACGGCAGCCATCGAGATGCTTCTGCTCTACCAGGCCGACCCGAACACCCGTGGACACAAGCTACTGAGCGGGATGCGCTGTCGCAACACGGCACAATCATCCAAACCCGAACAGCCAGACAGAATCCTCCTGGTGGGAAACGCGAGCCGACGACGAGTGATCGTCAAGAAAACGAGCTGGCCTCTAGGCCGCTTCGCAAAACACGCACGACGGAATGCACAATCCCGACTTGCAAGGCACCCTCGCCAGAAGCAGCAATCGGATCCCTCGACGGATCCTCGCCGGCCAACACGAAAGCAGCCGCGGCGAGAGCCGATCACCCGTCTGCCAGAAGTTTCACCGTGAAAGATCTCGAAAAGGACAGGCGCCCGTTGCTGTCCGGGAAGATCTTCGGGGCCGACTCACTTTTGCCGTGGTCGCGGTGGTCGCTGCCGGGGTCTGCAGTCCGGACACAATCCCCTCTCGGTTGCTTGAAAGCGCTTGCTGCATTGGTACACGTCTGCCATCCGGGCTGCCAGGTGCTGCGGCTGGAGCAGTTCAGCACCTGGCAGCCCGGATGGCAGACGTGCACCAACAGGCATTGCAGCAAGCGCTTCCAAACAACCGAAAGGGGATTGTGTCCGGACTGCAGACCCCGGCAGCGACCACCGCGACCACGGCAAAAGTGAGTCGGCCCCGAAGATCTTCCCGGACAGCAACGGGCCCGGTTTGTCACAGTTTGTACAGGCGGACACGCAAAGCCATCGCCAGCCCGACGAATGAAAAATTGCTGGGGCCACTGAGACGAGCTCGGCGTACGTACTGCGAGGTAGCAGAAGCAGCGTGTGAGTTGACCGCATTCATCCACAGCTTTTTTGCTCGCAGGGAGTCTTGCTTTTAGCCAGAACATCGTACTCGTCCAGACCGAAGCCGAGAGAGTGGGCATGCAACAACATTCTCCCAAAAGCCGGCAACCTGTGCCCGTGTAGTCGCGTAGGATAGAACACCAGGACGTGGCGCAACGAAACACCCCCCTGCACGGGTCATGGACGAACTCCGAGAAGCAAGGCTTTCCGAAGATAACTGGAAATACCTGCACGGCCTGCCCGTAGAAGGCTGCACCCTCTCGGCAGAAGAGCGCAGATCCCGAAAGCGCGTGGTGGACGGACCCCAAGACCCACGACTCCGCGAGCCAAAGTTCGTGGAAGCGACGGTGGTCGTAGCAAACAACGACGCCAAGTACCAGATCAACAAAGACCGCGCGAAAGCTTACGCCCAGGACGCGGCGACCCCTTTGGTCTGGTCAGTGGCAAAGGACAGAGCGGGCGTGGAAGCCCTGCAGACCCAAGCCTGCGACATGGCGGCAAAAATCCGCTGGCTGCAATACCACGACATGGACACGGAGGGGCTCTGCGGCATGCTCCCCCTGGCCATCGGCATGCCGGTAGCACTGACGCACCACGTGGACCGCTCGAAGAAGTTTCTGCTAAAAGGCCGCCTGGGACACGTGCACTCCTGGGAATGGCAGGAGAACGAGCAGCAACCGAACATAGTGCAACCGGGTCGCAAGAGGCCGCGACACAGGACCAACCGCGCAACCAACCCTGCTGCTCCAAACGCAAGCCAAAAGGCCGACAGCCACTCAAACAGAACTACCAAAAAAGCAACGCAGGAACTACGCAGATACCACAGAACGGCCAACGCCAACAGAGCACCCGAGGCCCGAGCCAAGCACATCAAAACAGCGGGACAACCCCTAAGGCCGCCGGCCGTCACGTCCAGTGCCGCGGAACTGAGGTACGTAAAATTCGAAGACGCGGACTGGAAGCTCGACGGTACAAGCGAACCCGGACTGTACCCGGTGGTGCCGACGACGCGCATGTGGAAACTCGACAAGGGCCGAAACCACGCTGCCGTGCTGAAGATCAACCGCACGCAGATCCCGCTCATCCCCGCCTTCGCTATCACGGCCCATGCCAGTCAAGGCAAGACGCTGCCACCCGGCCGCAAACCACTGGCTACGCGCAATGAGTGCAAAACTAACGCACCACAAACACGCACGTCCCTGCAGACGAGATCCACAAGCAAGCCCAATGCGCACGAAATCGACCCCGCAAACAAGCAAGGCCACTACAAAACTAATGACTTGCAGACAACAAGGCAAAAAGGCTCGCAACGCCCGACTCAGGAAAGCCGTCATGCTAGACCTGAACGTGGACTCCAAAATCCACGCCGCCTACAGCACCATGGTAGCCAGCCGCGTCCGAAACAGAACGGACGTGCTAATCCTGCGACGCTTCCCGCTCTGGCTCTTCCAGCGCGGCGCCACGGAAGGACCCTCGCTGCTGCTGCGAAAGCTCAAAGGGGAAAAGATCGACTGGCAAGCCATGCACGATGCCCGCTGGCCGAAGTCCCGCTGCCAAAAATGCGAAGAGCTCAAAAGCTGGGACCTCTTCTCCCACGCGCAGTGGGAACTGGTGCGGGCAAACCGCGGCGGGCAATGCCTACAATGCCAGCGCGGAGCGATCAACATGAAGAAGGGACCGCTCAAGCGCAACGTCAGCACCCAAGCGAGCCTGGCAAAGAGCGTCAAGTGCAACCAGTGCCACATCACAAAAGTCGAAGAAGCTTTCCCGAAGGCCCAACTGGCACAAACGCATGCCGACACCAAGCGCCAGTGCTCCGAGTGCCGCCTCAACACGCCCCAGATGCGCTGCACGCTCTGCGGCAAGCACAAGTCGAACAAAGACTTCTCGCCCGCGATGCAAACCATGCCAGACGCTTGCCTCGTTTGCACGGACTGTCGGCAGCAGCTCTTTGAAAGCGCACGCGCCCGCACAGGCTGGTTCAAGTGCAGGACATGCAAAGAAAGCTTTCCCAACGACGCTGCGGGCGACGAGCAAACGAGATACTGCCTCAACTGTGCCAGAAGGCACGAAAGGCAGCCAGGATGGCAGACATGCTACAACAGGAAGTGCGGCAAACGCTTCCAAGCGACGAAAAAAGGACCCTGTCCAGAGTGCGGGGGCCGGCAGCGGCCAAAGACAGCCGACATCAAATGAGAAAGCCCGGGAGACAACCCCCGGGCAGCGGAAAACCCACCCGCTCCACATTGCTCGTACAGAGGAAAGCGCGGAGTCGCTGCCAGCCGGACGAGCGCGAAAAAGAAAACGATTGCGAGGGCTGCAGAGACGAACTGAATGCAACGCCAAGCCGCAGAAAACATCGCCGTGCTACTGAAAGCAGTCAGACAGCACACGACTCGACTGCATACATCCGCAGCCCGTCTGCTCACAGGATATCCGCCCCCCACCCCCCCCCCCCCCCCCCCCCCCCCCCCCCCCCCCCCCCCCCCCCAAAAAAAAAAGAAAACACCTCAACCAAAACAAACACCAGTCAATGGAGGCTCAACAGCATCCAACAACCAACAATCCATCAACAAGACAAAAAAAAAACCCACCCCTTGACAACAAAACAACCAAAGAACAGGTGTCCAGCCGAGCCACAACCTCCAAGATTGACGCCGCGCTGGTGCAGCTCGACTGAACCAAGCGATCGTAACTACCCTCCCCAAACCCGTCTCAGGGCTGCGACAAACAACAAATTAAGACACGAAACCAAGAACACCCAACCACCCACCACTCAACACGCACCACCCACCACCCACCACCCGCCCCCTACCACCCACCGCCCACTACCCACTACCCACCACGCACCACCAACCACACACCTCCCACCGCCCACCGCCCACCACCCACCACCACCCAGCACCCGCCAGCCACCTCCCACCACTCACCGCCCACCGCCCACCACCCACCCCCCACCACCCACCACCCACCACCGCCCCCCACACACCACGCCCACCACCCGCACCTCCCCACTAACCACCACGCACCACCAACCACACGCCACCCGCCGGCCACCACCCGCGACTACCTAGCACGCCGCCAGCCACCACCCACCGCTCACCACCCACCACCCACCGCCCACCGCCCACCCACCGCCCACCGCCCACCACCCACCACCCGCCATCCACCACCCACCACCCACCGCCCACCGCCCACCAGCCAGACCCCCCCCCTCCCCACCCACACACCACCCACCACCCACCACCCACCACCTACCGCCATCCAGCACCCGCCAGCCACCACCCACCACCCACCACCCACAACACCACCCACCGCCCACCGTCCACCACCCACCACCCACCACCCACCACCCACTACCCACCGCCCACCATCCACCACCCGCCACCCACCATCTACCGCCCACCACCCACGCCCACCGCCCCCCCACCAACCACCGCGCACCACCACCCACACACCTCCCACCGCCCACCGCCCACCGCCCACCACCACCACCACCACCCAGCACCCGTCAGCCACCTCCCACCACTCACCGCCCACCCGTCTCAGGGCTGCGACAAACAACAAATTAAGACACGAAACCAAGAACACCCAACACGCACCACCCACCACTCAACACGCACCGCCCACCACCCAACCCCCACCACCCACCACCCAACACCCACCCCCTACTACCCACCGCCCACTACCCACCACCCACCGCGCACCACCAACCACCCCGCCAGCCACCACCCACCGCCCGCCACCCACCACCCGCCACCCACCCCCCACCACCCACCGCCCAACCCACCACCCACCACCCGCCATCCACCACCCACCACACACCGCCCACCGCCCACCAGCCAGACCCCCCCACCCACACATCACCCACCACCCAGCACCCACCACCTACCACCATCCAGCACCCCGCCAGCCACCACCCACCACCCACTACCCACCACCGCCCGTCGCCCACCGCCCACCGCCCACCGCCCCCACCCACCACCCGCCATCCACCACCCACACAGCCAGACCCCCGCCGCACACCACCAACCACACACCACCCACCACCCACCGCCCACCGCCCACCACCCACCACCCACCACCCACCACCCACGACCCACCACCAACCACCCACCACCCACCACCCAGCACGCACCACCAAGCACGGACCACCCACCACCAATCAACCCGCAACCCAACACCCACCCCGGCCACCCACCCATCGCGATGGCTACGTTTACGTTTCGAAATTTCGTTTCTGGGTTTAGACAACACCCCCCTATGAAAGAAGTGCAACCTCAAGTTTACTAGGGCGACTGCTACGCTGTCGAACCCTAAACCCTAAACCCTAAACCCTAAACCCTAAACCCTAAACCCTAAACCCTAAACCCTAAACCCTAAACCCTAAACCCTAACCCTAAACCCTAAACCCTAAATTTAGAAGGCGCAAGCGCCAAGATGCGACAGCGTAGGTTGTTGGTTTAACAGTAGAATGGAAGCAGAAAGCACGAAATTCTTCTACGAAAGCCAGAAATCTCCTCCACGAAAGCCCGAAATTCTGCCCGAAATCCTTCCGGGCGCGGGTGCGGGGGGGCGCGGCGGGCGAGCGCGTGCGGGGCGCGGGTGGGCGCGGAGCCTGCGCTGGAGCGGGGGGCGTGGGCGGGGGGCGGTGCGGGCGGGCGCGTGTGCGGGCAAGAACGCGGGCGCGGGCGGGCGCGGGCGCGCACGGGCGCGGGGCGCTGGGCGCGGGGCGCGGGGCGCGGCGCGGGGCGCGGAGCACGGGGGGCGGGGCGCGGGGCACGGGGGCGCCGCGCGGGGGGCGTGGGGGGGCGCAGGCGGGCGCAGGAAGGCCCGAAATTCTCTTAGGGGCTTCCAGGGGCTTCCAGGGGCTTTCCAGGGACCTCCCAGGGGCTTCCCAGGGGCTTCTGAGGGGCCCGTAGGAGTCTCTGAGGGGCATTTTAGGTCACTTTCCCCAACCAGAAAAATTGCTTTTCAGGAGCGTTAGGACCTTCCCGACACCCTCCCTCCCCCCCCCCCCCCCCCCCCCCCCCCCCCCCCCCCCCCCCCCCCCCCCCCCCCCCCCCCCCCCCCCCCCCCCCCCCCCCCCCCCCCCCGGGCACAGGCGGGCGCAGGAAGACCCGAAATTCTTTTAGGGGCTTCCAGGGGCTTCCAGGGGCTTTCCAAGGACCTCCCAGGGGCTTCCCAGGGGCTTCTGAGGGGCCCGTAGGAGCCTTTCCCCAACCAGAAAAATTACTATTTCAGGAGCGTTAGGACCTTCCCGAGACCCTCCCCCCTCCCCCGGCACAGGCGGGCGCAGGAAGGCCCGAAATTCTCTTAGGGTCTTCCAGGGGCTTCCAGGGGCTTTCCAGGGACCTCCCAGGGGCTTCCCAGGGGCTGCTGAGGGGCCCCGTCTTACGAGCCTTGGGGCGTGGGGGGGGGAGATGGGCATTTTAGGTCACTTTCCCCAACCAGAAAAATTACTATTTCAGGAGCGTTAGAACCTTCCCGAGACCCTCCCTCCTCCCCCATCCCTCACCCCCCCCCCGGCGGGCGCAGGAAGACCCGAAATTCTCTTAGGGGCTTCCAGGGCTTCCAGGGGCTTTCCAGGGACCTCCCAGGGGCTTCCCAGGGGCTTCTGAGGGGCCCGTAGGAGCCTCTGAAGGGCATTTTAGGTCACTTTTCCCAAACAGAAAAATTACTATTTCAGGAGCCTTAGGACCTTCCCGAGACCCTCCCTCCTCCCCCGGCCCAGGCGGGCGCAGGAAGGCCCGAAATTCTCTTAGGGGCTTCCAGGGGCTTCCAGGGGCTTTCCAGGGACCTCCCAGGGGCTTCCCAGGGGCTTCTGAGGGGCCCGTAGGAGCCTCTGAGGGGCATTTTAGGTCATTTTCCCCAACCAGAAAAATTACTATTTCAGGAGCGTTAGGGCCTTCCCGAGACCTTCCCTCCTCCCCCCCCCCTCACCCCCCCCCCCCCCCCCCCCCCCCCCCCCCCCCCCCCCCCCCCCCCCCCCCCCCCCCCCCCCCCCCCCCCCCCCCCCCCCCCTCCCCCCCCCCCCCCCCCCCCCCCCCCCCCCCCCCCCCCCCCCCCCCCCCCCCCCCCCCCCCCCCCCCCCCCCCACTCCCCCCCCCCCCCCCCCCCCCCCCCCCCCCCCCCCCCCCCCCCCCCCCCCCCCCCCCCCCCCCCCCCCCCCCCCCCCCCCCCGCCCCCCCCCCCCCCCCCCCCCCCCCCCCCCCCCCCCCCCCCCCCCCCCCGGCACAGGCGGGCGCAGGAAGACCCGAAATTCTCTTAGGGGCTTCCAGGGACTTCCAGGGGTTTTCCAGGGACCTCCCAGTGCCATTTTAGGTCACTTTTCCCAAGCAGAAAAATTACTATTTCAGGAGCCTTAGGACCTTCCCGAGACCCTCCCTCCTCCCCCGGCACAGGCGGGCGCAGGAAGGCCCGAAATTCTCTTAGGGTCTTCCAGGGGCTTCCAGGGGCTTTCCAGGGACCTCCCAGGGGCTTTCTAGGGGCTTCTGAGGGCCCGTAGGAGCCTCTGAGGGGCATTTTAGGTCACTTTCCCCAACCAGAAAAATTACTATTTCAGGAGCGTTAGGACCTTGCCGAGACCCTCCCTCCTCCCCCACCCCTCACCCCCCCCACCCCCCCCCCCTCCCCCTCCCGCTTCCCCAGCGCTTCCCCATGTTTCCAGGGACCTCCCAGGGGCTTCCAGGGGCTTCTGAGGGGCCCGTAGGAGCCTCTGAGGGGCATTTTAGGTCACTTTCCCCAACCAGAAAAATTACTATTTCAGGAGCGTTAGGACCTTCCCGAGACCCTCCCTCCTTCCCCACACCTGGGCGCAAGCGGGCGCAGGAAGGCCCGAAATTCTCTTAGGGGCTTAGGGGCTTCCAGGGGCTTTCCAGGGACCTCCCAGGGGCTTCCCAGGGGCTTCTGAGGGGCCCGTAGGAGCCTCTGAGGGGCATTTTAGGTCATTTTCCCCAACCAGAAAAATTACTATTTCAGGAGCGTTAGGGCCTTCCCGAGACCTTCCCTCCTCCCCCACGCCTCACCCCCCCCCCCCATCCCCCCCCTCCCGCCCCCTCCCCGGCCCCCCGCCCATCCCCCCCAGCGCTTCCCCGTACGCAGCTGGTCTTAGGGGCTTTCAGAGGGTTTCAGCGTGTATTCCGCCGTGTGTGGCTGGTCAGCGACCTCATAGCGGCGCTCCCCCCGTGCGCGGCTGGTCTTAGGGGCTTCCCAAAGGCGTGCCAGCCCGCAGCTCCTTCCCCCCGTCTTTCAGCAATCTTGGCTTTTTGGGGTGCTGCGGCTGTTAGCCCGCACCTCCTGCCCCCCGCATGTTTCGGCAATCTTGGCTCTTTCCGGTGCTGCGAGCTGGCAGCCCTCCCCCCCCCCCGCAATCTTGGCTCCTCTTGGTGCTGCGGGCTGCTAGCCCGCAGCTCCTTCCTTCCCGTCTTTCGGCAATCTTGGCTCTTTAGTGCTTTCTGGCCCCGGGGTTTAGGATTTACGGGACCACGGGAGGTTCAAAGGAATTTCTGACTTCCAAGGCCCGAAATGGTGAAAACCCCACAAAAGCACCAACATCGTCGATTTTGCAGTACCCCTTCCTTTTCCGGAGGCCATTTCCAAGCTTCCCCAGGATTTTCAAGGTATTTCTGGCTTCCAAGGCCGCCGGAAAGACAAGGAAACTTCACAAAAGCACCAAAATCGTCGATTTTGCAGTCCCCGCTCCTTTTCCGGAGGCCATTTCCAAGGCCCCTTGGGACTTTCAAGGGAAGTTCCGGCTTCCAAGGCCCGAAATGGGCAAAACCCCACAAAAGCACCAAAATCGTCGATTCTGCAGTGTCCCCTTTCCTTTTCCGGAAACAATTTCCAAGTCTTTTCGGATTTCTTGGATTTCAGGTGTCCACGGCCGCTGAAAGGAACGGAAACTCCACAAAAGCACGAAAATCGTCGATTTTGCGGTCCCGATTAGCCCGGGCCACCGCAAGGGACAATTAAAGGCCCTATTAAAGCCCGGGGCACCCGGGAAGAAACGATTAAAGGCCCGATTAAAGCCCGGGACCACCGGGAGAGTCGATTAAAGGCCAGATTAAAGGCCGGGAAGAACCACCGGGAGGGCGGAATTAAAGACGCGATTAAACCCGGAGCCCCCGGGAGGGGCGATAAAAGGCCCGATGAAAGCCCGGGACCACCGGGAGAGATGATTAAAGACCAGATTAAAGCCCGGGGAGAATCACCGGGAGGAGTAATTAAAGGCCTGATTAAAGCCCGGAGGGGGGGGCGATTAAAAGCCCGATTAAAGCCCGGGGCCCCCGGGAGGGACGATAAAAGGCCCGATGAAAGCCCGGGACCACCGGGAGAGGCGATGAAAGGCCAGAGTAAAGCCCGGGGAGAGGTAATAAAAGGGCTGATTAAAGCCCGGGAGGGCCGATTAAAGGCTCGATTAAAGCCCGGGGCCCCCCGGGAGGGGGAATTAAAGGCCCGATTAAAGCCCGGGGCTCCCGGGAAGGGGCGATTAAAGGCCCGATTAAAGCCCGGGACCACCGGGAGAGGCGATTAAAGGCCGGATTAAAGCCCGGGGAGAACCCTGGGGAGGGATAATTAAAGGCCCGATTAAAGCCCGGAGCCCCCAAAGCCCGCCCCCCCCCCCCCCCCCGAAAGGGGCGATTGAAGGCCCTATTAGAGCGCGGAGCCATTAAAGCCCGGGACCCCTGAAAGGAGCGATTAAACGCCCGATTAAAGCCCGGGACTCCTGCAGGGGCAATTAAAGGCTCGATTAAAGCTCGGGGCCCCCGGGAGGCACAGGACGGGGAGCAATTTAATTCAATATAGTCCAGGCCAACAAAAATGTTTTTTCACTGAAGTTCACTTTCGGAACCGTTCCGACACGTAGCCATGCACTTTTTATTGCATCCACAATTATATTTACAAATTCTTTACCGTACAGATTTCGGCTACGAGATCCCGAAAAAAATTCTGAGTACACTGTATTGCAGGGCAACTATTGGTCATCTACCCTTCCGGAGGGCCCTGAGGCAGGAAAGCTGCTGAGATTGAGTGGGCAGATCGCTGGTGTTGTCTCGTGGCTGTTCTCCAATCGGGGAGCAGCTGCAAGTTCATCTACCATGCCCTTTGCCCTGAAACAGAGAAGCTGTTGAGATCGAGTACGCAAATCGCTGGTATTGTCTCGTGGCTGTTCTCCAATCGGCGCGCAGCTGCAAGTTCATCTACCATGCCTTTTGCCTGTGAGATAGAGAAGCTGGTGACATCAGATACGCAAATCGCTGGTGTTGTCTCGTGGCTGTTCTCCAATCGGGACGCAGCTGCAAGTTCATTAACCATGCCTTTTGCCGTGAAGCAGAGAAGCTGCTGAGATCGGGTAGGCAAATCGCTGGTGCTGTCTCGTGGCTGTTCTCCAATCGGGGCGCAACTGCAAGTTCATATACCATGCCTTTTGCCGTGAAGCAAAGAAGCCGTTGAGGTCGGTTCCAGGTGCAAGTGCGCTTACCTTAGCCGTGTCTGCTCTAAAGCATCCTTGCATCAACTTGCATCCAACTTCGTCTTTGCATCGCCTGGAACAATGGCTGCTGCTGGGCAGCATCTGAGAACACTTCATGCTGCAAATAAGACTGGTGTACCTTGGCCCCGACCGTTAATCCTTAAGCCTCAACTCTGAATCCTTAACCCTACATGCTATTACTAAGGATGCCCAGGTCGCCGCGAACAGTCCTTCCAATAAACGGGCAGCTGGAGTTCCTTGGCTTAAACATGCCCTAAACCCAAACCCCTAAACCATGTACCCTACTATGATAATACTAAGGCGCTTCAGCTGCCGCTCATCGCGGAGACCTTGGATGCAACTTGGCTCAAATAATTCCTTCTGCATTCGTGTAGCTGATGCTTTTCATCATGAAACCAACTCAGGGCAGCGGCGGAATCCAAGGAACAATCGCACCTTGGCCAGCACCTGGTTTCCTAAAACCTCTCAAACACGCAACCTCATGCCCGACTCGGCCAGTAAACTCAGGATTGGAAGGATGACCAAAGCCCATCTAAGAAATCAAGGAGCTACATGGCATCTTATCTGCATTGGACCCAGACGTATGCGCGTCAAACCCAATTGTCGGAATCCAAGCTTTCCAGATGACCTTGCAAGGTCATCGGCGGAAAGGAAGTGCCAGTTGAAGACCAAACGGTCCCTTGGACCAAGCTTCCATATCAAGAATGCAGTGAGCATCTGATGGAACCGACTGGCCCGGCAAAGCCGGAAGGATTTGCTGAAGTAAGAAGGCTTGAGCCAAAACTCAAGCTTCTGAAACCGAATCTCGAAGCTGAAGCTATTCCGGTGATCCCGCCACCTGAATCCGGTTCTATAAACGAACCGAATTATAGAAGGATGCGGCCAATGCGGTATCTCATTGAGGAGAAACCGTGTCATGCTTGCGATGTTTGTCTCAGAGTCTTGCGGCGCGGGGGTAATCCACGAAGCAAGTGGTGCCGAAATCCTCGACCGCGGCGATGAATGAGTTCAAACTGTGCGAGTAAAAGATTGAGAGTTGCGGGGGCTTAGAAGTCCTGGATTTACGGGATTTGGGCTGAAGGTTTTGAGTTGTTGGATTGTTGGCCGGGTGCAACTTGGGCAAGTTCAGCAACCATGCCTTTTGCCATAAAGCAAAGAAGCCGTTGAGTCCAGGTGCAAGTGTACTTACCTTAGCTGCGTCTGCTCTAAAGCATCCTTGCATCAACTTGCACCCAACTTCGTCTTTGCATCGCCTGGAACAATGGCTGCTGCTGGGCAGCATCTGAGAACACTTCGTGCTGCAAATAAGACTGGTGTACCTTGGCCCCGACCGTTAATCCTTAAGCCTCAACTCTGAATCCTTAACCCTACATGCTATTACTAAGGATGCCCAGGTCGCCGCGAACAGTCCTTCCAATAAACGGGCAGCTGGAGTTCCTTGGCTTAAACATGCCCTAAACCCAAACCCCTAAACCATGTACCCTACTATGATAATACTAAGGCGCTTCAGCTGCCGCTCATCGTGGAGACCTTGGATGCAACTTGGCTCAAATACTTCCTTCTGCATTCGTGTAGCTGATGCTTTTCATCATGAAACCAACTCAGGGCAGCGGCGGAATCCAAGGAACAATCGCACCTTGGCCAGCACCTGGTTTCCTAAAACCCCTCAAACACGCAACCTCATGCCCGACTCAGCCAGTAAACTCAGGATTGGAAGGAGTTGGAAGGCCAAAGCCCATCTAAGAAATCAAGGAGCTACATGGAACCTTACCTGCATTGGATCTAGACGTGTGCGCGTCAAACCAATTGTCGAAATCCAAGCTTTCCAGATGACCTTGCAAGGTCATCGGCGGAAAAGAAGTGCCAGTTCCTGACACAATGGTGTATTGGACGAAGCTTCCAGTTCCATATCAAGAATGCGGCGAGCATCTGATGGAACCGACTGGCCCAACAATATCGGAAGGATTTGCTGAAGTAAGAAGGCTTGAGCCAAAACTCAAGCTTCTGAAACCGAATCTCGAAGCTGAACCTATCCCGGTGATCCCGCCACCTGAATCCGGTTCGGTAAACGAACCGGATTACGAAAGATTGCCGAAGCGGTATCTCATTCAGGAGAAACCGTGTCATGCTTGTCCTGTTTGTCTCAGAGTCTTGCGGCGCGGGGGTAATCCACGAACCAAGTGGTGTCTCTTCCCGCGTCCGCGGCGATGAATGAGTTCAAACTGTGCGAGTAAAAGATTGAGAGTTGCGGGGGCTTAGAAGTCCTGGATTTACGGGATTTGGGCTGAAGGTTTTGAGTTGTTGGATTGTTGGCCGGGTGCAACTTGGGCAAGTTCAGCAACCATGCCTTTTGCCATAAAGCAAAGAAGCCGTTGAGTCCAGGTGCAAGTGTACTTACCTTAGCTGTGTCTGCTCTAAAGCATCCTTGCATCAACTTGCACCCAACTTCGTCTTTGCATCGCCTGGAACAATGGCTGCTGCTGGGCAGCATCTGAGAACACTTCGTGCTGCAAATAAGACTGGTGTACCTTGGCCCCGACCGTTAATCCTCAAGTCTCAACTCTGAATCCTTAACCCTACATGCTATTACTAAGGATGCCCAGGTCGCCGCGAACAGTCCTTCCAATAAACGGACAGCTGGAGTTCCTTGGCTTAAACATGCCCTAAACGCTAAACCATAGACCCAAACCCCTAAACCATGTACCCTACTATGATAATACTAAGGCGCTTCAGCTGCCGCTCATCGTGGAGACCTTGGATGCAACTTGGCTCAAATACTTCCTTCTGCATTCGTGTAGCCGGTGCTTTTCATCATGAAACCAACTCAGGGCAGCGGCGGAATCCAAGGACCAATCGCACCTTGGCCAGCACCTGGTTTCCTAAAACCCCTCAAGCACGCAACCTCATGCCCGACTCAGCCAGTAAACTCAGGATTGGAAGGAGTTGGAAGGCCAAAGCCCATCTAAGAAATCAAGGAGCTACATGGAACCTTACCTGCATTGGATCTAGACGTGTGCGCGTCAAACCAATTGTCGAAATCCAAGCTTTCCAGATGACCTTGCAAGGTCATCGGCGGAAAAGAAGTGCCAGTTCCCGACACAATGGTGTATTGGACGAAGCTTCCAGTTCCATATCAAGAATGCGGCGAGCATCTGATGGAACCGACTGGCCCAACAATATCGGAAGGATTTGCTGAAGTAAGAAGGCTTGAGCCAAAACTCAAGCTTCTGAAACCGAATCTCGAAGCTGAACCTATCCCGGTGATCCCGCCACCTGAATCCGGTTCGGTAAACGAACCGGATTACGAAAGATTGCCGAAGCGGTATCTCATTCAGGAGAAACCGTGTCATGCTTGTCCTGTTTGTCTCAGAGTCTTGCGGCGCGGGGGTAATCCACGAACCAAGTGGTGCCTCTTCCCGCGTCCGCGGCGGTGAATGAGTTCAAACTGTGCGAGTAAAACATTGAGAGATGCGGGGGCTTAAACCTGGGGATTTTGAAACTTGTGATTCTAGAATTGAAATTCGGGATTCAGAGGTTTTACATTGAGAAGTTTTGGCAAAGGGTTCTGGGTTTGAGGGTTTTGGGGTCTTGGATTCGAGTTTCGAGAATTGGAATTTCGGATTCAGAATTTCTGGGTCTACGGGATTTGGAGGTTTAGGGTGGTTGGATTGCTCGTCGGGTGCAACTTGGCTGGAATTTTAGATTCGGAAATCAGAATTCAAAACTGAATGTGATGTAAAAGATCCAGGGCTTTTGAAGTTGTTGGATTTGGGCTTTGGGGTTTAGGGTTTGAGGTTTAGGGTTTCGGATTAAGGGGCGTCCGCGGCGGTGAATGAGTTGAAACTGTGCGAGTAAAACATTGAGAGATGCGGGGGCTTAAACCTGGGGATTTTGAAACTTGTGATTCTAGATTTGAGATTCGCGATTCAGAGGTTTTACATTGAGAAGTTTTGGCAAAGGGTTCTGGGTTTGAGGGTTTTGGGGTCTCGGATTCGAGTTTCGAGAATTGGAATTTCGGATTCAGAAGTTCTGGGTCTACGGGATTTGGGCTGAAGGTTTAGAGTGGTTCGATTGCTGGTCGGGTACAACTTGGCTGGAATTTTAGATTTGGAAATCATAATTCAGAACTGAGTGTGATGTAAAAGACCCAGGGGTTTTCAAATTGTTGGATTTGGGCTTTGGGGTTTCGGGTTTGAGGTTTAGGGTTTCGGATCAAGGGGTTTCAAGACTGAGGATTTGAGGTTCAGGGTTCAAGCCATCCTTCCACTTTTAATTTAACAGGCTTTCCTACTGGCCGTTGCTGTCTTTGGGTGTGATGTAAAAGATCCAGAAATCGATAACTGGGTGTGATGTAACAGATCCAGGGCTTCTGGTTTTCGGATGTTGAGAAGGAGGTTTGGAACTTGGGACTTAGGAATAGAAATTGGGGTTTCAAACCTAATATCTTGAAGCGAGGGGTTTTGGAGATGAGGTCAAACGTTTCTAGCTGTCAGGTTGCGAACTGGGGGTTTCAAAATTCAGACTTTCGACTTGGACATTGGGATCTGAAATCTTAGGTACACATCTTAAAACGTTGAGTGGAGGTCTGTAATATGAAACTCCAAAGAAAAATCGGGATTCGGAAATTGTGCATGGAGAGGTTTTGACACAAGGTTTGGGAGGTAGGGTTTAGGGTTAAGGCTTAAGGGTCAAGGGTCGGGTTAAGGGTCTAGGGCTAAGGGTTTAGGGTTATGGGTTAAGGGTTAACGGCTAAGGGTTTAGGATTTAGGGTTCAGGGTTAAAGGTTAAAGATTGGGAATTTAGGGTTTAAGTTTCAGGGTTAACGGTTTAGGGTTTAGTGCTTAGGGGTGAGGGTTAAGGGTCAAGGGTTTAGGGTTGAGAATTAAGGGCTAAAGGTTTAGGGTTTAGGTTTTAGGGTTTAGGGTTTAGGGTTTAGGGTCTAGGGCTTGGGGTTAAGGGTTAAGGGCTTAGTGTTAAGGTTTAAGGTTTAGGGTTTAGGAGTTAAGGGTTTAGGATTTAAGGTTTGGGGTTAAGGGGTTAAGGGTTTAGGATTTAAGGTTTGGGGTCTAGGGTTAAGGGTTAAGGGCTTATGGTTTAGGGTTTAGCACTAAGGGTAAAGGGTTAAGGGTTAAGGGTTCCGGGTCTAGGGTTAAGGGTTTAGGCTTTAGGGTCTAGGGTTTAGGGTTAAGGGTTATGGGCTTATGGTTTGGGGTCTAGGACTAAGGGTAAAGGGTTAAGGGTTAAGGGTTTAGGGTTTAGGGTTAAGGGTTTAGGCTTTAGAGTTTAGGGTTAAGGGTTTAGGGTTTAAGGTTTTAGGGTTTAGGGTTAAGGGTTAAGGGTTAATAGAAGGTGTGTAGGGTTTGGGTCCTGAGTTTTAGCGGGTTTTTGGCGGGTTTTGACAGGGGTTTTGCTTTTGCTGTTTAGGGCTAAGGGTTTAGGGGTTTAGGGGTAAGGGTTAAAGGTCAAGGGTTGAGGGTTAAGGATTACGGGTTAAAGGTCTAGGTAGGGTTTAGGGTTAAGGGTTTAGGGTTAAGGGTTAAGGGTTTAGGGTTGAGGGTTTAGGGTTTAGGGTTTAGGGTTTAGGGTTTGGGCTTTAGGGTTTTAGGGTTAGGGGTTTAGGGTTAAGGGTTTAGGGTTTAGGGTTTAGGGGTAAGGGTTAGGGGTCAAGGGTTTAGGGTTAAGGATTGAGGCTTAAGGGTCAAGGGTTTAGGGTTAAGGGTTAAGGGTTAAGGATTAAGGGTCTAGGGCTAAGGGCTAAGGGTTAAGGGTTTAGGGTTAGGGCTTAGGGTTTAGGGTTTAGGGTTTAGGCTTGAGGTTAATGTTTAGGGCTTAGGGTTTAGGGCTTAGGGTTTAGGGTTTAGGGTTTAGGGTTTGGGTTTAAAGGTTAAGGGTTTAGGGTTTAGGGTTTAGGGTTTAGGGTTGAGGGTTTAGGGTAGGGTTTAGGGTTTAGGGTTTAGGGTTTAGGGTTTAGGGTTAAGGGTTAAGGAGTTAAGGGTCTGGGGTTTAGGACTAAGGGTAAAGGGTTAAGGGTTAAGGATTTAGGGTTTAGGGTTTGAGGTTTAGGCTTTAGGGTTTAGGGTTAGGGGTTTAGGGCTAAGGATTTAGGGTTTAGGGCTTAGGAGTAAGGGTTAAGGGTCAAGGGTTTAGGGTTAAGAGTTAAGGGTTAAAGGTTGAGAGTTTAGGTTTTAGGGTTAAGGGTTTAGGGTTTAGGGTTTAGGGTTCAGGGAAGGGTTAAGGGTTTAGGGTTTAGGGTTTAGGGTTTAGGGTTTAGGGTTTAGGGTCCAGGGTTTAGGGTTTAGGGAGGGCTTAAGGGTTAAGGGGTTGGGGTTTAGGGTTTGGGGTTTAGGGTTTAAGGTTTAGGGTTTAGGGGTTTAGGGTTTAGGATTTAAGGATTACGGGTTAAAGGTTTAGGTAAGGTTTAGGGTTAAAGGTTTAGGGTTAAGGGTTGAGGGTCTAGGGTTTAGGATTTAGGGTTTAGGGTTAAGGGTTTATTGTTTAGGGTTTAGGGGTTTAGGGTTTTAGGGTTAGGGGTTTAGGGTTAAGGGTTCAGGGTTTAGGGTTTAGGGGTAAGGTTTGGTCAAGGGTGTATGGGTTAAGGATTAAGGCTTAAGGGTTAAGGGTTTAGGGTTAAGGGTTAAGGGTTAAGGTTTAAGGGTCTAGGGTTAAGGATTAAGGGTTTAGGGTTTAGGGTTTAGGGGTTAGGGGGTAGGCTTGAGGGTTTAGGGTTTAGGGTTTAGGGGTTTAGGGTTTAGGGTCTAGGGTTTAGGGTTTAGGGTCAAGGGTTTAGGGTTTAGGGTTCAGGGTTTAGGGTTTAAGGTTTAGGGTTTAGGGGTTTAGGGTTTAGGATTTAAGGTTTGGGGTTTAGGGTTAAGGGTTCAGCAGCTCTGGTCGAGCAGTCTCTAGTCAAGTTCGCTAGTAAGAACTTGGAAGAATACCCACCCACCCAAAGAATCCCAAAACATAAGAGTTAGAAAGTTTTTTTCGTTACCCTCAGACGACATCAAACTTCAAACCCTACAACTCGATTTCTACGGATACTTATGTTTCTAGTGCTGCAGTATAGACATGCCTAAACCCTAAATTCCCTAAAGGCTCTAGGGTGGGTAGGGGAGTACATATAGGCGCAAAGTATAGACAGTTATCTGAGACGGATGACCCATAGTCTTCCCAAGGCAAAAATCCTAAGACAGTTATCTGAGACTGATGACCCATAGTCTTCCCAAGGCAAAAATCCCAGGGTTTAGGGTTTAGGGGTTTAGGGTTTAGGGTTTAGGGTTTAGGGTTCGACAGCGTAGCGGTCGCCCCGGCCAACTTGAGGGTGCACTTCTTTCATAGGGGGCTGCTTCTTGGCCCGTAAAACCCATCGCCTAGGGTTTTCCTATGGCCCAAACCCGCGGCCCAACCAAACCCGTGGCCGCAGTCCCTGCCCGAAACTCTCCCGCACCCCTCCGCGCGCCCCACGCTGCACCCGCCGCGCGTGCACCCCTTGCGCCTGCCCGACCCGCGCCCCCACCGTGCCCGCGCCCCGCGCCCGCGCCCGCGCCCCGTTCCCGCGCCCGCGCTCGCGTCCGCGCCCGCACGCTCGCCCGGGCCTGCCGCGCTGCCCGCCCACCCAGCCCCTGCGCCCGGCCGCCCGCACCACGCCCCTGCGCCCTGCCCCCCCACACTTCTGGCCCCGCGCCCCGCGCCCCCCCCGCGCCCCGCACCCCGCCCCCGCGCCCCCCCCCGCGCCCACGCCCACCCGCCCCCGCGCCCGCGCCCCGCCCGCACC
Source organism: Symbiodinium sp. CCMP2592 (assembly GCA_905221615.1). NCBI lineage: Eukaryota > Dinophyceae > Suessiales > Symbiodiniaceae > Symbiodinium > Symbiodinium sp. CCMP2592. Next base: position 36,167 of record CAJNDT010001007.1, read on the forward strand.
CGTCGCCGCCCGCCACACACGTCCCCCCCACCCCCCCTCCACGCAGGCCCCCTCGCCACCCCCTTGCCCCGCTCCCTGCACCCCCCGCGCCCGCGCCCGCCCGCGCCCCCACACGGTTTTAGGGTTTAGGGTAGGTTTAGGGTTTAGGGTTTTAGGGTTTCGGGTTTAGGTTAGGGTTTAGGGTTTAGGGTTTAGGGTTTAGGGTTTAGGGGGTTTAGGGGGTTTAGGTTTTAGGGTTTAGGGTTTAGGGTTTAGGGTTTAGGGTTTAGGGTTTAGGGGTTTAGGTTTAGGGTTTAGGGTTCAGCAGCTCTGGTCGAGCAGTCTCTAGTCAAGTTCGCTAGTAAGAACTTGGAAGAATACCCACCCACCCAAAGAATCCCAAAACATAAGAGTTAGAAAGTTTCTTTCGTTACCCTCAGACGACATCAAACTTCGCTGCTATCGCTAAACCCTAAATTGTCTATGGTGTCAAGACCGTTGCTTGCTTGTTTCAAGTAAAGCAGGTAAAGGATTGGAATTCTTGGTTAAACCCTAAATATCTCATGGTGTTAACACCGTTACTTGCTTGTTGTAAGCTTTTTTAAGTTGCTGCTGTCGGTAAACCTTAAAATTGCTATGGTGTCAACACCGTCGCTCGCTTGTTTCAAGTAAATCAATTCCAAAAATCTTTTACGGTGGTTTCTGCTATGTGAACGAGGACACATAAATTGAAGGAAAGACACCCATGATTGCTGTCGTCGAACGGCAAGGTCACTGGCTAGTGGTTGAACGGTCATCGCAAAGAAACTTGTGAGGAGATTCAAGTCATGACATGCAACAGCTCTACTTGCTGTCGTAAAGCGATGGCGTGACCGCAGCTTCAACTGTTGTGGGTACTGCTTGTATAAAGCAAGTAAAACATTGAAGCCGCTGTCGCTAAACCTTAAAATTCCTATGGTGTCAACACCGTTGCTTGGTTGTTTCAAGTAAAGCAGGTAAAGGATTGGAATTGTTGCTGTCGTTAAACCCTAAATTTCCTATGGTGTCAACACCGTTGCTTTCTTGTTGTAAGCAACACAATCAGAGTTGCTGCTGTCGCTAAACCCTAAATTTGCTATGGTGTCAACACCGTTGCTTACTTGTTTTAAGTAAGGCAAGGATAAGATTGAAGTTGCTGCTGTCGCTAAACCCTAAATTCCTTAGGGGGTCAACACCGTCGCTTGCTTGTTTTAAGTAAATCAATTCCAGAAATTTTATGCGGTGGGTTTTGCTATGTGAACGAGGACGCTTGTTTAACTGCCCGGTTGAAGGCCAGCACGAGAATGTTGTTGTTCGGCCTTGACACCATTCCAGTAGGGTGGTCTTGTGACTGCTCGGTGCCGCCGTGATGAGCATTCGTTCCGGTGTTAAGTAAAGCAAATAAAAGATTGACGTTCCTGCTGTTGCTAAACCTCAAATTCTCTACGGTACGAACACCGTTTCCTGCTTGTTTTAAGTATGGCAAGTTATCGTTGAAGTTGTTGTCGTGGCTAAACCTTAAATTTACAATGGTGTCAACACCGTTGCTTGATTGGTTTAAGTAAAGCATGTAAAACATTGAAGCTGCTGCTGTCGCTAAGCTTGCTCGTTTTAAGTAGAGCAAGTAAAAAATCGAAGTTGCTGCTGTCGCTAAACCCTAAAATTCTGACGGTGTTAACACCGTTACTTGCTTGTTTTAAGTAAAGCAAGTAAAAAAATTAAGTTGCTGCTGTCGCTAAACCTTAAAATTCGTATGGTGTCAACACCGTTGTTTGCTTGTTTTAAGTAAAGCAAGTAAAAGATCGAAATTGCTGCTGTGGCTAAACCTTAAAATTCCTATGGTGTCAACACCGTTGCTTGCTTGTTTTAAGTAAAGCAAGTAAAAAATTTAAATTGCTGCTGTTGCTAAACCTTAAAATTCCTATGGTGTCAGCACCGTTGCTTGCTTGTTTTAAGTAAATCAATTGAAAAAATCTTTTGCGGTGGCTTCTGCTATGTGAACGAGGACACATAAAATGAAAGGAAAAGACCTATGATTGCTGCTGTCGGACGGCAAGGTCACTGGCCAGTGGCTGAAGGGTCATCGCAAAGAAACTTGATGTAACAGCTCTGCTAGCTGTCGTAAAGCGATGGCGTGACCGCAGCCTCAGCTGCTGTGGGTAGTGCTTCTTTCTTATAAGACCTTTCATCAACTTAACGGTAGCCTACGGTCTACCGGTGTCCTCTAACGCGCGCGCCAGTGCGCGCGCGCGCGTTGTTAGAGACCGAGACTCTCGGGAGCGAAGCGCCTCTCAGGCCTGGAGGCTCTCCGGCTTCAAGTCCCCTAGGGGTAGCCCCGTTACGTCCCCGCCCTAGGCTTCCTTTAAAGAGTCGCCACGAGGACTGCACTCTAAAAGGCTTTTTTTTTGATTTTTACATGTAAATAACACAGTTCCAGCGAAGCTTGCTTTGGAACAGCATTGGAAGCTCCAGCAAACTAAGCTCTTTGAAGCTGTCTCCAAGCTTCCTCTATATGGTTTTGCACGCTCTAAACCACTAACTCCTTCTTGAAGCTTTCTAAACTTACTAGCAAGGCAAATGAGGCTGAAACCTGGAAAAAAGCTCAAATCAGGGAAGTCGGATTTTGACGACTTGCTCCGTTTCGGCTGTTATCCATATCCCCCTACATGAAATGATCTAACTAAGCCAAATAGCCGCGTTTTAAATCGATTTCGTGTAGCAAACCACTGAAAATAGCTAATTTCGTGGATCTGAGGAGGTCGAATTTTTTTTTCTTCCGTTTAAAGACCTGGCGACCATACAAGTATATATGGTTTGATCCCCTCTATCTGAATCTGCGTTCGTTTTAATAAAAAAACGAAGTTATCCAAAAAAAAATTTTCAAACCCTTAACTTGTAGGGTTTTGGATTTTTTTTTTCGGGAACCGGGATCCGGATCTAGCCGACTTGACTCGGAAGTTATGCGAACATTCGTTGCGAGCTGCGGGAGGTATTCCAAAAGTTTCATAGGTTCAAGCTCTGTCCAAAAATGCCAGAGATAGCTTTTAAAAGGCTGCGCACATTCGAAAAAAACTAAAAAACGTTCTGAAAACCGAAATTTTCAAAGTTTAGTCGGTATTATTTGCAGTTAGCATGGATTTAGACGTCGGGAATCCAAGTTAAATATTGACCGGGATCAAATCCAGCTCGAAAATGCCTTCATATCAGCTTTAAGTACTTCCTAGATGCTGAAACTTTAGACTTTTCATTTCGAGCGCGATCTTTCCAAACGAAAGTTGCTATATTTTCAAGTTAGAGGCTTTTGAAAGTTTCAACACTAGTTCAGTGGTGTAGGGGGCATCAAACCCTGTCTGAAAATGCAAGAAATATCGTTTAAACGTAAGCGTAGTCTGGAGTTTTCTTTGTTTTTCCAGGCTTTCGCTGATTTTTAATGTATTTCAGCAAGATAACAAGCTTTCAAAGCTTCAAGAAGGAGTTAGTGGTTTAGAGCGTGCAAAACCATATAGAGAAAGCTTAGAGACAGCTCCCAAGAGCTTACTTTGCTAAGGCTTCCAATGGTGTTCGAAAGCGAACTTCGCTGGAACTGTGTTATTTACATGTAAAAATCAAAAAACAAGCGTTTTAGAGTGCAGTCTTCGTGGCGACTCCTTAAAGGAAGCCTAGGGCGGGGACGTAACGTGGCTACCTCCACAGGACCTGAAGCCGGAGAGCCTCCAGGCCTGAGAGGCGCGTCGCTCCCGAGAGTCTCGGTCTCTCACAACGCGCGCGCGCGCACTGGCGCGCGCGTTAGAGGACGCCGGAAAGCACAGCATGAGCATCGCTTAGCCAAGTCGTAGCTTAAGGAACCTAGCACATGTTCATTGAAAATACCAAAGCAACAAAGACATCATGCCGACAGCCGCCACCATGCCCTGCCTCGGCGCCACGGATGAAAGGTCTTATAAGAAACAAGCACTACCCACAGCAGCTGAGGCTGCGGTCACGCCATCGCTTTACGACAGTGCATTGCCTGGTCAAGGCAACGCATTGAGCAACTGATTAAGAACATTCGAACCACATCTCTTGGCCGTGGCACACTGGCAAGCACACCTTCAACCGTGGATCTTCAAACAGCTGATCCTGCGGTCACGCCATCGCTTTACGACAGCTAGCAGAGCTGTCAAGCTTCTTTGCGATGACCGTTCAGCCACTGGCCAGGCACTTTTTCACTGCAAGCATGGGTCCTTGTCCTGCATTTTTTCTATCCTCGCTCATAGCAGCAGCCTCAATCTTTTACTTGCTGTACCTAAAACAAGCAAGCAACGGTGTTGACACCATAGGAATTTTAAGGTTTAGCAACAGCAGGAATTTCGATCTTTTACTTGCTTTACTTAAAACAAGCAAGCAACGGTGTTGATGCCACAGGAATTTTAAGGTTTAGCGACAGTGGCCACCCAATTTTTTTACTTGCTTTACTTAAAACAAGCAGGCAACGGTGTTGACACCATAAGAATTTTAAGGTTTAGCGACAGCAGCAGCTTCAACCTTTTCCTTGCCATACTTAAAACAAGCAAAGCAACGGTGTCGACACCATAGAATTTTTAAGGTTTAGCGACAGCAGCAGCTTCAGTCTTTCACTTGCTTGACTGAAAACAAGCACGCAACGGTCTCGACACCATAAGAATTTTAAGGGTTAGCGACAGCAGCAGCTTCAATCCTGCACTTGCTTTACATAAAACAAGCAAGCGACGGTATTGACACCATAAACATTTTAAGGTTTAGCAACAGCAGCAACTTCAAGCTTTTCATTGCCATACTTCAAACAAGCAAGCAAAGGTTTCGACACCATAGAAATTTTAAGGTTTAGCGACAGCAGCAGCTTGACTCTTTCACTTGCTTGACTTAAAACAAGCACGCAACGGTGTCGACACCATAGGCATTTTAAGGGTTAGCGACAGCAGCAGCTTCAATCTTTCACTTGCTTTACATAAAACAAGCAAGCAACGGTATTGACACCATTGGCATTTTAAGGTTTAGCGACAGCAGCAGCTTCAAGCTTGTCGTTGCCTTACTTCAAACAAGCAAGCAACGGTGTTGCAACCATACGAATTTTAGGGTTTAGCGACAACAGCAGCTTCAGACTTTCACTTGCTTTGCTCAATCTTTTACTTGCTGTACCTAAAACAAGCAAGCAACGGTGTTGACACCATAGGAATTTTAAGGTTTAGCAACAGCAGCAATTTCGATCTTTTACTTGCTTTACTTAAAACAAGCAGGCAACGGTGTTGACACCATACGAATTTTAAGGTTTAGCGACAGCAGCAACTTCGATCTTTTACTTGCTTGACTCAAAACAACCAAGCAACGGTGTTGAAGCCATTGAAATTTTAAGGTTTAGCGACAGCAAGTCACCGACAGGCTTCTATTTAGAACTTTTTTTTGCAGACAAGAGCAATCCCCCAGAACAGTTAGACAGATTTTAGCGACAGCAGCAATTGTAATCTTGCTTTACTTAAAGAAGCAAGCAACGGTGTTGACGTTGACACCATGAGAATTTTAGGGTTTAGCGACAGCAACAACTCGAGTCTTTCACTTGTGTTTCGGGCAATGGGTGTGTTGAAAGTGTGGATGAATGGACACAGTCCGATGTGGAAACATTGAAAGACATGAAATCGAATTCGATAGCCTTGGTTGCTATCGTAAAGCGACGTCGTGACCGCAGCTTGAGCTGGTTTGGGCAATGTTGCTTTCTTGTACATCGACAAGAACAGTGTGACTGATGTTCTCAAGACATGTATTTTCACAGCAATTGCATCGCTTTCAACCAGCCTCTGAATTACTTCCTTTTGCACAATGTTTCTTTCAAGCATGATCTTCATGTTGATTTTGACAATAGCTAAATTGACGGTTTAGGTGCCCTAACGAAATAGCAGAAGTAGTATCACGAGACGTGTGGCTCTTCACTGCTAGCTCACATAACCTGAGGACCGAACTTGCAAGCACATTCGCAGACACCAAGTTTTCCTCAGTTTCCGCAGCTTCTACACCTACGCCACAAACCGACTGCTAATATTGATTCCGGATGCTTGATACAAAGCCATCTGCCCGATACTTCGTTGGAGCAGGCCACGTGGTTCATGTCAGTGGGAGTGATTCCCGGCTGCACGAACTCCTTTCAATCAGGCACTCGCCTTCTTCCAGGACAGCTGTTTCCCAAGGCGGGCTGCAAAAGCTTCACGAGATTGCGCACGAAACTTTTGTTTGCACAGCTGTGCCCGGCAAGCTCGCTCTTCTGTTTGATATTTCGTGTAGCATTGTAACTTCAAGTTAGAGACTGTTCGCTGTGTGCTGCTCCAGCTGCTTCTCGTCATGGCATCCAACCTCTTTGACGTCGACGAGAACAAGGCATCCGAGGAAGCATCCACCCCCGCTCCGGTTCCCAAGGCAGAGCGCAGGGTGAAGCTTTACAGCTGGGACTCTGTCGCGGCCCAGTTGTTGGAACCATTCGGTGAATGCGCTCTCGACAACCTTTCGCTCGCGGAGTTGTGGAAGGCTGCCAGCGAAGGAAACAGAAAGACAGCTTACCATAGTCATCTTTGTGCCGACAAAGAAACAGACAAATGGCGAGTTGGCGCAGGGGTTTCCATGACCAGTGCCGCGCTCCTTGCAGCCATTAAACACTTGGAATCCGATAACATGCGCATGTTGATTCGGCCGGAGCTCTACGAGAAGATCATCAAAGAGGCCACCGACCTGAAGCCCTCCCTCGAAAAGCTCAACCTTGGAAGAGGCTCACAAAAGTACGACAAGACCACCGGCAGCCTAAGCCAGGCAAAGCGCCAGAAGACCGGTCACAGCTCCGTTCGCGCCCACACGGAAGAAGAGGTCATGGCCGCAGTCACGAAATTCCATGGTTGGCTGGCTCAAGAAAAATCTGCACTCCGCGGGGCGTTGTTCGTGCTGTCCGGCAGTAACACGTACTACACAGGTCATGCTGCTGAAGTGGTTGCCAGGGCCTGCATCATCCACAAGCCGTTGAATGAACAGGAGATGCGCGAGTGCATGCGCGCACGTCTGGCAAAGCCGGCCGAGGAACCAGAAGACAGCAAGCGGCCGGGCACAGACAACAACGGCCTTTTTGACTAAATTCAGAGGTTCAGTGCTGCAGATGTTGAGCTCCACAACTCTCGGACTGCAGTGCTTCCACTTTCAATCCACTTGCATCGCAGCCAATTTCAACTCGGCGTGCAGAAGTTGAACGCCAGTGGTTGTAAGCCACACAGTAGTTCTCGCACTGCACCAGCAATTCTACCTGCCAGATTCTGCGAATGCTCGCTGCAAAACCTTTGCTTGACTGCGAGAAGCAAGACTTAGACAAGGCAGCTTTGCATAGCTTTCCAAGTTAACCATTGCATGTTGCTAGCAGACGTTTGGCTCTGCCGTCTTTTGTTCTTGTTCTGTCAACATGTGGTCGTCTCTGAAGCCAGCTGCAGCTGTCATCGACTTGGACCCAAGCTCCGACGAAGAGAAGACCATCATTGCCACTCCGCCCCAGAAAGACATGACCAAGTCGAAGGACGAGAAAGACAGCCCAAAAAAGCGCATTACGAGCAAGAGATCCGTGACTTCGGCAGCTGCTTCGAAGCCTAAGTCGACAGCTTCGAAGCAGAAGAAGAACAATCGCGGGATGCACTTAGCCATCGAAAAATGGGGACCACATCAGGGCCATGGCACATGCCTCGGCACAGACGGTCCGTGCATCATGGGAAGCTTGGGCGCAGCAGCTGAAGCAGGGCCGTCCGGTTACTGCGACCTTTGCAACCTCGAAGAGCTTCCACTGCTGCACCAAGAAGGCCAAGGACGTTTAACTCATCTCCTCCTACAACTTGGTTCTGCCGAGTTTGCCGTGGCCCTCGCTCGCATCGAGACGGTCGACCCCAACATCGCCAAGGCCTGTCGCGAGAGAGTGAAGCGTGCACGAGCCAGAAAGAACCCGACGCGGCCCAAACGCGCGCCTCGGGGGCCGTACAGCAAAACCACAAAGCGTTGAAGAGCCAGCTTGCTTGTCCAAAGCACGATTTTTATATCTGGCGGCCAACGACAGTGTCGGCCCCGACGCTGGCAAAATACTTGATGCGGCTTGAAAGGAAACATCGTGCATGCACATGCTGCGAGCATTGTCGTTATTTTTTCGCAAGCTTCTTAACACCTAAGCTTTGCAGCCTCTTTCCTCATCGATCGCTTGTCTTAAGAGGGCACTCCGCTGCATCATGGCGCTGCCCACGGGATTGACGAATCTCGGAGCTTCCTGCTTCATCAATTCCTCGCTGCAGGCACTGTTGGGTGTGCCAGCACTGCGAAGCAGCCTGGCTGCTGGAACATCCGAGACCGAGCTCGCTGTGAAAACCGTACTGGCCCGCTTGCAGTCAGCTCAAGGAGACGTCGTCCCAAGAGAAGTCACAGAACTCTTCTACCATGGCAGGCAGGAAGACGCTGCGGAGTTCCTCGTAGTGCTGCTCACCGACTGCCACAGCTTGCACGGAGCTCTGCGCGGCGTGGAGGTTCCACAATTTCGGTGTCGGCATTGTCCGCACGAGCGCGCTGCGCAATCAGAGGAATTCCTAACTCTATGTCTTTCTTTGGTATCCGAGCTGCCTCTACTATCACTTCAAGAAGCCTTGAACTCTTACATCGAGCACACCCAGGTTCAACATGACTTTAAAGACTGGTGCTGCGAAAACCCCGAGTGCATTAGCGCAGATCGTGCTTTGGATCCGCCGATAGCTGCGACCAGCATTCAATCTTGGCCTCAGGTGCTCATGCTCCAGTTGAAACGCTGGGAGGACGCTGACAATGTCATCGGCCACAAAGTTCACTGCAACGACACACTGACAGTCGGTGGCCACACCTACAGACTGCAGTCCTTGGTTGCGCACATCGGAAGATCCGCGAACGCCGGCCATTATGTTGCCTACACACGTCATGGTGCTGGCTTCGTTAGACTCAGCGACCGCAATGTCAAACAGCTGGAATCAGAGCTCATCGGCGACTTCGTGTCCTTGCCGAACGAGAAGATCTACATCGCCTTCTACGTTCGTGTGCCTCCAGAACCCCTTCCACCAGCTCCCGGCCGTGCACCTGCAATCAATCTTGACACCGACTCCGACTCCGACATTATCATTGAAGAAGATCCTCGGGAGCCTAAGTCCACTGGCAAAAGACAAGCCAACTCCGACGAGTCCCAGACGAGTGTCACCAAGAAACCTCGACAGGAGCACTACACCTCAGCAGAGCTCAAGCAAATCGCCACGATCTTGAAAAATGCAAAAACATTCCCGGATGCTCTCGCACAGCTGGAGACGGACATTGCCGGCTTCACGGACACAGACAAGAATAACGTTCGTTATCTTCCCAGGACATCACTGCGGTACCAGTACCACCACCCGAGCTCCAAGACATCGTGGCCAGACGAGTCCAAGCGATACTTTCGAGTTTTCCGCCAAAGACCTTGTGTTCGAGATCTGCAGTCCACAGACAACCAAGCTGCAGCATGGGCGCAGAGGCAGTCTTGGACTTTCTGTAGCAAGTGCGGCCGACACAGGCCACGGACCCAGCCTACACCAGCAAGCAACGACATTCAATGCAGGCCTGACTGTGACCCTAGCCCGCAATCTCTACTGGTTGAGGGTCAACCCAGAGGCGGCAAACTGATGGCATACGTGACGCCAGCCGAATCACACTGGGATGACATGTTAGCAGCACTTGAAACAGACGACATCGCCAAGGGGTTGACCGCAGAGGACCTCGACAGTTTGGTAGTGGTTCGCATCTACGTCGACTACAAAACGGTGCGAGGCGGAAAAAGCGAAATCACAAGCCTTAAGAAGCAGTCCCTTGTACGAGCTGAATGGCGAGAGCAGTCTCTGCAGCAAGTTCAACGAAGCCCAGCAGGAAGCAAGGCATTTGCTTGGCTGATGGCCAACAACAGCACGTACAAGTACTTCGTCGACACCCACGCGCAGATGCACGCAGACAACGAACACGGGACAACTACGACCTGGCGAAGAATTCCTACTGCCGACCTGCTGCTCAACCGCCCCGGCATCGAGGTAGCTGCAAGACCTTGGTTGTATCCTTGGGCGAGCTACGGCGATACAGATATCAACTCTCGCTTGAAAGAGCTCCAGCTCATCAAAGCCAATGCAAAGCCAAGCTTGCGAGCAAGTTGGGAACGGAAATCTACATCTCGTTGCACCAGCTACGCCGAGGATTTTCAATTACAGAGCCTGCTCTATGACATTGCAATGGCACGCACGATCTCCACAGTCGCCAGCCTGGCAGCCTCCAAGAAGATGGCCCCAGAAGCCGTAGCCGCAGACATGGATATGTTTGAGGTGTACTGGCAGAATCAGGTCCACAAGATGGAAGACATCTGTCGACTTGAATTCGAACGACACGGATGCATGGAGAGAGCCATGCCATCAATATTCCTCACGGTAGCACCAGCCGAGTGGACGTTCCCGCTGCACGAGGGCATCTTCTTCCAAGACAGCTTATCGAAGCAGCAAACAATGCTCACTCGCCATATTTACCACGTGCTCGACACTCTACTACAAGAGCACATTCTCAAGGAAGGACCGCACCAGCAAGCACTCGGATTAGCAAGCATTCGGCAATGGTCCTTCCGCTATGAGTTTCAAGCAAGAGGCACAGTCCACATTCACTGCGTGCTCTGGGCAGACTTTCTGCCAGGTGTTACAAGCGACATGTTGGCAGGCCGCACAGGCGAGCAGCATCAATCGCTGCTTGTCAAGCGACTGGAGGAGCTGTTCAACTGCCGCGTGGACGTTCAGGCCGGGAATGGTCATCATAACATGATGCGGTACGTCATGGGCTATGTCCAAAAGGCCTCGGATGCACTTTCCTTCAGGTCGTCCGAAGCCCGCAGTGAAGGCCAAACTCCGAGCACCTGGAGAACCACGTACCGTCTGCTATGCAAAAAAGCTCCCTTGGAACAAGAAATGACCATGGAGTTTGCAGGCCTCAGCATGGTGCGACACTCGTTCCAAGGAGCCAATTACTATGCGCCCATCCCCGGAAGCGATGCTGTGAATGTAAGCCGGTCCGCTTACAATGCATTCCAGCAAGGACTTCGTGAAGGCCGCTACAGTGCCCAGAGCTTCTTGGCTTGGCTGCGGGATCATCGCATTGAACCTCTGCCAAAGAATGCTTGCAAGGTCACTCCGAGAGTAGGCTCATCAGGTAAGCAACCGAAGAAGGACGTTGGAGTGGCCATACAATTCCCCTTTGAACTCCTCGACATATTCATCGGGGCATGGGCTGCTACGTTTCTACCTGAAATGGACGAGCGCCGGCTGCTCCCATGGAGAAACCATGAGTATCCCAATGGCTACCGTGTAGAGCAAATTCGGCAAGACAGTTTCGAGGCACCAGAAGGATGCCGGCACCTCAAGGCTGTCCTGTGCTTGGACGACTTCCAGCTCAACTCGAATTCCAGTGACTTCGCGCCAGATGTAAACAAGTTGATCACTGCCATCGAGCCAGATCTTCTGCTACGAGGACTGTCAAGTGACAGGATCACTACATTCAAGGCTCGCGTGCACTCTTGTGCTCTGCTCCTCCAAAAAGTTTACAAAGGAGAAGAAGATCCACGAACATGGAGTGCTCGACGCATATTTCAGCCACCACAGCGGGCATGGTCGAGGGAGCAACAAGAAGTCCTCACGGCGATTGCAGAAGGCGTCAGCGTCAGCGACGCCCATGCTGTCAGAGACGGCAACAGGCTGCTTCATGTCAAGGGTGGTCCGGGAACAGGAAAAACCGAAGTCATTATCGCGGCGGCGCAGCGGGCCTTGGACGACAACTGCCGCGTTCTCATAGTGGGCCCCATCGGCTTATTGGTATCCTCCTACCGCACCAAACTAGCTCCTTCGCCAAACCTTACCATGGAGACGCTGCACGCCAGCTTCAAGGTAACACGGTCGGCGGACGAGCAGTACGTGCCGCCGGGAAGATTGCGATCCTATGACCTCATTATCATGGACGAAATCTCCCAAATTGATGCCCACGTGTGGCGGATCCTTCAAACAGCTTTATCTGAACTCCATCCTCAACCATTCGTGGTTCTGGTGGGAGACTTTCAGCAGTTGCAGCCCATCAACGGCCCGCCTCAAATGCAGCTGGACATGGAGAGGCAAGCATCTCGAGGTCTCTTGCCAACAATCGAACTGCAACCACATGCCGCAGCTCGCTCTACAGACCCCGCCATGTTACACTTTCTCGGGCTGGTGCGAACCAAGCAACCTTCGCGAGCTGTCTTGGAAAGCTTCTTCGCCGCTCGCACATTGTCGAAAGATCCGGCTACAGCTGCCCGCCAAGCTCGCGCCTTCGAGGAGCACAGCGGCCAATGCTTTACCTTCTTGACCGTGACGAATCGAGGAGCCTATAACATGAACATGCAGTGCTTGAAGCTGGACTTCCCAGCCTCCGCTGCAGCTCTGGCCGCTGGATCCGGCTACCCCGCGGACACCAACTCCGGCCAGGACCGTGTGCTCATTGAGATCGGCATGAGGGTTCGTCTAACTCGCAACCTGGACAAAGACCGAGGGTTCGTGAATGGCAATTTGGGGATAGTGCAGAGCCAGCTGAGACCAGACGTCTTTGTGGTTAGAACAATACAAGACGTCCTGATCCTCGTGCATCCGATCACCGTCAAGGGCTACAAGTTTATCCCTGTGTGCTATGCTTACGCCACCACCATCCGGCGAGCTCAAGGCGCGACACTGGGAGCTGCCTGCTTGTACTTCGACAGACGAAGACCGGACCGCGGCTACGCCTACGTCGGCGCATCCAGGGTCAAGCGCCATGAGCACCTCTTTCACATGGGACCCATCCGCCGCACAGATTGGCTGCCAGTCAATGGTGATCCAGCCCAAGAGCAAGCTATCCCCAGTGCATTGAGCGCATCCAGCTACTCGGAGGACGAAGCCCAACCCACGAGCTCTTCGTACACAGATCTTCAGCCAAGCACAGATGACTTCGGTAGCAGCGACTACTCGCTCGACGTTTCCAGCAACGTAAGCTCCTGACTTCAAGCCGTGTTTCTGTATGTCCAAAGCGACCAGTTAGGAAAGCTCCACGACCTACGATGTACATACTCACAGGCATTTTACAGTTTTGCTCATGTTCGGGTCGCCCGACCGAGGCCAACAATCGAAAAGCTTCATGACCTTCATGCAAATACTCACAAGCATGTTAGCCTGCCATGTTGTCCTGACCAGGTACATTGCAACCATCGACTCGTGGCAGCATTCAGTGCTGAAGTTGCTCTTTCCACTTGCTCCTGTTAGCTTTGTTGCAGTTTGTCCACGTTCTTGCCAACTCCCCTCCCCACCCTAGAGCCATCACAGCCATCGTGTCTTGACCAGGTACATTGCAACCATCGACTCGTGGCAGCATTCAGTGCTGAAGTTGCTCTTTCCACTTGCTCCTGTTAGCTTTGTTGCACTTTGTCCACGTTCTTGCCAACTCCCCTCCCCACCCTAGAGCCATCGCCGCCATCGTGTCTTGACCAGGTACATTGCAACCATCGACTCGTGGCAGCATTCAGTGCTGAAGTTGCTCTTTCCACTTGCTCCTGTTAGCTTTGTTGCATTTTGTCCACGTTCTTGCCAACTCCCCTCCCCACCCTAGAGCCATCGCCGCCATCGTGTCTTGACCAGGTACATTGCAACCATCGACTCGTGGCAGCATTCAGTGCTGAAGTTGCTCTTTCCACTTGCTCCTGTTAGCTTTGTTGCATTTTGTCCACGTTCTTGCCAACTCCCCTCCCCACCCTAGAGCCATCGCCGCCATCGCTAAGAATGCGCTTGCAGCAACACTGGTGGGACCAGTGTTGCACCAGGTTTTCGTCGACAAAAACCTGCCTCAACACTGGGGGGTCCTGACGAAAACCTGGTCCAACACTGGTGGGACCAGTGTTGATGCAGGTTTTTGTCGACAAAAACCTGCCTCAACACTGGGGGGTCCTGACGAAAACCTGGTCCAACACTGGTGGACCAGTGTTGAGGCAGGTTTTTGTCGACAAAAACCTGCCTCAACACTGGGGGGTCCTGACGAAAACCTGGTCCAACACTGGTGGGACCAGTGTTGACCAGGTTTTTGTCGACAAAAACCTGCCTCAACACTGGGGGGTCCTGACGAAAACCTGGTCCAACACTGGTGGGACCAGTGTTGAGGCAGGTTTTTGTCGACAAAAACCTGCCTCAACACTGGGGGGTCCTGACGAAAACCTGGTCCAACACTGGTGGGACCAGTGTTGACCAGGTTTTTGTCGACAAAAACCTGCCTCAACACTGGGGGGTCCTGACGAAAACCTGGTCCAACACTGGTGGGACCAGTGTTGAGGCAGGTTTTTGTCGACAAAAACCTGCCTCAACACTGGGGGGTCCTGACGAAAACCTGGTCCAACACTGGTGGGACCAGTGTTGAGGCAGGTTTTTGTCGACAAAAACCTGCCTCAACACTGGGGGGTCCTGACGAAAACCTGGTCCAACACTGGTGGGACCAGTGTTGAGGCAGGTTTTTGTCGACAAAAACCTGCCTCAACACTGGGGGGTCCTGACGAAAACCTGGTCCAACACTGGTGGGACCAGTGTTGACCAGGTTTTGTCGACAGAAACCTGCCTCAACACTGGGGGGTCCTGACGAAAACCTGGTCCAACACTGGTGGGACCAGTGTTGCACCAGGTTTTTGTCGACAAAAACCTGCCTCAACACTGGGGGGTCCCAGACGAAAACATGGCTCAACATTTAAATATTCATTTGAGAGAGAGGGTTTAGGGTTTAGGGTTTAGGGTTTAGGGTTTAGGGTTTAGGGTTTAGGGGGTTTAGGGTTTAGGTAGGGTTAGGGTTTAGGGTTAGGGTTTAAGGGTTTAGGGGTTTAGGGTTTTTAGGGTTTAGGGTTTAGGGTTTTAGGGTTTAGGCTTTTAGGTTTTTTAGGGTTTAGGGTTAAGGGTTTAGGGTTTAGGGTTTAGGGTTTAGGGTTTGGGTTTAGGGTTTAGGGTTTAGGGTTTAGGGTTTAGGGTTTAGGGTTTAGGGTTTAGGGTTTAGGGTTTAGGGTTTAGGGTTTAGGGTTTAGGGTTTGCCGTAGAGTAGCGCGTAGGCGAAAGTAATTTGCGACAAGGTAGTGTCAAGTGCGTTGTACTACTGCGAGTAGCTGCGAAAGCCTGATCATGGAAGGCTTTTCCTTTCTTCCTATCCCACCCCACGCCGTATGAGGCGGCCAAGCCACCCAAACCTATTCCTTTTAGGGTTTAGACCTAAACTCAGTTAGGTCCCTCTTGGCCTCAATCTTCCCCCTTCTGACCATCAAACTTCTGAGGGCCAGGGCAGGGCAGGGCAGGGCAGGTGGCAAAGCTCGGGAGCAAGATCGAACGCTTTCGCAAGTTCGTGCTTTTGTAACTCGATTCGAGCCGATGCTTGCTATTGACGTCCATTCTGTCGTGGTTTGTCGAGTTGCACTTCGAGAGGTTATTGTGACCAAGGACGGGCAGACGTGTGCTAAAACCGGTAAGGCAATCTTTCAGGCACGGCACCGCGATGCATTGAAAAAAAGCCGGGGTCGACAAGTTGTGGCAAAGCTCGGGAGCAAGATCGAACGCTTTCGCAAGTTCGTGCTTTTGTAACTCGATTCGAGCCGATGCTTGCTATTGACGTCCATTCTGTCGTGGTTTGTCGAGTTGCACTTCGAGAGGTTACTGTGACCAAGGACGGGCAGACGTGTGCTAAAACCGGTAAGGCAATCTTTCAGGCACGGCACCGCGATGCATTGAAAAAAAGCCGGGGTCGACAAGTTGTGGCAAAGCTCGGGAGCAAGATCGAACGCTTTCGCAAGTTCGTGCTTTTGTAACTCGATTCGAGCCGATGCTTGCTATTGACGTCCATTCTGTCGTGGTTTGTCGAGTTGCACTTCGAGAGGTTACTGTGACCAAGGACGGGCAGACGTGTGCTAAAACCGGTAAGGCAATCTTTCAGGCACGGCACCGCGATGCATTGAAAAAAAGCCGGGGTCGACAAGTTGTGGCGAAGCTCGGGAGCAAGATCGAACGCTTTCGCAAGTTCGTGCTTTTGTAAGCCTGCGGCGCTGAGTGTCGAGCTCTGGGTGGCCTTGCAGCATTTGTGTCCCTATTGTGCTGACACGTAAAATGCAGTGCAGAAGGGGCTTTTGCGCACAACGCAGACGTCGAATCGGAGATATGACTGCAGACGAGGAGCCAGTGATCAGTAGTTGGGCAGGCCCACAGGTGAAGCATGGCAGACATGGGAGGACCTGCGCTTTCGGTGACCTTCAGATTCGAGCCGATGCTTGCCAAAGACAGGGATTGCTTGCAACTGATCTGTCGACGGCAAGCCGGAACGACAGCGGGAGTTTTTGTCAGAAACGCGACGTGGTTGAGAACTCCACTCCCTCGGTCACTGCCCAACAATGCCGTGGCAGCGACAGCAAAAGTGTTACAATCTACAACAGCCTGGTACAGCCGTTTTCAGTCTTGGCCGTTACACGACGAGGACGGCTCACGTGGCAGGGCTTCTGTTGAGCTTGCCTTGCGCCTAAGAAGAAGAGAGCAAGTGCAGAGCCTCGCGAATCAGATGCCGGAAGCGGGCGTGAAGTGATGTCGCGTGGCATGTCCAAGAAAACGCCACTGGTTGTCATACTGGACCCGGGAGAGGGCGACATAAGCAGCCGCTTCTACATTGGGTACATCGAGCCACACAGTAATATGCTCCAGGGTGGCGCCTTGGATCTTCTGCAAGGTGACGGCATAGCCGAGTCGGAGAGGGAAGTAGGTTGCACGGTGCTGCTCGCCGTCGATGTCAATCTCGTCGTCCGTAAAGGGGAAAACCGAGAGCACGTTGCCGCACTCGGTGCGGACCAGCACGGAGCCGCGCTGCATCCCCAGAACCACGCAGCGCATGCCGTTGACGAAGTTCTGCTCCTTCTGGAGGTTTCGGGTCAGGGTGACCCGCATACCCTCGTAGATGGCGACTTGCACGGGCTCGCAGTCGACAAGCTGGCCGGCCTGGTTGTAGTTGGCGAGGTTGCTTTCGTAGTCGCCCGGAACGACCGCGAGGGGAAGCGCGTCGGAGTAGAGTGCCTGGACTGCCAGGTCGTTGAGTAGGGCAGCGTTGCGCCGCGTGATCGTTAGGAAGAGAGTCTGTGGGGTTTCCTCCAGGATGTACTGGACGTCCAGCTCCGTGGGCTCTGGGCTCACGCCCGGACCGCGATCCGGAGCAGCGCGATGGCCGCGAAGGATGCGATGCAGCTGGTCTTTATTGGGCTTGGCAGTCCGCAAGAGCTCCAACTTCCACCGCAGTTCCGCGCACTTGCAACGGCGCATAGTGCGCAAGTGGCGCACGACGACCGGCTGCCAACGTGGGCTGTCGCAGGCCCGGGTACTGTCCATCCCACGGAGTTGGTGGAAGTCGCCGAGGAAGATGATAGCGGGGCGGCGGTCCGCGTTGTCCCAAAGCCACAACAACCGTTCCAGGGTGTAGCGCGAGAGCTGGCCGATCTCATCGATGACGACCACGTCGAAGGAGGCCATGCAGTCCCAGGTCTGCTCTTGCGGCAAGTGCAGGAGGAACATGCCATGCAAGGTGTCCACGTCCAAGCCGGGAAACTTGCTGCGGTATGAGCTTGCAAGCATACCCGTCGGACAGGCGATGCCCACGTGGGCGCCGGCATCGACAGCGCGACGGATTGCCACTTCCACGGCCGTGCTTTTGCCGGACCCCGCAGGACCCAGCACGCAGAAGGGACGGGCCACCTGTGCCCTGCTGGTTTGCAGCTTCCGGACATACTCCTGCATGGCGGTGCCGTCGGGGTCTTCAGGGTAGCGGCGTTCCAGCGCCAAGTTGACCATGGTCCGGATGTGTTCGACGACGACGGCCTGCTCTGGGTCCAGCTCGCCCTGATAGCCAACTTCGGGCGCGTCCAGGAAGCCGTCGGCCGGAGGCATGTCCTCGTCCAGGGTGAGCTGTCCCGAGAGGTAAGCATCGATGACGGCCGTGCGACTTTCCACCATGCTGAGGACATTGCAGATGTGGGCATCTCTGCGGCCCTCCAACTGCAACTCGTCCCGGACGTCGTGCAGACGGCGCCAGAAGCCCGGGCGCTTCAAGAGACACAGTGCCAACATGCGATAGCCTTCAGGTACAGCAAGAACGCGCTCATCCCAAAGCTCCGCGAAGCTCCGGAAAGGCACGTGGAGGAGCAGCCACTGGCCATAGAAGCTTTCGTGGAAGGCGGAATCCATGGCAGCCGCCACCAGGACGCGCCGGCGATTCTTGCGTCGCTCGCCCGACTCATTGGCAAGCCTGAGAAACTCGAGGAGTGTGCAGTCGTCCGGGCGCCAGGCAGAAGTCATGTACAGCTGCTCCCAGCGGCTTGGGGGGAAGCCTTTCCAAGGAGGTCGCAGGACCACTCGCCGCAACACCCCCGTCTGCAGCACCTGCCGGAATTGCTGGCCTCCGAGCTGGAGCCACATTTCTGGCTCGAGTGGGTGATACTCGGTCAACACCTTGCGGGCAAGCTGGAAGTCGGTCGCCTCCTCGTTGAGCCAACTGCTTGCGAACTGGTCGCTGAACTTCGCCGCGTACGTGGAGGTGTACTGCAGCAGCAATCCCCGGCCGTCGCCCATCTGGACGTCCATATGACACTGCAGTGCTTCGAGGACGTCAGGCATGAAGGCGCGGACGTGGGCTGCATGGGCATCTGCGGGATGATGCAACCGCAAGAGCTGGGCGTCCTTGTCGTACACGGTCGGGCCGTCATGGCGCGGCCAAGCGCTGGTGTCCCAGTCTAGTTGGGAGCCGCGAACCAAATCATGCAGCTCCGGCTCGTCATCTGCAGAGGGAATGTCGGCGCGTAAGATGCGGGACCAGGGCACTTGGTCCGCATTCTGCAGCCAGACCAGCATGTGCAGGTGCACACGGCCAGAACCATGATAGGACTGGGAAGGCCCCACGTGTCGCTTCCTTTTGCCATCCTGGAATTCCAGGCGCCCAAACATCTCCACAACCGTCGCAGTCGCGGGATCCTCGGCCGCCAGCACGTGCTGCGTCCATCTTCTTGCAGGCCTTCCTTGCTGCTGCCGGTTGGTCCCCGTCAACAAACCTTCAGCCAGCTGGAAGAGGAGGTGAGCCAAGTGGAAGGTTTCCGCGGCAGGCAAGTGTGTTCGCGCGCGGCAGGCCTTCTTCAATTCGTCCTCCAACCAACAGTGATAGGGGGCGGACATCTCAAGTGGCGCCACGGTGATGAACAAGGACGGAAAGCCGATCTGGCGGGCGCAGTCGACCAGGCCAGCATGCATGTTGCGCCAATACAGAGGAGAGAAGCTGCGACCGGCTAGGGCACCTCGCAATGTCGTGGGCACGGCGTTGCGCGCCCCACCAAGCGAACTCCACAGCCATAAGTCGTAGACAAATTGGGCGAGGGGGCGGTTGGAGCCATAGCCGATGACGGAAGAGAAAACCTTTGCCATGAAGCTTGCCTTGGCGCTCTGCCGCGATTCTGTGTCTCCTGGACCTTCTACGTCCTCGATGGGCTCGTCGGAGTCCTCCTCGAGGTCAGAGCCGTCGTCCACAACCGCAGGCATTGCCGCATCTCCGTCCGCGTCGACCGCTTCGAAGTCGTCCGGCTCCTCGTCACCAGCGGCCACGCGGCGTGCACGATCCAAGCGGCGCCGGTCAGAGCTGCGCACGAAGGTTTCGCACATGCTGCGACACCAGTACAGGTGCGGCCAAACAGCGCATTCCAACCCGACAGTCTCCATAAAGCGCAAGGGAAGCCACGGGATGGGCGCCGAGGTCTCGAGCTCGGCTTGGTCCAAGAGACGCTGACGCTGGCGAAGGAAGGCGTCGTGGGCTTGAAGGAAGTCGAGGTAGGTGCAGTCCTCCGCCGCGATGAGCCACTCGTAAGCAGCCCGGCCCAGGCGCCACTCCGGGCGCGGAAGACCGCTCAAGCGCTCTTCAACGGAGGTCGGCTTCCAGCTGAAGCGCACACACCCTGTGTGGACCAAGTAACCTTGAGGTGCCCTCTCCAAGGGGCCGGTGTAGACATCCAGGATGGCCAAGGCGTCAAGAACGGACTGTGGAAGTTGACGTAAAGGCTCAGGCACATCTGAAGGACGGGGTGACCAGTAGCCCACGCCACTCTTGCAGTGGGCACACGCTTTTAGCTGGGGCCGCAAGCGTCCCGCCGACCGCACATGCTTGGGGTGGAATTTTTGTGGCACCATGCGGTGGCATTTCTGGCAGGAAGACCAGGACCAATCCTGTGCGAAACGGCGGAAGGTCGCTGCCATTTCCGTTTGCCACTTGCTGGGGTCGCGAACATCTGGATTGTACACAGCAGGGAACTTGCGCTGCAATGCACGCTGCTGCGCCAGCTCTGCCGTCTTCTCTGCAGCCACATCCTGCGCCGATGGGGAATATTGAGCCCGCCGCTCTTCCAAGACCGGCGCCCACGTCGACAGTCCCCCAGCTCGGTTTCTGGCCTGGCGCTGTCGGTGTTCTGCCCGCGCCTGCTGCGTGGGGCCACGCTGTTGCAGGCAGCGCCTGAAGCGCTCGTCACATGCAGCCCAAGCGTCCTCGCCGGCCAAGTCTTTGATGCGCTGCAGGGCTTGTGGGAGGACATCCACAGGCGCATGCTCGTGGAAAAAAGCCAAGGCTGTCGTCACGACGCCCTTGCCGCGGGCAGTGGCCAGGCGCTGGTTCAAGACGTCGGCCGCGCACAAGAAGCACCGCGACCCGCCGCCGGGGCGCCCACGGTGCACGAGTGCAGCCTGGCCAATTTCTTGGGTGTTGAAGACACACGGCACAGGGGGATCCCTATCGAGACCTGCACAGCTCTCGACGGGATGCCGCGGCATGGCTCTTGGAGGTGAAGCTGTTCGACTGGAAGCAGCGGTGTTGCAAGCCTAGTCTGCCTGCACCTAGAGCTTAGGGCCGAGCACAGACACAGAAACGGACACAACGTTGCACAGTCAACAGGTCGCAAGCAGCAGGCTCAATTTCTTGCCTTCGCACGGATGCGTGTGTAGGACAAAAAAAACTAGGCCATGCCTCGGGCAGGATTTGTTTCCTGGAGGCTCTAAAGCCCCGTCGAAGGCTTGGGAGACGTCCTCTGCCTTGGCTGCGAAAAAATCGATTAGGACGGCAGGTAATCTAGCAGGGATTAACTTCTGTATAAACCCAAACCCGAGAAAAAACAAAGGAAAAGCGTTACTAAAGCCATTACATCTAAAATAGATTTACTGTTCTTAAAAGAAAGGTTTTCTAAAACACGCAAAAACCAAGCAAAGTACTTTGGCGTTTTGGCCTGGGTTCAAGGATGCTGCCAGCGTTTTGCGCGTTGCATTAAAAGCAGCAGCGTGCAAAATCGGAGGATTTCAATACAAAAAGCCGTTGGAAGAATCCAGATCGCACAGAAAACGCAGTTGGCTGGCAACCTGGTTGAAAACGTGGCACACGAAATATGAAAGTCGAGAAATTTCGATATTTATTTGACTAGACAAGCGGCCTACCTGGAAACAGATTGCCTCCGAAACGGCGCCAGCGAGCTCGCCCAGCACAGGCAAGCGGCGCCGGACACAGTTCAAAGAGCGTCCGGCGCCAGCGCCGGACAAAGTCCGACAGCGTCCGGCGCCAGTTTTGGACTGCGTCCGGCGCCGCGCCACTTTTTGGACCGTGTCCGGCGCCACTTTTCGGAGGCTTTGGCCCTGGAGGGGCCTGGGGGGCCTGGGCAGGGGCAGGGGGGGCCCAGAGAGGCCCAAAAGCCGCAGAAAGGAGCAGTTCAGAAGAGCGGAAGGGGGGCCAGGGAGGCTCAGGGGGGGCCAAGCGGGGGCCAGGGTCGGGCAGGGGGGGCCAGGGGGGGCCAGGGGGGCCCAGGGGGGCCAGGGGGAGCTAGGGCCAGGTAGTGCCAGGGTGGCCAAGGTGTGGAAAAGCAAAAAAAAAGCACTTTTTGTCCAAATCCCCCTGGGACCGGGCAGGCAGGAGGCCCCTAGGTCCTTGAACTCTGCTCGCTGCAAGCCCCCCCTGGGGTGGTCCCTTTTTGGAGGGGGGCCGACAGGGCCAGCCACGCCCAGGGCGTGGAATTGAGGGTTTAGGGTATTGACTTTATTAAGGGACCAGTACTGGTCCCGAGGAGAACGTGTTCCGGTACCGGGCAAGCCGCGGGCGCTGCCGTCCCCATGGCTGTGGAGAGGCGGGCAACCGTCTTGGGTCGCTCTGCGCCATCGAGGTCGAGGGGCTTAAGCGCCGCCACCCACAGTAGGTGGGCGGCCTATGCCTTGAGTTTAGGGTTTAGGGTTTAGGGTTCGCCAGCGCAGTGCTGGCGCCCTGGTCAATTCCGCTTTTGAGCACTTTGAAGCAATTTCTATTCCTATGGGAACACCCCTAGCTTTTAAACGGCGCCCCTAGCTTTTAAAAACGTTTCTAGCTTTTAAACGGCGCCCCTAGCTTTTAAAAACGTTTCTTTTGCTATGGGCACGCCCCTACCTTTCAAACGGCGCCCCTTGCTTTAAAACCGCCTTTGTTGACTTCCCGTTTTCACTTTTCCTGACCTGCCCCTGCCCCCCTGCCTCCTGCCCCCTTGCCCCCTCCTGCCCCTGCGCCCTTGCCCCTCTGCTTGCTGCCCTGCCCTACCCCGGCCCCGGCCCCCGCACCCCAGCCCCAGCCCCACCCTTGGTCTCTTCCTGGCCTCTTCCTGGCTTCTTCCTTGTCTTCCTGGCTTCATGTAAGGGCTGCGACAAAAGACTCATAAGCTATCGTGGTTGCGATGAGGATTCTAATGGACGCATTAGTCATTTATCCAGGTGAAGTCGTGGTCTACTTGCACGTTGTTGGTCCTGCTGCGTACAATTGCTGTAGCTTTCATCGTTTCCGCTGCAGATCATGTTTCACTGGCGAGCCACTGCGGGGAGGAATTCATTCAACAAGTGCTGGCAGTCTGCACCACACGAATTCGTGCAATCCATGCGCTATGCTTCCCAACTTTTACTCGTGAAGCGGCCCGGCGTCGAAGTCTGCCAGTGCTACCGCTCCTAGAAGCAAGTTCCACGCGTCCACTTGTGCGAGACCGCATACTTGTTTTTTTGACTTACCTAATATGAAGCATCTATTTGCGTGGAACATTGCGGACGTCATTGGGTCTGTCGATTTGTACAATCTACCTCAATGTCATGTATAAAACCTTCACTTGCGGGCTCGCTTCTGTCTCTCGGCCCTGCATTGTGGGCAGACCTGAGGCCGCGTACGACCAGGTGCATGATGCTCCTGGTACCGCTTCTGGCATTGTGGGTTCTGGCATTTGTGCCAGCCAGCGGGCGCCCTGGTGCCCCGGACTGCACAATTCATGCAATGTTGGATACTGGCATTGCCCGCTGCTTCAGCAGGAAAGGATTGCTTGCAGCCGTGGCACCGGAACCAGCCTGCACGCAGGCGCTTCGCCTTGGGAAGCACCTCCTCTTGGCAGTCCCTGCATGCCGCGCAGCCAGGTGGCAGGGTGCACATGCTGGACTCGAAGGCCTTTGCCGACTTGGTCGTTCCGCATATAGAGCACGTCAAAGTGCGTTGGTTGCGAGCACATAGTGTGCACACTTTCTTGACATCCGGTCCCCCTTCCTGGCGCAGTTGCGCCAGTGGGAATGCGGCCTCCATTTTGCTGCAGCCACAAACGTCGCACAAGTGCTTGGTCAAGATCTCGGAGTCCCCGCTGATCTTGCGCTTGATGGAGCCTTTGCCGCCCTTCTCGCAGTGCAAGCACTTGGCCGCCCTGTTGGCTCTCACTTTGTTCCATTCGAGGAAGGAGAAACTCGCGAAGTCTTTCACGTGGCCACAACTTCCGCAGGCAGCGAAGGGGTTCCTGCTCTCGCGCCATGCCTTCCAATCGACGCGCTCTTTGCGGAGGGTCTTCAGCAGCAGATCGGGCCCTTCGGGCGCTCCGCGTTGGAACAGCCAGAGTGGGAAGGGGCGCAGAATGAGCACGTCCTCACGGCTGCGGACACGGCTCGCCGCCACGGTGCCCAGGGTCTGGTGGACGTTCTTGTCCACGTTCAGGTCGAGCAGTGTGGCATCCAGCGTCTTGCCCTGGCTGCTGTGAGCCGTGATTGCGAAGGCCGGAGTCAGCTGAAGCTGCTTTCCTTCAGGACTTTCAGAGCAAGTTTGGTATACAGTCGATCTAAATTCTCATATTTCTGGCCAGCTGTTTTCAACCTGCTTTTAAGAAGAGCTGCAAGGCACAGTGGACTACCTGCAAGTCCTGACAAATAATTGAAACGGACGGTTCTTCATGCCACAGCAGCTAAGCGTCGTTTCACCTTCAGGACAGGGTGTTCGCGCCCGTGGTCGAGAAACCATTCTTCTGTTACGGGCCGCAGGGGGTAGATGCCGGGCTCGGGCGTGCCGGGGAGCTGCCACTTGACGTCCGGGAATTTGACGTACACCACTTCGGGCTGCTGGTCGTTCTCGGGCCACACCCAGGAATGCACGTGACCGCAGCGCCCGCGCAGCAGGAACTTGTCGGACCGGTCCACGTGGTCGGTGAGGGCGACGGGCATGCCGATGGCGAGGGGGAGCAGGCCGCAAAGATCTCCCGTATGTCGGTCGTGGTACTGTAGCCACTTTCTTTTGGCCTCCTTGCTACAGTCCTCGGCTTGAAGAGCTTTGGCCTCCGCCACGTCCTTGGCCACCGACCACCTGAGAGGAGCTCCGGACTCTTTGCTATAGGCTCTGGCCTTGTCTTTGTTGATCTGGTAGCGAGCGTCGTTGTTGGCCACGATGACCACCGCCTTCCGAAACTTGGCCTCCTGCAGCCGCGGATCTTCATCGGAGATGATGACTCTGCGGCGCGACTGCCTCTCGGCTTCCGACAGGGTGCAGCCTTCCACAGGGATGCCGTGCAAGTACTTCCAGTTCTCTTCCGACAGATAGCCATGCCGAAGTTGCTCCACAACCTCGTTCCACCACTCGTCGGAGCACCGCAGAGTTTCCGTCAGCTCGGTGACGCCTTGGACCGCTCCGCGCCAGAAAAGGTCCCGACCCCGCTCGACGAGAGGGTCCGTGCTCTTGTCGACCCCGCTGGCAGACTTCAAGCTGTGGGGAACGTCCGCAATGAAGCCGCCCTCCGGCGGCGGGAACTGGAAGAAGTCGCCCATGAAGATCATGTTGATGCCTCCGAAATCTCTTTCACGCCCATGACCGTCCAGCTTGAACTCGTCTTTGCTGCTCTTGTTCTCCCGCTGTCGTTGCTCCATGCGGGCCAAAAGCTTCGCGCTGACCATGCTGATCTCGTCCACGATCACCCACCGCCGGAAGCGGATGCCCTGAACGAGAGGATTGTCTCCCTCGGTCGGCTGCCCACTCCTGTTGAAGCCGTAGGCCCTGTGTATGTTCTTGCCGCGGATGTCCGCCGCGTTCACTGCTTGGAGCGCCACGACCTCGTACTCGTGGCCCTGGGTGTACTTCAGCAAGTCTTCGAAGAGCTCGCGAAGGAACTGCAGGATGTGGGACTTGCCGACGCCGGGCGGCCCGTGGAGCAACCAGATCAACGGCTCTGAGGTCTTCCTGATTGAATCCTCCGGTCTGATGAGGTTGAGCTCAACCATGACTCTGTCCACGACGAGCTCGAGGAACTCGTGCTGCTTGGCATTCACGGCCCCGCGCACTCGGTCGCTGTGGAGCCAGTCGAGGAGCTTGGCGGCAGTCACGGGCTCCTGAGCCTGCACCTCGGGGCTTCGCTCGTCCCTGCGCGTGGTTCGTCTATCCTGTCCTTTCTCGCCTCGGACCCGCGAATCGATGGCGGCTTGCCTCACCCGCTGATGGTCCGTCACGGGCTCCTTAACGGATAGCTCGAGGAACCTGTTCCTGGCCTCCGCGTCGGGTCCACCTTCATCGTTTCCTTGCAGCCAAATGGCTTGCGACAGCGCGAACATCTGCTTGGTGCGGTCGGCATGCGTCTGCACCTCCTTGCCCGCATCGCCAGACCCCCCTCGAACGTGCGTTTCCATCGCCAGCGTGAGGTCGTCCTGCAGGCACCGACTCAAGCCTAGAATTTAAAACCCAATTCACCGGCAATGGTCGTTTTCACTACCTGGGCTTGCAAGGTCCTGGTCGAAGAAGCAGGGCACGTCCTCCAAGTCTTCGTTGTCGCTGTTGGCTTCCAGCTCCGTGCCGGGTCGGAGCTCCCGCGGCAGGCAATGGACGAAGCAGAACTGGGCGGCATAGCGCTTCACGGACTCTGTGGGGAAGCCGCGTCGGCCCAGCCAGAGCCGCGCGGCCTGGAGCCAGTCCGTAGCCCCTTGGTCGCGAGCAGACAGGTCTCCGAGGAAGGCCACGAGGTCGTCCTCCGAGGCGTCTCGGCGATCATTCACCCAAGGACGAAAGAGCAGAAGGAGCTTCATGGCCTGGTCGTCCGCGGTTTGGTTGGCGCCCTGCGCGCCGAAGAGCACCGGCACGTGCGGCCGCTTGCGCGGCACCATGACCCAGTCGTGCTTGAAAGGCTGGGCGAGCTCGGGTTCGCCGAAGGGGATCCACTCCTCGTCGGGGCCAGGCTCCCGAATGCGATAATCGACGCCCGGCGAGAGCTTGGCCTCGAAACGATGCCAACGCACTTTCTCCTTGCCCGCCTCCGTCAGTTGAGCCTCGTGGCGGAGCGGGT
Organism: Symbiodinium sp. CCMP2592; assembly: GCA_905221615.1. Lineage (NCBI taxonomy): Eukaryota > Dinophyceae > Suessiales > Symbiodiniaceae > Symbiodinium > Symbiodinium sp. CCMP2592. Next base: position 62,883 of record CAJNDT010001007.1, read on the forward strand.
GGTGCTTCTTCCCGTCATCGTCCGACTTGATGCTCCAGGGATGGGTCGCTTTCTTGAACTCGAAGTGCATGGCGAACTCGTACGCCGACAGCTCATGGACGCGCGGATCTCGGCTCCGGGAGCCGTAGAGCGTCCAGAACGGACAGTGCCTCACCGCTCGCGGCTGCTGCTGCTTCCTCCACTTGGGTTCCGTGCTCCAGCGCTGCGGCTCTGCAGGCCAGGGTTCCGCGTCGGCGGCTGCCTGCAGCAGGTTCAAGCCGTACCACAGCGAAAGGCTTACGACTTGAGCGGTGCGGATGGACTCCGCTTCCACGGGGTCGCCGTGCTTGCTCCGCGTGATGAGGTTGCTGCATTCCACGGCACCGCGACAAACACCTCGAGCGAAGCTGTCTGTGATGAAGCGGTTCTCCACGCGTGAGGCCACGTACCCGGCTGGCTTGCCCTTCAGCTCTTCTGCGAGCTCCTTGTTCCCTTTGTTCCACTCCTTGATCTCGTGGATGGCGATGGGGAGGCGCTTGTTCTGGTAGTCGCAGCCGTAGCCCGCCTGGGCGGCCTGGTTCCGCTGGGCTTCTCGAACCAAGGTTCGCACGGCTTGGCTTGCTCCGCCGCAGCTCTCATCCTGGCACTTGTGGCTGTGAATGTCTTCGTTGATCGGGAAGCGGTAGGGCAGCTGCAGATCGGAATTGCAGCGAAGCGCCGCCAGCAAGGCAGGGTGGGTGCCGTTGAGCTCCGGGTCGTTCACCGGGCCCCAGAGGGAGCCGAGCATGCTTTTCTTGCCTTTGATGGGCATTTCCATCTGCTTGGCCAGCCCTTCGCAAACGATCAAAGTCTCCTCGGTCAGCTGGTTGTAGTGCGGAAAGCCGGACTTGCACTTCGTCGGGTCCCGCTTATCGCGGCAATGCGAGAGAGGAAGTCTGGGCCCTTGCGGATCCGTGTCCTTGGGCAAATGAACGTGGTGCTGCTTGTGCTTCTGGAGCTCCTCCACGTCCTCCTCCAAGTATTTCTGTTTCCAGGCTTTCGCGGAGAGCCGGGCATCGCTTTGATAGCCGGGCCGACTGAGCATGAGGACTGAGCTCCGGTACTCCGGCCATTCCTTTTCCACGGCGTCGCGCTCCGTCTGCCAGGCCGCCGGATTGCAGTACACGGTGCGCCTCACGTGGGCGTTGTAGGCCTTGTACTTCTCCGCCAAATCCATGTAAGCTTCTCTGCCCAGCGCCACGATTTCCGAGAGGGGCGTGTACTGGTGGAGGCACTGCAAGAACACTTGGAAGTGAGCGTGCAGAGCGCCGCTCCTCTGGCATTCGATGGAACCGAAGGCTGCATCCACTCTGCCCAGCACTCCGCCCATGGCCGTGGCATTGCTCCCGAACGCGTCCGTGCAGGGCTTGTCCGACTTGGCGCAGTTCGGACAATTTGGGCACCAGCGAATCCCGAAGAGATGCCGCAAGACCAACTGCACCAACGTCCAGAAGCCATCAGCACAGGCAAGAGGGTCTCTGGCCAGGATCGCCCTCCGCTCGTCGTAGTCTGGCAGGATTGTGGCCAGCACCTGAGGGTCCAGCTCCATGAAATCTTCGTCCAGCGGCGGTTGGCTCCTTTCCTGACAAGTCGGCTTGCCGCTCTGCTGCAGGGCGGGGTCCGTGTCTCGAGTTCTCGCCAGCCTCAGCATCAGCGTGGAATCCCTCTCCGAGGGCGAAAAGGTCAGGAAGACGGAAGTGCCGTAACACACTCTGTACGCGTGGGTCTGTTGCCGCATGAGGTTCCTGGTCTCGTGGGTACCTGGGATGTTGCGGCACTTGGCGTTGACGTCCTGCGCTATCTTTTTCGCAGTAGCCGACAGTCCCGGCACGTGCTGGACTTTGGAGAAGTCGCCTTGCACGCTCTTCTGGGCGCCCGTGATGTCCACGTACTTCCCGCGCTGCAGCTGCTCTCGAAGCTCCGTCGACCCCTGAAGAAACTCCTCGCCCGTCATCTTCTTGCCGCCTTGGGAGTACAAGGAGGTGCTGCCATCCAAGTTCACCATCGTGCGAAAGAGATAGTTCCACAGAACGAAGCCGAAGTTCCAGTCTCGACGGAACTGGGCTTCCACTCGGCGGCCCATGATGGCAGCCCAGTCGTGGATGTCGACGGTCGGGGCAGCGGAATCCTTCTGACGCCGTCGACTGACCGATGGGTTCTTCTTGTTGAGGACGTCTGGACACGCGGTGCCGTGCTTGAAGCAGAAGGCGAAGGCCATGGCGAAGTAGCGGGGCTGGAACTGGTCGACGAGAACGTTCCCCGTGGTCGCCACCAAGGTCTCTGCTTTCCTCTCTGCAATCTTGTCCACTGCCTCCAAACTTGTGAGAGCTGCCATGCCCACGGCATTCTGGTCCTGTCGGTCGAGGCTGCTGCCCTCCGCCACGATGGCTCGCGGCCGCTGCGCCGAGAAGGTGGCGCCGGCCTGACCGCAGGATGCACGCTGCTCACTTAACAAACCGGTCTTGCTTGCTCCAAGACTCTGCCGCTGACAAACTCTCGTTATAGTTTCCCTGCCTGATCGATGCTCCTGAGGCCGTCCACCGGCGTGGCAGCTTTCTGCGGTTGCAGCTTCTCCTGCGAGTCGTCCAGCTCGCCGAAGATCTTCACGACTTCGGGCGGCACGCCGTCCTCCGGCAGCGAGCTTGCCTTCTCCCTGATTTTCTCCTCTCTGATATCTTGGAAAGAAGGGTGCCCGTAACGGCGCATGTCCAAGATGAGCTGCACCACCACGTGCCGCCGGACTCTTGCCTGGTGAATCAAGTTCTTCAAGTCCGCCTCGGAAGTCTGGCCCGTCTTGTTGGTCTTGAGGATCACCCGGACGACGTCGGAGAGCTCGTTGGGGTTCCGGGGTAAGTCGGAAGGGCTGGTGTCCTGGCCCTCCAGCTTACGAAGCAGGTCCTCCCAAGGCAAAGGAAAGGTAATCGCATTGCCGCGGGCGCCCAAACGATGGCGCGGCATGTGAGCCGTCTGGTCCAAGGGCGCTCCCTCCGCCCGGTAGCGAGCCTCCATCGTCAAGCAAACGAGGGTCGTGATGTAGGGACTGGCGCACAACATCTCCATGACCGTCACGTTCTCCTGGTAAAGCCTTTCGGGGCCGTAGCCTGTCCACATGTCATTTGCGAGGCTCGCCGGAGGCAGCTTCTTCCTGCTCAAGCAGTCCAGGCAACTGCGACAAACCGGCACCTCGCAATGCTCGCACAGAACTCTGGCGCGGGGATGCTCTGGATTCCTTGTGCATCGGTGATCTTCGGGGCAGCAAAGCAAGCGAACGTGCTGTGCTTCCCCTGCCAGTTTGAGGTGCCAGTTCTCGAAGTCTTCGAAGTCCGTTAACTTGGCGTTTTCGACCAGATGGTCGTACTTTCCAAGGAACTGGTCCAATCCCAGGAGCTGCTCGATGACCTTGACGGGCTGGCCGAGGAACTTGTTCGTCTGCTCCAGAGGACGGTGCCACTGGATGTCGCCCCGAGCTTCCGTCTCCGCGATGCGCGTGTAGCTGCAAGCACAAGAGAAGCAGATCAGGGACTCCACGTGGTCCTCAGCAGTCTCTTCTGCGAACTTTTCCAGGGCCATCCGGTCGAGCGAGCTGCCCGCCAGGGGAGCGGCCGAGCGGCACTTGACGCTCAGAGCGGCATTGTAAACGCTGAGCAGATCGCGCTTATCCTGATGGCCATTCCAGAGAAGATTTGCTAGGGGATCGAGGTCGGCGCCATGCTGCTCGTGGAGGTGCTGAAGCAGGTCGTCCTCCGTGCCCGTTCTGGCGGTCCACAAACAGCCGCTAAACGCGCAGAAGGCATGGGGCCATGCCTCGCCCGCATCCACTTCTTCCGGCAGGGCAAGAGGCGGGAGTGTGGGATGGTCCCGAAGCCTGGTCGTCGCCAGCTTCGTAATGGCATCCTCCATTTGGCGATGCGGGTGGGTGGATGCCGGCGCCACGACCGCCTTGCACACCTCGTCCAGGATGTCTTCGGCACGGTCAGGGGTTTCAGGTGCCATGACGGACTCCGCCGATCTTGTTTTCTTGATTGGTGGCAGTGAATCGCCGCTTTCCAGCGGCGGCAATTCATTCGGCAGTCGCCAGTACCTCATCGGCCACGTCTGACCCTTCCACGCGGGCACCAGCAGTGCCACATCTTCGGCTTGCACCAATGCATCGTAATGGTCTTGTCCATTGTAGAACACATGAACCGTGGGCAAATCAGCGAGATTTTGAAGATCACGATGGGTGGAGTCGATTGCGACGATGGAGCCGTCGGGAAGGCGCGTGTGCACCTGCACGCGGCATTTCTTCATCAGGGAGAAGGCCACGATGGAGTCGTTTCCAGCCCAAGCCTCCTCTGATCCTCTTTCCAGATGTTCCGCTTCTTCTAGCCAGTTCTCTGCGAAGTCGCCCTGCTCGAATGCATGGGCTGTCAAGAAGCTTGTCACCTCCCGGCGCAGAGCCTGTCCCAGGTCTGCAGGAAGAGGCCTGGCACCGTTCTCGTCCTCCATCGTTCGCTTGTGACCATGGGCCAGCGCGTGGAACAAGCAGTCGCCGTCCGCAACCATCTTTACCACCTGCAAGAAGGTTGTGTCCGGAGCAGCAGGCACCTGCACGCGAAAGGGTTGAATGCCCGAGTGAATTAGCAAACAAGCTTAGCGAGCGTTATACGTAAAATCAACAACGCAACCGATGGGCAGGGGAGTTGCCTCGCTGGTGCTGGAACTGCACATTGCTGTCGCGGCCTGTGCGGTTGCTACATCGAGGTGCCGAAGATGCAGAATTCTAGTTGCCAACTCTGGCGGTCCGTGCCCAAGCCTGGCACTCGTCCGCAGAGGCCGTGTTGCCACAAAGAGCCTCGCAGGACGCGCCTTCACTATCTGGAAGGGTTACACCGTGCTTCAGCATGCGCTTGCGGCACTTCTTCAGGCACTGGCATGCTGCAGCCGATTCCGCTGTCTGCGACCCATCGTCCACGTACTTACGACCATTGCGTCAGCACGGTTGTCGGGATGCAATCTCCGATGACCTTGGAAGCAGTGAAAATCAAATTGAACTGATGTGATATGGAGAATGGGAACAGAATGGCTCCGAGCGCCGTGCTCGAGAGCAGATACGCCAAGCTGAAGGGATCCTCACAAGCGGCCCAGATGGCTGGGCAGTGAAATGCCTCTACCCGCAGCCAAAATAATAGGCGAGCCCGCCTCGGTGCTGCTGCTGGGCCTGACGTTTTGCATGTCATTCACGTTGGTCGTTGCCCGTCTCCGTCGCCGTGCCGTGCGGCGATGCCGCTCCGGGCGTGCTGTTGCACCGCTTGTGTCGCCGCATTCGTGCGAGGAAGCTCTCGCAGTAGCCCTTTCGGCCTGCAGCTGCTCTGAATGAACACTCGGTCACCCGGATGTTGCTGCATCCCGCGCCTCTGCCAGTTGGAAAGCATCTTCGAGTGCGGAATCGTCCTCGGCCGTCCACTGTGTTGGCTTCGGTAGTGTCGGCGCGGGAGCCTGCAGACTGATTGCAAAGTATCTGAGTCTTTCAAGCGTTCGCAAGGGCGGTGCCTTCTTGCGTCGGTGCACCCGTTGCTGTCCACTTGGGCGATGGGCCGACCTTCGTGTCCGGGAGGTCGTCGGATGCGTCTTCCATGCCTCGGTGCAGGCACATTGTGTTGGTTGCTGTTCGAGGCCCGCAAGCAATCGCCTCGTCGATTTTGATCATTCCGGCCTCGCTGGGTTTCGTGCAGGAACAATGCTATTTATGGGTCAGCGGTTGCATGCATTGTGTTCTAATGAAGTTCTGGGACGGGGACGGGCGTCTTCAGCGTCAGGGCGCACTGCGTTGCCAGGTATTGCTTCTTGAACGCTTCAAAGTCGAAGCACCATCCCGCCCCCTGTGCGCGGCAAGATCTGGCGATCTGTCTGTCTTCGTCTCTGCCGTTTTGTTCACTCGCTCTCTCTCTCTCTCTCCCCCGGTTTCTCTGCTGTTGGTCCTTGGTTGGAAACAGGAAGACAGTGACTGAGTGCGGGAGAGTCTGTACGCCGTACGCCTTGACTGCTAGCTTGCTTCATGCCACCTGTTCCTCCTCGTCCTCGACGTCGGCCCATCGGCGCCGGTTGCTCGGGTACATTTCGATTTGACCTGCAGGGCCGGCGGAGAAGCTTATGCTGCCATTCCTTCCCTGTTGCTGTCCGAAGCAGCTTCGGCCTAGATTGTCGCTGGAAGCTGCGGAACTTTTGCTTTATTTTGATGCTCTTGAGCACGAATTGGGCTGCAGTGCAGGCGACTGCTAGTGTGCTTGCTCGCACTGCAGGCACGATGGCAGCGACGTTGGCTTGCAGTTGGTTCCAAGCAATTTTACCGCTCCTTCCATGGCGTCCCGTCTCAATCACTACCACCTAGTTAAATGGGCCGGGGCTGTCTCGAACAAGGCAAGCGAGACCTGACAGCCAGAGCTTCTGCCAGTGATGTCTTCATCTGTCGGGACTCTTTTATGGTGGATGGGCTTCTGCCGAAGCTGCTCGCCTTGGTTGTGCGTGGAGTTCTTGCAGGCAACGCGTGCGCATGAGGACTTTACCGCCTGCGAGTTTCGAATGGCTTAGCTGCATTCTCCGAGTCTCCCCAATTGTGGGCCGATTCCTGACGAGGTTGAAGGTCTTGGCTGAGGTCGATTGTGAGATACTGGCATTACGATTTAGCACGAGGCCGACAAAATGGGTTTGAGATGAGAGCCCGGCGTGGTGGTCTTCAACATCGAACATGCAAAGATTTTTGAAAGCACGTATTGCCTTTGTAGGGACTCTCAATCGTGGATGGGTCTCCAGTCTTGGGCCGAGTGAAGGGAAAGTGTAAACGTGCATGCGTGTAGCTGCAGCTTGGTGGCCGTCTTCCGTTGCCGGCCTCGTTGGTTGTACCTTGGCATCGGCAAAGAAGGAATGCAAACACAAGACTAACGAACACGAGCACGGACATGTTTAGTTGCAGCCGAGTCGCTTGCACCAAAAATCAGTCCTTGGCTTGGACATGTTCAGTGAATGCATGCGTGGGAAGTATGAGAGTGTGAAGGTCTTCGAAGGCACCCCCCAGCGTACTTAGTACTGGGATGGCCTTATTTTAGGTGCCTTATAAGAGAATGTCCCGCAGCACACGCTCCCTGCTTCCCCGATGTTTCTGGTCGGATTGAAACATCCTTCGCCCATATGTGTTCACCGATTGGAGATAGATCGGATCCCCGGTAGTAACGCGCACCCGCGAGCGAGTACACGCGTTCCCGTTGACAGGCTCAATGGGAAGCCCCCTTGGCCCTTGGCACTGAGGAAAACAAACCGATCCTCGCGCAAAGCGCGTCCGTGGCACACATCCCAAAAGTATGCCCGCGGCCTACTTTTGGAATGCTCAAGGAAGGCACCTCGGCTCTTTTTAGGTATTTGGAGGCCGCTTCGCTAGTGAACTGGCGCGTACAGCAGTCGCTGTAGTTCAACGCCATTACTAGCTTCCAAAAGACAGTTAGCATGTCCCCTTAGGGGGCGAGCGGAGGGTCCAAAAGCGCATTGTGTGTACGCGCGCGGGTCGGGAAATCCTGGTCCCCGGGCGGTCGTAGATTGACGGTGGGTGTCAATTTTGCCCGGCTTCAAGACTGCTTAAAGCCCTTTGAAATAACTTCGGAAGCCACTTAGAACGTTTTAAAACCACTCTGAGCCTTTAAAAACCTCTCAAAACCTGCAAAAACTTGCAACCAGGCCACCCACAACGCCAAAGTGACAATCTCCAGGCCCCAAAGTGACAATCTCCAGGCCCCAAAGTGACAATCGCCAGGCCCCAGGTGACAATCTCCAGGCCCCAAAGTGACAATCGCCAGGCCCCGAGTGACAATCTCCAGGCCCCAAAGTGACAATCGCCAGGCCCCAGGTGACAATCTCCAGGCCCCAAAGTGACAATCGCCAGGCCCCGAGTGACAATCTCCAGGCCCCAAAGGGGTGGCAATCTTAGGGGGTCTAGATTGTCAGAAGGCGGCAATCGTAGGGGGGTACAGATTGCCAACAGGTGGCAATCACAGGGGATCTAGATTGTCAGCAGGTGGCAATCTTAGGGGGGTACAGATTGCCAACAGGTGGCAATCTTAAGGGGGTACAGATTGCCAACAAGTGGCAATCACAGGGGATCTAGATTGTCAGCAGGTGGCAATCTTAGGGGGGGTACAGATTGCCAACAGGTGGCAATCTTAAGGGGGTACAGATTGCCAATAGGTGGCAATCGTGGTGGGGGTTGGTGGAAAGGGGGCGGATGGCTGTCACACTCCCTTGCTGGCCGGTTGCCCCTTTGGATTGTCAGCAGGTGGCAATCTTCAGGGCTTCAGATTGTCAGCTGGTGGCAATCTGGGTGGAGCTTGGTGGAAAGGGGGCGGATGGCTGTCACACTTCACTTTGGCCCTATGCTTCCTTGGATTGTCGGTAGGTGGCAATCCCGAGGGGACCAGATTGTCAGCAGGTGGCACGACAACTAGGACTAACAAAATGGGGCTTTTTTTCTGCACTGGTTCTTGGCTTCTTGGTTTAAGGATGTTGAGCACGACAACCAGGGTTAACAAAATGGGGTGTGTTTTTTTCTGCTCTGGTTCTTGGCTTCTTGTTTTAAGGATGTTGAGCACGACAACTAGGACTAACAAAATGGGGCTTTTTTTCTGCACTGGTTCTTGACTTCTTGTTTTAAGGATGTTGAGCACGACAACCAGGGTTAACAAAATGGGGTGTGTTTTTTTCTGCTCTGGTTCTTGGCTTCTTGTTTTAAGGATGTTGAGCACGACAACTAGGACTAACAAAATGGGGCTTTTTTTCTGCACTGGTTCTTGACTTCTTGTTTTAAGGATGTTGAGCACGACAACAAGGGTTAACAAAATGGGGTGTTTTTGTTCTGCACTGTTTGCTGGCATCTTGGTGCTTCCCAACGGTGTGGCAAATACAATTTCTATCATGTGCCTGCTGAATTGCAGTCGAGTTGCATTCTGGAGCTGCACCTTGGCTGGAACATATTGCATGCAGGCATTTGTGGGAAGAATGAGGTGAGCATGGCGCAAGCTTGACAGAAGCACGCTCTGGACATGGACATGTTTGATTGCAGCCGAGTTGCGATCAGAACCATACCTTGGCGAGCACATGCTGAGTGAACGAATATGTTGATCATGGGGAGTGTGAAGGTCTTTGAAGGCGCCCCCCGGATAGATGATTCATGATGAATCCGGGATAGCCTTGTTTCAGAATCCCTTGTCAGAGAGTGTCCCTCAGCACACGCTCCTACTTCCGTAGCCCGTGTCGGATAAGAATGACAGAGGGGCTTCACCTGTAAGTGGTATCGCCAATCTCGGATTGATTGGACAGTGCAAACCTTTGAAGCAATTTCTCTTTCCTATGGGGTCCGCGCAAAGTGCAAAAGTTCGGCGCAAAGTGCAAAAGTGTTCATTACGTCTTCTCGTTTTGGTGTCTGCGCCAGCAGCTGCATCCCTTTCTTTTAAAGGGCTGGCGCTTAAGCCTTAAAACTTAGGGTTTAGGGGTTTCGGGTTTAGGCTTAGGGTTTAGGGTTTTCGGGTTTAGGGTTTAGGGTTGGGTGTGTTGCTTGGGTCATTTCAATTTACTTAAACCGTTCAGTTGCACTTAGAAAAAACTTGTCAATTTACTTAAACTGCCCTATGGTCGACCGTTGCTTGCCTTAAATCCTGCGTACCTGCTGGGCATCAAACCAGAAGCTGCGCTGGCGCACCTTCGGCGCAAGCCGTCTAAAATTTAGGGTTTAGGGTTTAGGGTTTAGGGTTTAGGGTTTAGGGTTTAGGGTTTAGGGTTTAGGGTTTAGGGTTTAGGGTTTAGGGTTCGCCAGCGCAGTGCTGGCGCCCTGGTCAATTCCGCTTTTGAGCACTTTGAAGCAATTTCTATTCCTATGGGAACACCCCTAGCTTTTAAACGGCGCCCCTAGCTTTTAAAAACGTTTCTAGCTTTTAAACGGCGCCCCTAGCTTTTAAAAACGTTTCTTTTGCTATGGGCACGCCCCTACCTTTCAAACGGCGCCCCTTGCTTTAAAACCGCCTTTGTTGACTTCCCGTTTTCACTTTTCCTGACCTGCCCCTGCCCCCCTGCCTCCTGCCCCCTTGCCCCCTCCTGCCCCTGCGCCCTTGCCCCTCTGCTTGCTGCCCTGCCCTACCCCGGCCCCGGCCCCCGCACCCCAGCCCCAGCCCCACCCTTGGTCTCTTCCTGGCCTCTTCCTGGCTTCTTCCTTGTCTTCCTGGCTTCATGTAAGGGCTGCGACAAAAGACTCATAAGCTATCGTGGTTGCGATGAGGATTCTAATGGACGCATTAGTCATTTATCCAGGTGAAGTCGTGGTCTACTTGCACGTTGTTGGTCCTGCTGCGTACAATTGCTGTAGCTTTCATCGTCTCCGCTGCAGATCATGTTTCACTGGCGAGCCACTGCGGGGAGGAATTCATTCAACAAGTGCTGGCAGTCTGCACCACACGAATTCGTGCAATCCATGCGCTATGCTTCCCAACTTTTACTCGTGAAGCGGCCCGGCGTCGAAGTCTGCCAGTGCTACCGCTCCTAGAAGCAAGTTCCACGCGTCCACTTGTGCGAGACCGCATACTTGTTTTTTTGACTTACCTAATATGAAGCATCTATTTGCGTGGAACATTGCGGACGTCATTGGGTCTGTCGATTTGTACAATCTACCTCAATGTCATGTATAAAACCTTCACTTGCGGGCTCGCTTCTGTCTCTCGGCCCTGCATTGTGGGCAGACCTGAGGCCGCGTACGACCAGGTGCATGATGCTCCTGGTACCGCTTCTGGCATTGTGGGTTCTGGCATTTGTGCCAGCCAGCGGGCGCCCTGGTGCCCCGGACTGCACAATTCATGCAATGTTGGATACTGGCATTGCCCGCTGCTTCAGCAGGAAAGGATTGCTTGCAGCCGTGGCACCGGAACCAGCCTGCACGCAGGCGCTTCGCCTTGGGAAGCACCTCCTCTTGGCAGTCCCTGCATGCCGCGCAGCCAGGTGGCAGGGTGCACATGCTGGACTCGAAGGCCTTTGCCGACTTGGTCGTTCCGCATATAGAGCACGTCAAAGTGCGTTGGTTGCGAGCACATAGTGTGCACACTTTCTTGACATCCGGTCCCCCTTCCTGGCGCAGTTGCGCCAGTGGGAATGCGGCCTCCATTTTGCTGCAGCCACAAACGTCGCACAAGTGCTTGGTCAAGATCTCGGAGTCCCCGCTGATCTTGCGCTTGATGGAGCCTTTGCCGCCCTTCTCGCAGTGCAAGCACTTGGCCGCCCTGTTGGCTCTCACTTTGTTCCATTCGAGGAAGGAGAAACTCGCGAAGTCTTTCACGTGGCCACAACTTCCGCAGGCAGCGAAGGGGTTCCTGCTCTCGCGCCATGCCTTCCAATCGACGCGCTCTTTGCGGAGGGTCTTCAGCAGCAGATCGGGCCCTTCGGGCGCTCCGCGTTGGAACAGCCAGAGTGGGAAGGGGCGCAGAATGAGCACGTCCTCACGGCTGCGGACACGGCTCGCCGCCACGGTGCCCAGGGTCTGGTGGACGTTCTTGTCCACGTTCAGGTCGAGCAGTGTGGCATCCAGCGTCTTGCCCTGGCTGCTGTGAGCCGTGATTGCGAAGGCCGGAGTCAGCTGAAGCTGCTTTCCTTCAGGACTTTCAGAGCAAGTTTGGTATACAGTCGATCTAAATTCTCATATTTCTGGCCAGCTGTTTTCAACCTGCTTTTAAGAAGAGCTGCAAGGCACAGTGGACTACCTGCAAGTCCTGACAAATAATTGAAACGGACGGTTCTTCATGCCACAGCAGCTAAGCGTCGTTTCACCTTCAGGACAGGGTGTTCGCGCCCGTGGTCGAGAAACCATTCTTCTGTTACGGGCCGCAGGGGGTAGATGCCGGGCTCGGGCGTGCCGGGGAGCTGCCACTTGACGTCCGGGAATTTGACGTACACCACTTCGGGCTGCTGGTCGTTCTCGGGCCACACCCAGGAATGCACGTGACCGCAGCGCCCGCGCAGCAGGAACTTGTCGGACCGGTCCACGTGGTCGGTGAGGGCGACGGGCATGCCGATGGCGAGGGGGAGCAGGCCGCAAAGATCTCCCGTATGTCGGTCGTGGTACTGTAGCCACTTTCTTTTGGCCTCCTTGCTACAGTCCTCGGCTTGAAGAGCTTTGGCCTCCGCCACGTCCTTGGCCACCGACCACCTGAGAGGAGCTCCGGACTCTTTGCTATAGGCTCTGGCCTTGTCTTTGTTGATCTGGTAGCGAGCGTCGTTGTTGGCCACGATGACCACCGCCTTCCGAAACTTGGCCTCCTGCAGCCGCGGATCTTCATCGGAGATGATGACTCTGCGGCGCGACTGCCTCTCGGCTTCCGACAGGGTGCAGCCTTCCACAGGGATGCCGTGCAAGTACTTCCAGTTCTCTTCCGACAGATAGCCATGCCGAAGTTGCTCCACAACCTCGTTCCACCACTCGTCGGAGCACCGCAGAGTTTCCGTCAGCTCGGTGACGCCTTGGACCGCTCCGCGCCAGAAAAGGTCCCGACCCCGCTCGACGAGAGGGTCCGTGCTCTTGTCGACCCCGCTGGCAGACTTCAAGCTGTGGGGAACGTCCGCAATGAAGCCGCCCTCCGGCGGCGGGAACTGGAAGAAGTCGCCCATGAAGATCATGTTGATGCCTCCGAAATCTCTTTCACGCCCATGACCGTCCAGCTTGAACTCGTCTTTGCTGCTCTTGTTCTCCCGCTGTCGTTGCTCCATGCGGGCCAAAAGCTTCGCGCTGACCATGCTGATCTCGTCCACGATCACCCACCGCCGGAAGCGGATGCCCTGAACGAGAGGATTGTCTCCCTCGGTCGGCTGCCCACTCCTGTTGAAGCCGTAGGCCCTGTGTATGTTCTTGCCGCGGATGTCCGCCGCGTTCACTGCTTGGAGCGCCACGACCTCGTACTCGTGGCCCTGGGTGTACTTCAGCAAGTCTTCGAAGAGCTCGCGAAGGAACTGCAGGATGTGGGACTTGCCGACGCCGGGCGGCCCGTGGAGCAACCAGATCAACGGCTCTGAGGTCTTCCTGATTGAATCCTCCGGTCTGATGAGGTTGAGCTCAACCATGACTCTGTCCACGACGAGCTCGAGGAACTCGTGCTGCTTGGCATTCACGGCCCCGCGCACTCGGTCGCTGTGGAGCCAGTCGAGGAGCTTGGCGGCAGTCACGGGCTCCTGAGCCTGCACCTCGGGGCTTCGCTCGTCCCTGCGCGTGGTTCGTCTATCCTGTCCTTTCTCGCCTCGGACCCGCGAATCGATGGCGGCTTGCCTCACCCGCTGATGGTCCGTCACGGGCTCCTTAACGGATAGCTCGAGGAACCTGTTCCTGGCCTCCGCGTCGGGTCCACCTTCATCGTTTCCTTGCAGCCAAATGGCTTGCGACAGCGCGAACATCTGCTTGGTGCGGTCGGCATGCGTCTGCACCTCCTTGCCCGCATCGCCAGACCCCCCTCGAACGTGCGTTTCCATCGCCAGCGTGAGGTCGTCCTGCAGGCACCGACTCAAGCCTAGAATTTAAAACCAAATTCACCGGCAATGGTCGTTTTCACTACCTGGGCTTGCAAGGTCCTGGTCGAAGAAGCAGGGCACGTCCTCCAAGTCTTCGTTGTCGCTGTTGGCTTCCAGCTCCGTGCCGGGTCGGAGCTCCCGCGGCAGGCAATGGACGAAGCAGAACTGGGCGGCATAGCGCTTCACGGACTCTGTGGGGAAGCCGCGTCGGCCCAGCCAGAGCCGCGCGGCCTGGAGCCAGTCCGTAGCCCCTTGGTCGCGAGCAGACAGGTCTCCGAGGAAGGCCACGAGGTCGTCCTCCGAGGCGTCTCGGCGATCATTCACCCAAGGACGAAAGAGCAGAAGGAGCTTCATGGCCTGGTCGTCCGCGGTTTGGTTGGCGCCCTGCGCGCCGAAGAGCACCGGCACGTGCGGCCGCTTGCGCGGCACCATGACCCAGTCGTGCTTGAAAGGCTGGGCGAGCTCGGGTTCGCCGAAGGGGATCCACTCCTCGTCGGGGCCAGGCTCCCGAATGCGATAATCGACGCCCGGCGAGAGCTTGGCCTCGAAACGATGCCAACGCACTTTCTCCTTGCCCGCCTCCGTCAGTTGAGCCTCGTGGCGGAGCGGGTGGTGCTTCTTCCCGTCATCGTCCGACTTGATGCTCCAGGGATGGGTCGCTTTCTTGAACTCGAAGTGCATGGCGAACTCGTACGCCGACAGCTCATGGACGCGCGGATCTCGGCTCCGGGAGCCGTAGAGCGTCCAGAACGGACAGTGCCTCACCGCTCGCGGCTGCTGCTGCTTCCTCCACTTGGGTTCCGTGCTCCAGCGCTGCGGCTCTGCAGGCCAGGGTTCCGCGTCGGCGGCTGCCTGCAGCAGGTTCAAGCCGTACCACAGCGAAAGGCTTACGACTTGAGCGGTGCGGATGGACTCCGCTTCCACGGGGTCGCCGTGCTTGCTCCGCGTGATGAGGTTGCTGCATTCCACGGCACCGCGACAAACACCTCGAGCGAAGCTGTCTGTGATGAAGCGGTTCTCCACGCGTGAGGCCACGTACCCGGCTGGCTTGCCCTTCAGCTCTTCTGCGAGCTCCTTGTTCCCTTTGTTCCACTCCTTGATCTCGTGGATGGCGATGGGGAGGCGCTTGTTCTGGTAGTCGCAGCCGTAGCCCGCCTGGGCGGCCTGGTTCCGCTGGGCTTCTCGAACCAAGGTTCGCACGGCTTGGCTTGCTCCGCCGCAGCTCTCATCCTGGCACTTGTGGCTGTGAATGTCTTCGTTGATCGGGAAGCGGTAGGGCAGCTGCAGATCGGAATTGCAGCGAAGCGCCGCCAGCAAGGCAGGGTGGGTGCCGTTGAGCTCCGGGTCGTTCACCGGGCCCCAGAGGGAGCCGAGCATGCTTTTCTTGCCTTTGATGGGCATTTCCATCTGCTTGGCCAGCCCTTCGCAAACGATCAAAGTCTCCTCGGTCAGCTGGTTGTAGTGCGGAAAGCCGGACTTGCACTTCGTCGGGTCCCGCTTATCGCGGCAATGCGAGAGAGGAAGTCTGGGCCCTTGCGGATCCGTGTCCTTGGGCAAATGAACGTGGTGCTGCTTGTGCTTCTGGAGCTCCTCCACGTCCTCCTCCAAGTATTTCTGTTTCCAGGCTTTCGCGGAGAGCCGGGCATCGCTTTGATAGCCGGGCCGACTGAGCATGAGGACTGAGCTCCGGTACTCCGGCCATTCCTTTTCCACGGCGTCGCGCTCCGTCTGCCAGGCCGCCGGATTGCAGTACACGGTGCGCCTCACGTGGGCGTTGTAGGCCTTGTACTTCTCCGCCAAATCCATGTAAGCTTCTCTGCCCAGCGCCACGATTTCCGAGAGGGGCGTGTACTGGTGGAGGCACTGCAAGAACACTTGGAAGTGAGCGTGCAGAGCGCCGCTCCTCTGGCATTCGATGGAACCGAAGGCTGCATCCACTCTGCCCAGCACTCCGCCCATGGCCGTGGCATTGCTCCCGAACGCGTCCGTGCAGGGCTTGTCCGACTTGGCGCAGTTCGGACAATTTGGGCACCAGCGAATCCCGAAGAGATGCCGCAAGACCAACTGCACCAACGTCCAGAAGCCATCAGCACAGGCAAGAGGGTCTCTGGCCAGGATCGCCCTCCGCTCGTCGTAGTCTGGCAGGATTGTGGCCAGCACCTGAGGGTCCAGCTCCATGAAATCTTCGTCCAGCGGCGGTTGGCTCCTTTCCTGACAAGTCGGCTTGCCGCTCTGCTGCAGGGCGGGGTCCGTGTCTCGAGTTCTCGCCAGCCTCAGCATCAGCGTGGAATCCCTCTCCGAGGGCGAAAAGGTCAGGAAGACGGAAGTGCCGTAACACACTCTGTACGCGTGGGTCTGTTGCCGCATGAGGTTCCTGGTCTCGTGGGTACCTGGGATGTTGCGGCACTTGGCGTTGACGTCCTGCGCTATCTTTTTCGCAGTAGCCGACAGTCCCGGCACGTGCTGGACTTTGGAGAAGTCGCCTTGCACGCTCTTCTGGGCGCCCGTGATGTCCACGTACTTCCCGCGCTGCAGCTGCTCTCGAAGCTCCGTCGACCCCTGAAGAAACTCCTCGCCCGTCATCTTCTTGCCGCCTTGGGAGTACAAGGAGGTGCTGCCATCCAAGTTCACCATCGTGCGAAAGAGATAGTTCCACAGAACGAAGCCGAAGTTCCAGTCTCGACGGAACTGGGCTTCCACTCGGCGGCCCATGATGGCAGCCCAGTCGTGGATGTCGACGGTCGGGGCAGCGGAATCCTTCTGACGCCGTCGACTGACCGATGGGTTCTTCTTGTTGAGGACGTCTGGACACGCGGTGCCGTGCTTGAAGCAGAAGGCGAAGGCCATGGCGAAGTAGCGGGGCTGGAACTGGTCGACGAGAACGTTCCCCGTGGTCGCCACCAAGGTCTCTGCTTTCCTCTCTGCAATCTTGTCCACTGCCTCCAAACTTGTGAGAGCTGCCATGCCCACGGCATTCTGGTCCTGTCGGTCGAGGCTGCTGCCCTCCGCCACGATGGCTCGCGGCCGCTGCGCCGAGAAGGTGGCGCCGGCCTGACCGCAGGATGCACGCTGCTCACTTAACAAACCGGTCTTGCTTGCTCCAAGACTCTGCCGCTGACAAACTCTCGTTATAGTTTCCCTGCCTGATCGATGCTCCTGAGGCCGTCCACCGGCGTGGCGGCTTTCTGCGGTTGCAGCTTCTCCTGCGAGTCGTCCAGCTCGCCGAAGATCTTCACGACTTCGGGCGGCACGCCGTCCTCCGGCAGCGAGCTTGCCTTCTCCCTGATTTTCTCCTCTCTGATATCTTGGAAAGAAGGGTGCCCGTAACGGCGCATGTCCAAGATGAGCTGCACCACCACGTGCCGCCGGACTCTTGCCTGGTGAATCAAGTTCTTCAAGTCCGCCTCGGAAGTCTGGCCCGTCTTGTTGGTCTTGAGGATCACCCGGACGACGTCGGAGAGCTCGTTGGGGTTCCGGGGTAAGTCGGAAGGGCTGGTGTCCTGGCCCTCCAGCTTACGAAGCAGGTCCTCCCAAGGCAAAGGAAAGGTAATCGCATTGCCGCGGGCGCCCAAACGATGGCGCGGCATGTGAGCCGTCTGGTCCAAGGGCGCTCCCTCCGCCCGGTAGCGAGCCTCCATCGTCAAGCAAACGAGGGTCGTGATGTAGGGACTGGCGCACAACATCTCCATGACCGTCACGTTCTCCTGGTAAAGCCTTTCGGGGCCGTAGCCTGTCCACATGTCATTTGCGAGGCTCGCCGGAGGCAGCTTCTTCCTGCTCAAGCAGTCCAGGCAACTGCGACAAACCGGCACCTCGCAATGCTCGCACAGAACTCTGGCGCGGGGATGCTCTGGATTCCTTGTGCATCGGTGATCTTCGGGGCAGCAAAGCAAGCGAACGTGCTGTGCTTCCCCTGCCAGTTTGAGGTGCCAGTTCTCGAAGTCTTCGAAGTCCGTTAACTTGGCGTTTTCGACCAGATGGTCGTACTTTCCAAGGAACTGGTCCAATCCCAGGAGCTGCTCGATGACCTTGACGGGCTGGCCGAGGAACTTGTTCGTCTGCTCCAGAGGACGGTGCCACTGGATGTCGCCCCGAGCTTCCGTCTCCGCGATGCGCGTGTAGCTGCAAGCACAAGAGAAGCAGATCAGGGACTCCACGTGGTCCTCAGCAGTCTCTTCTGCGAACTTTTCCAGGGCCATCCGGTCGAGCGAGCTGCCCGCCAGGGGAGCGGCCGAGCGGCACTTGACGCTCAGAGCGGCATTGTAAACGCTGAGCAGATCGCGCTTATCCTGATGGCCATTCCAGAGAAGATTTGCTAGGGGATCGAGGTCGGCGCCATGCTGCTCGTGGAGGTGCTGAAGCAGGTCGTCCTCCGTGCCCGTTCTGGCGGTCCACAAACAGCCGCTAAACGCGCAGAAGGCATGGGGCCATGCCTCGCCCGCATCCACTTCTTCCGGCAGGGCAAGAGGCGGGAGTGTGGGATGGTCCCGAAGCCTGGTCGTCGCCAGCTTCGTAATGGCATCCTCCATTTGGCGATGCGGGTGGGTGGATGCCGGCGCCACGACCGCCTTGCACACCTCGTCCAGGATGTCTTCGGCACGGTCAGGGGTTTCAGGTGCCATGACGGACTCCGCCGATCTTGTTTTCTTGATTGGTGGCAGTGAATCGCCGCTTTCCAGCGGCGGCAATTCATTCGGCAGTCGCCAGTACCTCATCGGCCACGTCTGACCCTTCCACGCGGGCACCAGCAGTGCCACATCTTCGGCTTGCACCAATGCATCGTAATGGTCTTGTCCATTGTAGAACACATGAACCGTGGGCAAATCAGCGAGATTTTGAAGATCACGATGGGTGGAGTCGATTGCGACGATGGAGCCGTCGGGAAGGCGCGTGTGCACCTGCACGCGGCATTTCTTCATCAGGGAGAAGGCCACGATGGAGTCGTTTCCAGCCCAAGCCTCCTCTGATCCTCTTTCCAGATGTTCCGCTTCTTCTAGCCAGTTCTCTGCGAAGTCGCCCTGCTCGAATGCATGGGCTGTCAAGAAGCTTGTCACCTCCCGGCGCAGAGCCTGTCCCAGGTCTGCAGGAAGAGGCCTGGCACCGTTCTCGTCCTCCATCGTTCGCTTGTGACCATGGGCCAGCGCGTGGAACAAGCAGTCGCCGTCCGCAACCATCTTTACCACCTGCAAGAAGGTCGTGTCCGGAGCAGCAGGCACCTGCACGCGAAAGGGTTGAATGCCCGAGTGAATTAGCAAACAAGCTTAGCGAGCGTTATACGTAAAATCAACAACGCAACCGATGGGCAGGGGAGTTGCCTCGCTGGTGCTGGAACTGCACATTGCTGTCGCGGCCTGTGCGGTTGCTACATCGAGGTGCCGAAGATGCAGAATTCTAGTTGCCAACTCTGGCGGTCCGTGCCCAAGCCTGGCACTCGTCCGCAGAGGCCGTGTTGCCACAAAGAGCCTCGCAGGACGCGCCTTCACTATCTGGAAGGGTTACACCGTGCTTCAGCATGCGCTTGCGGCACTTCTTCAGGCACTGGCATGCTGCAGCCGATTCCGCTGTCTGCGACCCATCGTCCACGTACTTACGACCATTGCGTCAGCACGGTTGTCGGGATGCAATCTCCGATGACCTTGGAAGCAGTGAAAATCAAATTGAACTGATGTGATATGGAGAATGGGAACAGAATGGCTCCGAGCGCCGTGCTCGAGAGCAGATACGCCAAGCTGAAGGGATCCTCACAAGCGGCCCAGATGGCTGGGCAGTGAAATGCCTCTACCCGCAGCCAAAATAATAGGCGAGCCCGCCTCGGTGCTGCTGCTGGGCCTGACGTTTTGCATGTCATTCACGTTGGTCGTTGCCCGTCTCCGTCGCCGTGCCGTGCGGCGATGCCGCTCCGGGCGTGCTGTTGCACCGCTTGTGTCGCCGCATTCGTGCGAGGAAGCTCTCGCAGTAGCCCTTTCGGCCTGCAGCTGCTCTGAATGAACACTCGGTCACCCGGATGTTGCTGCATCCCGCGCCTCTGCCAGTTGGAAAGCATCTTCGAGTGCGGAATCGTCCTCGGCCGTCCACTGTGTTGGCTTCGGTAGTGTCGGCGCGGGAGCCTGCAGACTGATTGCAAAGTATCTGAGTCTTTCAAGCGTTCGCAAGGGCGGTGCCTTCTTGCGTCGGTGCACCCGTTGCTGTCCACTTGGGCGATGGGCCGACCTTCGTGTCCGGGAGGTCGTCGGATGCGTCTTCCATGCCTCGGTGCAGGCACATTGTGTTGGTTGCTGTTCGAGGCCCGCAAGCAATCGCCTCGTCGATTTTGATCATTCCGGCCTCGCTGGGTTTCGTGCAGGAACAATGCTATTTATGGGTCAGCGGTTGCATGCATTGTGTTCTAATGAAGTTCTGGGACGGGGACGGGCGTCTTCAGCGTCAGGGCGCACTGCGTTGCCAGGTATTGCTTCTTGAACGCTTCAAAGTCGAAGCACCATCCCGCCCCCTGTGCGCGGCAAGATCTGGCGATCTGTCTGTCTTCGTCTCTGCCGTTTTGTTCACTCGCTCTCTCTCTCTCTCCCCCGGTTTCTCTGCTGTTGGTCCTTGGTTGGAAACAGGAAGACAGGGACTGAGTGCGGGAGAGTCTGTACGCCGTACGCCTTGACTGCTAGCTTGCTTCATGCCACCTGTTCCTCCTCGTCCTCGACGTCGGCCCATCGGCGCCGGTTGCTCGGGTACATTTCGATTTGACCTGCAGGGCCGGCGGAGAAGCTTATGCTGCCATTCCTTCCCTGTTGCTGTCCGAAGCAGCTTCGGCCTAGATTGTCGCTGGAAGCTGCGGAACTTTTGCTTTATTTTGATGCTCTTGAGCACGAATTGGGCTGCAGTGCAGGCGACTGCTAGTGTGCTTGCTCGCACTGCAGGCACGATGGCAGCGACGTTGGCTTGCAGTTGGTTCCAAGCAATTTTACCGCTCCTTCCATGGCGTCCCGTCTCAATCACTACCACCTAGTTAAATGGGCCGGGGCTGTCTCGAACAAGGCAAGCGAGACCTGACAGCCAGAGCTTCTGCCAGTGATGTCTTCATCTGTCGGGACTCTTTTATGGTGGATGGGCTTCTGCCGAAGCTGCTCGCCTTGGTTGTGCGTGGAGTTCTCGCAGGCAACGCGTGCGCATGAGGACTTTACCGCCTGCGAGTTTCGAATGGCTTAGCTGCATTCTCCGAGTCTCCCCAATTGTGGGCCGATTCCTGACGAGGTTGAAGGTCTTGGCTGAGGTCGATTGTGAGATACTGGCATTACGATTTAGCACGAGGCCGACAAAATGGGTTTGAGATGAGAGCCCGGCGTGGTGGTCTTCAACATCGAACATGCAAAGATTTTTGAAAGCACGTATTGCCTTTGTAGGGACTCTCAATCGTGGATGGGTCTCCAGTCTTGGGCCGAGTGAAGGGAAAGTGTAAACGTGCATGCGTGTAGCTGCAGCTTGGTGGCCGTCTTCCGTTGCCGGCCTCGTTGGTTGTACCTTGGCATCGGCAAAGAAGGAATGCAAACACAAGACTAACGAACACGAGCACGGACATGTTTAGTTGCAGCCGAGTCGCTTGCACCAAAAATCAGTCCTTGGCTTGGACATGTTCACTGAATGCATGCGTGGGAAGTATGAGAGTGTGAAGGTCTTCGAAGGCACCCCCCAGCGTACTTAGTACTGGGATGGCCTTATTTTAGGCGCCTTATAAGAGAATGTCCCGCAGCACACGCTCCCTGCTTCCCCGATGTTTCTGGTCGGATTGAAACATCCTTCGCCCATATGTGTTCACCGATTGGAGATAGATCGGATCCCCGGTAGTAACGCGCACCCGCGAGCGAGTACACGCGTTCCCGTTGACAGGCTCAATGGGAAGCCCCCTTGGCCCTTGGCACTGAGGAAAACAAACCGATCCTCGCGCAAAGCGCGTCCGTGGCACACATCCCAAAAGTATGCCCGCGGCCTACTTTTGGAATGCTCAAGGAAGGCACCTCGGCTCTTTTTAGGTATTTGGAGGCCGCTTCGCTAGTGAACTGGCGCGTACAGCAGTCGCTGTAGTTCAACGCCATTACTAGCTTCCAAAAGACAGTTAGCATGCCCCCCTTAGGGGGCGAGCGGAGGGTCCAAAAGCGCATTGTGTGTACGCGCGCGGGTCGGGGAAATCCTGGTCCCCGGGCGGTCGTAGATTGACGGTGGGTGTCAATTTTGCCCGGCTTCAAGACTGCTTAAAGCCCTTTGAAATAACTTCGGAAGCCACTTAGAACGTTTTAAAACCACTCTGAGCCTTTAAAAACCTCTCAAAACCTGCAAAAACTTGCAACCAGGCCACCCACAACGCCAAAGTGACAATCTCCAGGCCCCAAAGTGACAATCTCCAGGCCCCAAAGTGACAATCGCCAGGCCCCAGGTGACAATCTCCAGGCCCCAAAGTGACAATCGCCAGGCCCCGAGTGACAATCTCCAGGCCCCAAAGTGACAATCGCCAGGCCCCAGGTGACAATCTCCAGGCCCCAAAGTGACAATCGCCAGGCCCCGAGTGACAATCTCCAGGCCCCAAAGGGGTGGCAATCTTAGGGGGTCTAGATTGTCAGAAGGCGGCAATCGTAGGGGGGTACAGATTGCCAACAGGTGGCAATCACAGGGGATCTAGATTGTCAGCAGGTGGCAATCTTAGGGGGTACAGATTGCCAACAGGTGGCAATCTTAAGGGGGTACAGATTGCCAACAAGTGGCAATCACAGGGGATCTAGATTGTCAGCAGGTGGCAATCTTAGGGGGGGTACAGATTGCCAACAGGTGGCAATCTTAAGGGGGTACAGATTGCCAATAGGTGGCAATCGGGGTGGGGGGTTGGTGGAAAGGGGGCGGATGGCTGTCACACTCCCTTGCTGGCCGGTTGCCCCTTTGGATTGTCAGCAGGTGGCAATCTTCAGGGCTTCAGATTGTCAGCTGGTGGAAATCTGGGTGGAGCTTGGTGGAAAGGGGGCGGATGGCTGTCACACTTCACTTTGGCCCTATGCTTCCTTGGATTGTCGGTAGGTGGCAATCCCGAGGGGACCAGATTGTCAGCAGGTGGCACGACAACTAGGACTAACAAAATGGGGCTTTTTTTTTGCACTGGTTCTTGGCTTCTTGGTTTAAGGATGTTGAGCACGACAACCAGGGTTAACAAAATGGGGTGTGTTTTTTTCTGCTCTGGTTCTTGGCTTCTTGGTTTAAGGATGTTGAGCACGACAACTAGGACTAACAAAATGGGGCTTTTTTTCTGCACTGGTTCTTGACTTCTTGTTTTAAGGATGTTGAGCACGACAACCAGGGTTAACAAAATGGGGTGTGTTTTTTTCTGCTCTGGTTCTTGGCTTCTTGTTTTAAGGATGTTGAGCACGACAACTAGGACTAAAAAAATGGGGCTTTTTTTCTGCACTGGTTCTTGACTTCTTGTTTTAAGGATGTTGAGCACGACAACAAGGGTTAACAAAATGGGGTGTTTTTGTTCTGCACTGTTTGCTTGCATCTTGGTGCTTCCCAACGGTGTGGCAAATACAATTTCTATCATGTGCCTGCTGAATTGCAGTCGAGTTGCATTCTGGAGCTGCACCTTGGCTGGAACATATTGCATGCAGGCATTTGTGGGAAGAATGAGGTGAGCATGGCGCAAGCTTGACAGAAGCACGCTCTGGACATGGACATGTTTGATTGCAGCCGAGTTGCGATCAGAACCATACCTTGGCGAGCACATGCTGAGTGAACGAATATGTTGATCATGGGGAGTGTGAAGGTCTTTGAAGGCGCCCCCCGGATAGATGATTCATGATGAATCCGGGATAGCCTTGTTTCAGAATCCCTTGTCAGAGAGTGTCCCTCAGCACACGCTCCTACTTCCGTAGCCCGTGTCGGATAAGAATGACAGAGGGGCTTCACCTGTAAGTGGTATCGCCAATCTCGGATTGATTGGACAGTGCAAACCTTTGAAGCAATTTCTCTTTCCTATGGGGTCCGCGCAAAGTGCAAAAGTTCGGCGCAAAGTGCAAAAGTGTTCATTACGTCTTCTCGTTTCGGTGTCTGCGCCAGCAGCTGCATCCCTTTCTTTTAAAGGGCTGGCGCTTAAGCCTTAAAACTTAGGGTTTAGGGGTTTCGGGTTTAGGCTTAGGGTTTAGGGTTTTCGGGTTTAGGGTTTAGGGTTGGGTGTGTTGCTTGGGTCATTTCAATTTACTTAAACCGTTCAGTTGCACTTAGAAAAAACTTGTCAATTTACGTCAATTTACTTAAACTGCCCTATGGTCGACCGTTGCTTGCCTTAAATCCTGCGTACCTGCTGGGCATCAAACCCAGAAGCTGCGCTGGCGCACCTTCGGCGCAAGCCGTCTAAAATTTAGGGTTTAGGGTTTAGGGTTTAGGGTTTAGGGTCCGCCAGCGCAGCTGGCGCCCTGGCCAAGTTGTGGTTTAAACAAGGGCCTCCGGCCCTTAGCCCTAAAGCGTTCGTTGCCGCGCAAACCTCGCCCGCGTTCGTTCGGGCAGACGAACGAACAGGCGACGGATGGACGGACGGACCCTCTGGACCGGTGTGGACGGACGGACGCACGAGCTCGCAAACGTAGGGACGCGATAGAGGGCAGACGAACGAATGGGCCACAAACGGACGAACGTACCATCGGGACGGGAGGGACGGACGGACGCACGAGCAGCCAAACGACGCGAAAAACAAAAACGACAATTCCAGAAACAACTTTGATTTCGTTGAGTTCGACGATCCAGACTTGATATCCAAATCACCCAAACCCGCAAACTCCGACGGGCGGACCATCACACGGACGCCCGAGCACGTAAACGAGGCCACGCGCGCAAACATAGAAAACAAAAACGAAAATTAACGAAACAGAATTGTTTCGACCGCTCCTCCGAACCCAAAAATCCAACGTTCAGCAGAGCGACGGACGGACGGATGGACAGATGGACGGACGGATGCGCGGACACGGCTCCGCCCCTTGCCCCCAGGCCACGGCCCCAGCCCGCATCCGTCGCTGCATCGGTCCCGTTCCCTCGTCGTCCAAAGCCCCAGCCACCAGCTCGCCGACGCATGAACGTAGGGACGGATGGACACGGCAGGAAAAACAGCCTCAACAACCAGCCCGTCAGTGCGTCAGTCCGTCCGCTGCGGGTGCGCGTCCAAAGTGCCAGCCACCAGCCCCGCCCCAGACGGGTTCCATTCCTTCTCCGTTGTTGTCCGACTAGCGCACGGATGGGCGGATAGACGGACGGACGGAGACGGACAGACGGAGACGGGAGGACGGACAGGACACGACCGGGCGGACGGACGGACCAGCTCCAGAACCCTCCCCAGCCCCAGCCAACCCCAGACCCAGCCCGCACCAGCAGCTCCAGCCTTTTCTGTCGAGGCCGGGGGCGGAAGCCACCGGCCGAGGCGGAAGTGTTTGGACGTATAACAACTTTCATATGTGAGCATCCATACCAACATTGATACTTGCATATTTGTGTTTTCTCGGTATTTATATCTACACCGATGTCTACATGAATACTTTGTCTTTCTATAGGATCCTGTACAGATTTGAGCGACTCGAAGCGTCACCTGAATTTAAAGAAACCCTTCCGAGGACTGTTCACTTCAATTTACTTCGCCCCTCCGGGCAAACATTTTTCACGTCCAAATCGTTCCAAGATGTTCATTTGACGGACCAGCTCCAGAACCTTCCCCAGCCCCAGCCAACCCCAGACCCAGCCCGCACCAGCAGCTCCAGCCTTTTCTGCCGAGGCCGGGGGCGGAAGCCACCGGCCGAGGCGGAAGTGCTTCGACGTGTAACAACTTTCATATGTGAGCATCCATACCAACATTGATACTTGCATATTTGTGTTTTCTCGGTATTTATATCTACACCGATGTCTACATGAATACTTTGTCTTTCTATAGGATCGGATACAGATTTGAGCGACTCGAAGCGTCACCTGAATTTAAAGAAACCCTTCCGAGGGCTGTTCACTCCAATTTACTTCGCCCCTCCTGATAAGATTTTTCACCTACCCATCGTTCCAAGATCTTCATTTGAGTGTATTTGCACTTTCTGTCCACTTCTCATTTTTCCAAACTCCGCTGAGGCCAAGGGCGGAAGCCACCGGCCGAGGTGGAATTATGTGACAGCTTTCCTGCATGCGCCCTCTTCGATGTTATGTAGTTAAATTTCATAAAAACAGCATCGTGCTTGTATCTTTCTAGGTCTGTATCCATATATGCACATCCATATGTATGTATATGTGCGCCTTGTTGAACCTGTGTCCAAGCCTATATCAACGTTTATGTTGTATTCTTGTCAAAAGCGGAAGCGACCGGCTGAGGCGGAAATGTTTCAAGATGTAATGGCTTTCATGCTTGCACACGGCTGGATGAAATTTAAACATTTTCATTTTCAAATTGAAATCGAAACATATATTTATGTTTTCATCTGTGTTTATACCCATGTATGCATCTGTATACATATACATACATATATACATATATACATATACACATATATATGTATGCATACTTAGACCTATGGCTAGACTTTTTTCTATGACGATGTTTTGTTGTTTGTATTGTTTGTTTGTTCACATTTACATGTGTATCTAGATTTACGTTTTCTGTGTATCTGCTGTTTGTCTGTATGTACTTACATTTACACATCTTTTTATATCCATATATATATATACACCTCTAGTTTACTTGTTTATGTGTGCATATGATTGTATATATATATGTACATATTCATATTTGATGTAAATGTTTACTTGTATCTACAATAATATTTTTTTAAATTTGGGTGTTTGTCCATATTTGTTCCTAGATGTATACTTGTATTTGTTGCCAGAATTAAAGGGGCATCTATATATATATATATACACAGTATGTACATATATATACATGTTTATTTAAATATCTGCATACCTAGATACATGTACACATATATATACATATGTATATTTGCGACGGTATTTATGTTTATATGTATTTACATTTATGTATGCGCATGACCTGAATTCACATCTCCTAGGACCCCCATTCTGCATATACACGTGTATGAATATGAATATATATACATATATACATGTACATAAATAAATAAAAACACATATATATGTATATATACGCATAGGTTCAAACACATCTTTATATGAATGTACATGTTTATATGTATTTCTATGCAGAGAGTTGCTATATACTGTCAGACCGCTTTACCTAGATGTGTATATCTCTTCAAACTCGTTTTTTATTCATTTATATGTGTGTATATATATATATATATCTCGATATTTGTCTTTCTGTGTTTTTTTGAATTTTTTCCTATACTTTGCTTGATTTCTGGAAAAAAACTGTTGAAGATACTAAACGAATGGGCTCGGTGACGTGCAAAAAGTAGATCCAATATATGGGCCCAAGCAGGGTTTAAGTAAATTGACATACACAGGCCCAGACGAGGTTTAAGTCAACTGAGATACCCCGGCCCGGGCGAGGTTTAAGTAAATTGACATACACAAGCCCAGACGGGGTTTAAGTCAACTGACATATATAGACCCAAGCGGGGTTTAAGTAAATCGACATGCATAGGTCAAGACCGAAATTTTATTAAATTGACATACATGGCCTTTCGAGCGGGCTTGGTGTAAATTGACATACACAGCTTTAAGCAGGGTTTCCAACAGATTATTATACATAGCAGCAAGCGGAGTTCAAGTAAATTTGCGTGCATGTGCCCAGGCTTCAAACCGGGTTAAGGCATTCACATACCACAACTTTCATAACCAATTGCTGCGCTGGCGCACCTCGGCTGCGCCGCTAAAGGCCGTTCAACACAAGGCGCAGCCTCTAAAATTTAGGGTTTAGGGTTTAGGGTTTAGGGTTTAGGGTTTAGGGTTTAGGGTTTAGGGTTTAGGGTTTAGGGTTTTCGCTGCGAGTGCGCTGTCGACCCCTCCATGCAGTGGTTGGGGTCGGCGCATGAGCTGCAATGCCCGCCCTCCCACCCTAATTTCAAACCTTGAACGGGTTTAGGGTTGTCTACCCCCCCAACCCCCCCTAGCAAGGGGGGCTTATATGGTTTGGCAACCAGACCAGGCCAACTTTTCCACAACGCCAAAGTGACAATCTCCAGGCGCAAAGTGACAATCTCCAGGCCCCAAAGTGACAATCTCCAGGCCCTAAAGTGAGCCAAAGGGCCTTCTGGGTGGCTTCGGTCTCTGGGGCCTTTGCAGGGTTTACGGGGGAGGACCTTCTGCAGGCTTTGTGGGGGCTGCGCGGCCTTCTGGAAACCTTCTGGACACCTTTTTGCCCACCTTCAAAACTGCTTAAAACCTATTGAAACAGCTACAAAAACCATTCAAAACTTTAAAAAACCACTCTGAGCCTTTAAGAACCTCGCAAAACCTGCAAAAACTTGCAACCAGACCAGGCCAACTTTTCCACAACGCCAAAGTGACAATCTCCAGGCGCAAAGTGACAATCTCCAGGCCCCCAAGTGACAATCTCCAGGCCCCAAAGTGACAATCTTCAGGCCCCAAAGTGACCCAAAGGGCCTTCTGGGTGGCTTCGGTGGGCTTGTCGCCTCTGGGGCCTCTGCAGGGTTTACGGGGGAGGACCTTCTGCAGGCTTTGTGGGGCCCTGCGCTAGGCTCTGGGTCCTTAATTTTAATTAGGTCCAATTAATTTTAAGCTCCGGGCCTTTAAGTTTAGGCTCCGGGTCCCTAATTTTAGGTCCGGTCCTTTTTTCAGTTCCGGTGCCTTAATTTTAGCCTGGCCCTATTTCGGGCCCTTAATTTTAGGCTCCGGGTCCTTGATTTTAGGTCTGGCCTTAATTTTAAGCTCCGGGTTCTTAATTTTCGGCTCCGGGTCCTTAATTTGAGGTCCTGGCCCTTAATTTTAAGCTCCGGGCACTTAATTTTATGCTCCGGGTCCTTAATTTTAGGTCCGGTCCTTAATTTTAAGCTCCGGGTCCTTAATTTTCGGCTCCGGGTCCTTTATTTTAGGTCCGGTCCTTAATTTTACGGCTCCGGGTCCTCAATTTTAGGTTTTAGTTCTTATTTTAAGCTCCGGGCCCTTAATTTTAGGCTCCGGGTCCTTAATTTTAGGTCCGGTCCTTAATTTTGAGCTCCGGGTCCTTAATTTTCGGTTCCGGTCCTTAATTTTAACTCCGGGTCCTCCAGAAAAGAGGATTTTGCAGCCCCGGTCCTTCATTTTCGGCTCCAATCCTTAATTTTAAAGCCTCGTCCTTAATTTGAAGTCTCAATCCTTAATTGTGGCCGACAGGTCCTTAATTTAAGGTTGGAGGATTTCAAGGGTGCCCGGCCGGTTTGCACTGAGGTTTAGGGTTATTACTTTATAGGCTGACAGTAGCGGCCTATTCACTGGAGCCGCGTGGACCTGAGGTCCAGGACCTACGGCTTGCCTTTCGGCCATCGCCTACGGTCCGGCAGGCGCCTTCCGGTCCGCCTGCTGCGGCCGACCCCATTCGCTGCGGTGGGGGGTCGGCCTTCAGTTTAGGGTTTAGGGTTTAGGGTTTAGGGTTTAGGGTTTAGGGTCCGCCAGCGCAGCTGGCGCCCTGGCCAAGTTGTGGTTTAAACAAGGGCCTCCGGCCCTTAGCCCTAAAGCGTTCGTTGCCGCGCAAACCTCGCCCGCGTTCGTTCGGGCAGACGAACGAACAGGCGACGGATGGACGGACGGACCCTCTGGACCGGTGTGGACGGACGGACGCACGAGCTCGCAAACGTAGGGACGCGATAGAGGGCAGACGAACGAATGGGCCACAAACGGACGAACGTACCATCGGGACGGGAGGGACGGACGGACGCACGAGCAGCCAAACGACGCGAAAAACAAAAACGACAATTCCAGAAACAACTTTGATTTCGTTGAGTTCGACGATCCAGACTTGATATCCAAATCACCCAAACCCGCAAACTCCGACGGGCGGACCATCACACGGACGCCCGAGCACGTAAACGAGGCCACGCGCGCAAACATAGAAAACAAAAACGAAAATTAACGAAACAGAATTGTTTCGACCGCTCCTCCGAACCCAAAAATCCAACGTTCAGCAGAGCGACGGACGGACGGATGGACAGATGGACGGACGGATGCGCGGACACGGCTCCGCCCCTTGCCCCCAGGCCACGGCCCCAGCCCGCATCCGTCGCTGCATCGGTCCCGTTCCCTCGTCGTCCAAAGCCCCAGCCACCAGCTCGCCGACGCATGAACGTAGGGACGGATGGACACGGCAGGAAAAACAGCCTCAACAACCAGCCCGTCAGTGCGTCAGTCCGTCCGCTGCGGGTGCGCGTCCAAAGTGCCAGCCACCAGCCCCGCCCCAGACGGGTTCCATTCCTTCTCCGTTGTTGTCCGACTAGCGCACGGATGGGCGGATAGACGGACGGACGGAGACGGACAGACGGAGACGGGAGGACGGACAGGACACGACCGGGCGGACGGACGGACCAGCTCCAGAACCCTCCCCAGCCCCAGCCAACCCCAGACCCAGCCCGCACCAGCAGCTCCAGCCTTTTCTGTCGAGGCCGGGGGCGGAAGCCACCGGCCGAGGCGGAAGTGTTTGGACGTATAACAACTTTCATATGTGAGCATCCATACCAACATTGATACTTGCATATTTGTGTTTTCTCGGTATTTATATCTACACCGATGTCTACATGAATACTTTGTCTTTCTATAGGATCCTGTACAGATTTGAGCGACTCGAAGCGTCACCTGAATTTAAAGAAACCCTTCCGAGGACTGTTCACTTCAATTTACTTCGCCCCTCCGGGCAAACATTTTTCACGTCCAAATCGTTCCAAGATGTTCATTTGACGGACCAGCTCCAGAACCTTCCCCAGCCCCAGCCAACCCCAGACCCAGCCCGCACCAGCAGCTCCAGCCTTTTCTGCCGAGGCCGGGGGCGGAAGCCACCGGCCGAGGCGGAAGTGCTTCGACGTGTAACAACTTTCATATGTGAGCATCCATACCAACATTGATACTTGCATATTTGTGTTTTCTCGGTATTTATATCTACACCGATGTCTACATACATACTTTGTCTTTCTATAGGATCGGATACAGATTTGAGCGACTCGAAGCGTCACTTCAATTTAAGCAAATCCTTCCGAGGGCTGTTCACTCCAATTTACTTCGCCCCTCCTGATAAGATTTTTCACCTACCCATCGTTCCAAGATCTTCATTTGAGTGTATTTGCACTTTCTGTCCACTTCTCATTTTTCCAAACTCCGCTGAGGCCAAGGGCGGAAGCCACCGGCCGAGGTGGAATTATGTGACAGCTTTCCTGCATGCGCCCTCTTCGATGTTATGTAGTTAAATTTCATAAAAACAGCATCGTGCTTGTATCTTTCTAGGTCTGTATCCATATATGCACATCCATATGTATGTATATGTGCGCCTTGTTGAACCTGTGTCCAAGCCTATATCAACGTTTATGTTGTATTCTTGTCAAAAGCGGAAGCGACCGGCTGAGGCGGAAATGTTTCAAGATGTACTGGCTTTCATGCTTGCACACGGCTGGATGAAATTTAAACATTTTCATTTTCAAATTGAAATCGAAACATATATTTATGTTTTCATCTGTGTTTATACCCATGTATGCATCTGTATACATATACATACATATATACATATATACATATACACATATATATGTATGCATACTTAGACCTATGGCTAGACTTTTTTCTATGACGATGTTTTGTTGTTTGTATTGTTTGTTTGTTCACATTTACATGTGTATCTAGATTTACGTTTTCTGTGTATCTGCTGTTTGTCTGTATGTACTTACATTTACACATCTTTTTATATCCATATATATATATACACCTCTAGTTTACTTGTTTATGTGTGCATATGATTGTATATATATATGTACATATTCATATTTGATGTAAATGTTTACTTGTATCTACAATAATATTTTTTTAAATTTGGGTGTTTGTCCATATTTGTTCCTAGATGTATACTTGTATTTGTTGCCAGAATTAAAGGGGCATCTATATATATATATATATATATATATATATATATACACAGTATGTACATATATATACATGTTTATTTAAATATCTGCATACCTAGATACATGTACACATATATATATACATATGTATATTTGCGACGGTATTTATGTTTATATGTATTTACATTTATGTATGCGCATGACCTGAATTCACATCTCCTAGGACCCCCATTCTGCATATACACGTGTATGAATATGAATATATATACATATATACATGTACATAAATAAATAAAAACACATATATATGTATATATACGCATAGGTTCAAACACATCTTTATATGAATGTACATGTTTATATGTATTTCTATGCAGAGAGTTGCTATATACTGTCAGACCGCTTTACCTAGATGTGTATATCTCTTCAAACTCGTTTTTTATTCATTTATATGTGTGTATATATATATATATATCTCGATATTTGTCTTTCTGTGTTTTTTTGAATTTTTTCCTATACTTTGCTTGATTTCTGGAAAAAAACTGTTGAAGATACGAAACGAATGGGCTCGGTGACGTGCAAAAAGTAGATCCAATATATGGGCCCAAGCAGGGTTTAAGTAAATTGACATACACAGGCCCAGACGAGGTTTAAGTCAACTGAGATACCCCGGCCCGGGCGAGGTTTAAGTAAATTGACATACACAAGCCCAGACGGGGTTTAAGTCAACTGACATATATAGACCCAAGCGGGGTTTAAGTAAATCGACATGCATAGGTCAAGACCGAAATTTTATTAAATTGACATACATGGCCTTTCGAGCGGGCTTGGTGTAAATTGACATACACAGCTTTAAGCAGGGTTTCCAACAGATTATTATACATAGCAGCAAGCGGAGTTCAAGTAAATTTGCGTGCATGTGCCCAGGCTTCAAGCCGGGTTAAGGCATTCACATACCACAACTTTCATAACCAATTGCTGCGCTGGCGCACCTCGGCTGCGCCGCTAAAGGCCGTTCAACACAAGGCGCAGCCTCTAAAATTTAGGGTTTAGGGTTTAAGGTTTAGGGTTTAGGGTTTAGGGTTTAGGGTTTAGGGTTTAGGGTCCGCCAGCGCAGCTGGCGCCCTGGCCAAGTTGTGGTTTAAACAAGGGCCTCCGGCCCTTAGCCCTAAAGCGTTCGTTGCCGCGCAAACCTCGCCCGCGTTCGTTCGGGCAGACGAACGAACAGGCGACGGATGGACGGACGGACCCTCTGGACCGGTGTGGACGGACGGACGCACGAGCTCGCAAACGTAGGGACGCGATAGAGGGCAGACGAACGAATGGGCCACAAACGGACGAACGTACCATCGGGACGGGAGGGACGGACGGACGCACGAGCAGCCAAACGACGCGAAAAACAAAAACGACAATTCCAGAAACAACTTTGATTTCGTTGAGTTCGACGATCCAGACTTGATATCCAAATCACCCAAACCCGCAAACTCCGACGGGCGGACCATCACACGGACGCCCGAGCACGTAAACGAGGCCACGCGCGCAAACATAGAAAACAAAAACGAAAATTAACGAAACAGAATTGTTTCGACCGCTCCTCCGAACCCAAAAATCCAACGTTCAGCAGAGCGACGGACGGACGGATGGTCAGATGGACGGACGGATGCGCGGACACGGCTCCGCCCCTTGCCCCCAGGCCCCGGCCCCAGCCCGCATCCGTCGCTGCATCGGTCCCGTTCCCTCGTCGTCCAAAGCCCCAGCCACCAGCTCGCCGACGCATGAACGTAGGGACGGATGGACACGGCAGGAAAAACAGCCTCAACAACCAGCCCGTCAGTGCGTCAGTCCGTCCGCTGCGGGTGCGCGTCCAAAGTGCCAGCCACCAGCCCCGCCCCAGACGGGTTCCATTCCTTCTCCGTTGTTGTCCGACTAGCGCACGGATGGGCGGATCGACGGACGGACGGAGACGGACAGACGGAGACGGGAGGACGGACAGGACACGACCGGGCGGACGGACGGACCAGCTCCAGAACCCTCCCCAGCCCCAGCCAACCCCAGACCCAGCCCGCACCAGCAGCTCCAGCCTTTTCTGTCGAGGCCGGGGGCGGAAGCCACCGGCCGAGGCGGAAGTGCTTCGACGTGTAACAACTTTCATATGTGAGCATCCATACCAACATTGATACTTGCATATTTGTGTTTTCTCGGTATTTATATCTACACCGATGTCTACATGAATACTTTGTCTTTCTATAGGATCCTGTACAGATTTGAGCGACTCGAAGCGTCACCTGAATTTAAAGAAACCCTTCCGAGGACTGTTCACTTCAATTTACTTCGCCCCTCCGGGCAAACATTTTTCACGTCCAAATCGTTCCAAGATGTTCATTTGACGGACCAGCTCCAGAACCTTCCCCAGCCCCAGCCAACCCCAGACCCAGCCCGCACCAGCAGCTCCAGCCTTTTCTGCCGAGGCCGGGGGCGGAAGCCACCGGCCGAGGCGGAAGTGCTTCGACGTGTAACAACTTTCATATGTGAGCATCCATACCAACATTGATACTTGCATATTTGTGTTTTCTCGGTATTTATATCTACACCGATGTCTACATACATACTTTGTCTTTCTATAGGATCGGATACAGATTTGAGCGACTCGAAGCGTCACTTCAATTTAAGCAAATCCTTCCGAGGGCTGTTCACTCCAATTTACTTCGCCCCTCCTGATAAGATTTTTCACCTACCCATCGTTCCAAGATCTTCATTTGAGTGTATTTGCACTTTCTGTCCACTTCTCATTTTTCCAAACTCCGCTGAGGCCAAGGGCGGAAGCCACCGGCCGAGGTGGAATTATGTGACAGCTTTCCTGCATGCGCCCTCTTCGATGTTATGTAGTTAAATTTCATAAAAACAGCATCGTGCTTGTATCTTTCTAGGTCTGTATCCATATATGCACATCCATATGTATGTATATGTGCGCCTTGTTGAACCTGTGTCCAAGCCTATATCAACGTTTATGTTGTATTCTTGTCAAAAGCGGAAGCGACCGGCTGAGGCGGAAATGTTTCAAGATGTACTGGCTTTCATGCTTGCACACGGCTGGATGAAATTTAAACATTTTCATTTTCAAATTGAAATCGAAACATATATTTATGTTTTCATCTGTGTTTATACCCATGTATGCATCTGTATACATATACATACATATATACATATATACATATACACATATATATGTATGCATACTTAGACCTATGGCTAGACTTTTTTCTATGACGATGTTTTGTTGTTTGTATTGTTTGTTTGTTCACATTTACATGTGTATCTAGATCTACGTTTTCTGTGTATCTGCTGTTTGTCTGTATGTACTTACATTTACACATCTTTTTATATCCATATATATATATACACCTCTAGTTTACTTGTTTATGTGTGCATATGATTGTATATATATATGTACATATTCATATTTGATGTAAATGTTTACTTGTATCTACAATAATATTTTTTTAAATTTGGGTGTTTGTCCATATTTGTTCCTAGATGTATACTTGTATTTGTTGCCAGAATTAAAGGGGCATCTATATATATATATATATATATACACAGTATGTACATATATATACATGTTTATTTAAATATCTGCATACCTAGATACATGTACACATATATATATACATATGTATATTTGCGACGGTATTTATGTTTATATGTATTTACATTTATGTATGCGCATGACCTGAATTCACATCTCCTAGGACCCCCATTCTGCATATACACGTGTATGAATATGAATATATATACATATATACATGTACATAAATAAATAAAAACACATATATATGTATATATACGCATAGGTTCAAACACATCTTTATATGAATGTACATGTTTATATGTATTTCTATGCAGAGAGTTGCTATATACTGTCAGACCGCTTTACCTAGATGTGTATATCTCTTCAAACTCGTTTTTTATTCATTTATATGTGTGTATATATATATATATATCTCGATATTTGTCTTTCTGTGTTTTTTTGAATTTTTTCCTATACTTTGCTTGATTTCTGGAAAAAAACTGTTGAAGATACGAAACGAATGGGCTCGGTGACGTGCAAAAAGTAGATCCAATATATGGGCCCAAGCAGGGTTTAAGTAAATTGACATACACAGGCCCAGACGAGGTTTAAGTCAACTGAGATACCCCGGCCCGGGCGAGGTTTAAGTAAATTGACATACACAAGCCCAGACGGGGTTTAAGTCAACTGACATATATAGACCCAAGCGGGGTTTAAGTAAATCGACATGCATAGGTCAAGACCGAAATTTTATTAAATTGACATACATGGCCTTTCGAGCGGGCTTGGTGTAAATTGACATACACAGCTTTAAGCAGGGTTTCCAACAGATTATTATACATAGCAGCAAGCGGAGTTCAAGTAAATTTGCGTGCATGTGCCCAGGCTTCAAGCCGGGTTAAGGCATTCACATACCACAACTTTCATAACCAATTGCTGCGCTGGCGCACCTCGGCTGCGCCGCTAAAGGCCGTTCAACACAAGGCGCAGCCTCTAAAATTTAGGGTTTAGGGTTTAAGGTTTAGGGTTTAGGGTTTAGGGTTTAGGGTTTAGGGTTTAGGGTCCGCCAGCGCAGCTGGCGCCCTGGCCAAGTTGTGGTTTAAACAAGGGCCTCCGGCCCTTAGCCCTAAAGCGTTCGTTGCCGCGCAAACCTCGCCCGCGTTCGTTCGGGCAGACGAACGAACAGGCGACGGATGGACGGACGGACCCTCTGGACCGGTGTGGACGGACGGACGCACGAGCTCGCAAACGTAGGGACGCGATAGAGGGCAGACGAACGAATGGGCCACAAACGGACGAACGTACCATCGGGACGGGAGGGACGGACGGACGCACGAGCAGCCAAACGACGCGAAAAACAAAAACGACAATTCCAGAAACAACTTTGATTTCGTTGAGTTCGACGATCCAGACTTGATATCCAAATCACCCAAACCCGCAAACTCCGACGGGCGGACCATCACACGGACGCCCGAGCACGTAAACGTCGCCACGCGCGCAAACATAGAAAACAAAAACGAAAATTAACGAAACAGAATTGTTTCGACCGCTCCTCCGAACCCAAAAATCCAACGTTCAGCAGAGCGACGGACGGACGGATGGACAGATGGACGGACGGATGCGCGGACACGGCTCCGCCCCTTGCCCCCAGGCCACGGCCCCAGCCCGCATCCGTCGCTGCATCGGTCCCGTTCCCTCGTCGTCCAAAGCCCCAGCCACCAGCTCGCCGACGCATGAACGTAGGGACGGATGGACACGGCAGGAAAAACAGCCTCAACAACCAGCCCGTCAGTGCGTCAGTCCGTCCGCTGCGGGTGCGCGTCCAAAGTGCCAGCCACCAGCCCCGCCCCAGACGGGTTCCATTCCTTCTCCGTTGTTGTCCGACTAGCGCACGGATGGGCGGATCGACGGACGGACGGAGACGGACAGACGGAGACGGGAGGACGGACAGGACACGACCGGGCGGACGGACGGACCAGCTCCAGAACCCTCCCCAGCCCCAGCCAACCCCAGACCCAGCCCGCACCAGCAGCTCCAGCCTTTTCTGTCGAGGCCGGGGGCGGAAGCCACCGGCCGAGGCGGAAGTGCTTCGACGTGTAACAACTTTCATATGTGAGCATCCATACCAACATTGATACTTGCATATTTGTGTTTTCTCGGTATTTATATCTACACCGATGTCTACATGAATACTTTGTCTTTCTATAGGATCCTGTACAGATTTGAGCGACTCGAAGCGTCACCTGAATTTAAAGAAACCCTTCCGAGGACTGTTCACTTCAATTTACTTCGCCCCTCCGGGCAAACATTTTTCACGTCCAAATCGTTCCAAGATGTTCATTTGACGGACCAGCTCCAGAACCTTCCCCAGCCCCAGCCAACCCCAGACCCAGCCCGCACCAGCAGCTCCAGCCTTTTCTGCCGAGGCCGGGGGCGGAAGCCACCGGCCGAGGCGGAAGTGCTTCGACGTGTAACAACTTTCATATGTGAGCATCCATACCAACATTGATACTTGCATATTTGTGTTTTCTCGGTATTTATATCTACACCGATGTCTACATACATACTTTGTCTTTCTATAGGATCGGATACAGATTTGAGCGACTCGAAGCGTCACTTCAATTTAAGCAAATCCTTCCGAGGGCTGTTCACTCCAATTTACTTCGCCCCTCCTGATAAGATTTTTCACCTACCCATCGTTCCAAGATCTTCATTTGAGTGTATTTGCACTTTCTGTCCACTTCTCATTTTTCCAAACTCCGCTGAGGCCAAGGGCGGAAGCCACCGGCCGAGGTGGAATTATGTGACAGCTTTCCTGCATGCGCCCTCTTCGATGTTATGTAGTTAAATTTCATAAAAACAGCATCGTGCTTGTATCTTTCTAGGTCTGTATCCATATATGCACATCCATATGTATGTATATGTGCGCCTTGTTGAACCTGTGTCCAAGCCTATATCAACGTTTATGTTGTATTCTTGTCAAAAGCGGAAGCGACCGGCTGAGGCGGAAATGTTTCAAGATGTAATGGCTTTCATGCTTGCACACGGCTGGATGAAATTTAAACATGTTCATTTTCAAATTGAAATCGAAACATATATTTATGTTTTCATCTGTGTTTATACCCATGTATGCATCTGTATACATATACATACATATATACATATATACATATACACATATATATGTATGCATACTTAGACCTATGGCTAGACTTTTTTCTATGACGATGTTTTGTTGTTTGTATTGTTTGTTTGTTCACATTTACATGTGTATCTAGATCTACGTTTTCTGTGTATCTGCTGTTTGTCTGTATGTACTTACATTTACACATCTTTTTATATCTATATATATATACACCTCTAGTTTACTTGTTTATGTGTGCATATGATTGTATATATATATATATATATACATATTCATATTTGATGTAAATGTTTACTTGTATCTACAATAATATGTTTTAATTTGGTGGGTTTGTCCATATTTGTTCCTAGATGTATACTTGTATTTGTTGCCAGAATTAAAGGGGCATCTATATATATATATACACAGTATGTACATATATATACATGTTTATTTAAATATCTGCATACCTAGATACATGTACACATATATATATACATATGTATATTTGCGACGGTATTTATGTTTATATGTATTTACATTTATGTATGCGCATGACCTGAATTCACATCTCCTAGGACCCCCATTCTGCATATACACGTGTATGAATATGAATATATATATATACATATATACATGTAAATAAATAAATAAA
>CAJNDT010001008.1:0-25000 GCA_905221615.1 Symbiodinium sp. CCMP2592
GCGGCTCGAATATTGGGATCGTAGTAGTACGTAGCGGTGCTTATAGGGTCACATGATTTGGGGTTTGGAGTTGCGTGCGTGGTGTTTTCACGAACCTTTAAGGGGCCCCCTGTGGGGGTGCCCCTCTAGCTCGCAGAGTTTCGGTTCTCCTTGCGAGTAGGACTCTAACACCCTCCAAAACACATTCGAGCATCTTCAACGACTCTTAAGCACTTTAAAACGTTCCAAAACACTGTTGACCACTAGAAGACACTATGAAACTGTTCAAATCTCTCGCAAGATTCTGGTGGCTACCCGTTCGGATGGTATTCACGTTGTTTTTCAGCATCTTCGCATGCGGGTCTGATGGTGGGCAGTTTCAGGGCCCAGGTTCAGGGTTGGGAGTCGCTGGGGCAGGGGGGTAGGGGTGGGGCTTGCGGCTATCCCATGGAGCGTTGGGGGTGGGGAGCGTCCCGCGCCACAAGACTGCTGGCTGGGGTGGTGTGTGGGTCCCAGGTCCATGGATTTCGAGTCAAGGCCCCCCCCAAAAAAAAACAATGTGTTCTGTAGGGAAGACGGAGGGGCCCCTGTAGCTCGAAACTGCTGACATGGGATTTCGAGAGATCTTGTCTCCGGCCGAATTCCCCAACGAAAACAGCACCTACCCTCAGAGCTGGCAAACGGCCGGACCCCATTTCTCGACAACCTTTGAACCACTAAAACCCGACCCCCGCAATCCACCCTTTCAGGAAAGTCCGTTTTAGGCCGGGGCTTCTAAAGCGCCCATACAAGCTAGAGCTGCGTAAGGATGTTCCCTGACCCAGAAACAAGTATCCAGCAGGATCCTGAACCTTTTTCAGAAAGCCCTTCAGATTACGGAGTTACGGTGCCGCTCCTAGACTTTCCATGGTCCCAAGCATGCAGGCAATCGGGGAGTCTAGTATAGCAGTAGTAGCGCTGGTGCTTGTAACAACTTGAAAGGCGGGTTAAAGCTTCAGGCTATAAGCTTGTAAACCCCAAACTGCCTTGCTCTCAAGCCGAACCTGTTCAGCCCGTTCCTTCCTGCACGGTCTACAGCGCCTCATGGCTGGACTCACGGCTTATCTCTCGCTCTTCTTCCCCGGGGCATGAGGGGAGTGCGAAACCCCTCTCGCTCTCTCTCTCTCTATCTCTCTCTCCCGGGCATAGGGGTCGGTCAAGACCCCCGGGCTTCAAAGCCCACCCGCATGACTTTTGTGCGGGTCTCGGGGGGTGACCTCTTTCGGGCTAAAGCCTTAAAGTACGGCTTCTCTCTCTTCGCTTCGCTTCTCAGGGGAAAAGTCCACTAGGTGGACCCGCGCCAGGGCGCCCCCTTCCCCGACTCGGCGGTGGAAGAGGCTTGTGGGGTCTGCAGTGGCTCTGAAGGCCTGGCTATGGCAAGGAACGACAGCTTTCTCCACACAGTTGCTTTCCAACGTCAAGAAGCCTCATTCTCGGTGGTTGGTGAGTCTTATATAACCTATCATAAATCCCAAAAACCCGAGGGGCCCACCATTGGCCGGACAGCCGCCGTAAACCGGCCGGACGGAGCCGAATCCGACGACACGCAGGTCCGCACCCGTTGACGGATCATGTCAGCCCTCGGCAGCAAGGGTTTAAGGATACGTGCGGCTCCAGTAAGTGATGGTATGCCTGTTGGTGTGGTGGTTACTTCGAGCTAAGGATTCACATGCAGGGCATGACGGCAGCGGAGGAATATGAAACCGAGAGTTGGCAGCAACGGTGTCTAGAGCAACATACCTCTGCTCATGCATCAGGGGAAAAACTGTTTTGGAATTGCATGACGACGCAGCTAAAACAGCTGCAAGGGAAGGAGATCTGGGGCCCTGAGATTAAGCAGTCATCATCCGAATCCTGCCTTTGTAGTGGAGGTGCGGGGCTTGAATAAACGCGCGGATCCCCGGAAAGAAACGCCAAGGTGCTGAACACTATCATTTCTAAGCGAACATTCCAGCTAGCAAGAGGCATCCAAGCCACCCAAGAATGCCGGGAAGAAACATGCAGGTGCAGCATATAAACAATGCTCGAATCCAGTCGTTCTTCGCCAGCTGGAGGATGCTCCGATAAAACCGGCTCTGGTTAAGCAATTTCGAAAGAAGCACACGATCAGTCTCTAAATAGACGAATCCCAGGGCTGTCAGGATCACACAGAAGGCCAAGACAATCATGGATCTCATCAAGCTGATTCTCGAGGACACCACCATGGTGCTCGCCGTATACAAAGCAGCCATTCCAAGGGCCGTCATAAAGGTAAAACGCTTCAGCAGTGCAGCCATCATCTTTGCCGCCTTTATCTCAGCTTCTGTCAACCTCGGCAGATTGAAGCCGCTGTAGCCCAGATGCTGCCGGTCATTTCACGCTCTAGTCTACAAAATCGAAAACGTCATGTGTCATGACATTGAGGTTTGTGTGGCACGGGAAACGATCTATCAAAAATCAAACACCTAAATCATAATTACATCATCAGCGATGGTAAAACAACAATACCAACACACCATTTGTCGAGAATCACGACCTTATCAGTGTTAAGTGTCCGTGATGAACAACGCGTCATTGATGGATATACATGATGACTATGACCGGATCGATATGCTCGACATGCAACATGACATACTCAACCCGATTGTACTAGCCTCTGCATCTAACTACGTCTATATCCTCCCTACGATATAGTCTGTCGCCGGGAGGGGGTGAGCATTAATGGATGTATCTACTGTGTGTATTTATATACATATATACACATACATGAACATAAACACGTACAAAGGTATATACATGCAACATTCCTAGCTATGTAGGCTCGTATGTACCAATGTACATACATGCACACGAGCACGCATTGTTACATACATGACGTACATGCAACATCCATACATACGAGTACATACGTACATACATACATCAGAATGCATGCATGCATGCATGCATACATGTATACACACACACACATCTATATACACGCAGATGCAGACATGCATACATGCATCCAGACATACATACATGCATGCATGCAGGCCTGCTTGCTTGCCTGCCTGCCTGCTTGCCTGCCTGCATTTCTACATGCATGCGTTCAAACGTACGTACACACATACACACACACACACACACAGACACACGTACATACATACCTACCTACATACCCACATACATACATGCATAGACATCTGTAGCACTCAATATCGATGCATGCACGTATGTACATGATTACCTACCTACGGACGGACGGACGGATCGATGCACGAACCTGCAATGCTTGGAGCCACCTACATCTGGATTGATTCAGTACTTACGTGAGGGCTCAATGTCTTGAGACCGGGACATGGTGGTCTGGTTCTCGGACACCAGCGTTCTGGTAGAAGGATCTGTCCGCGCGAACACCATGCAGCACAAGGCCTCAGTATGCTGTGCTGATGACAGCACAATTCCTGGGTCCGTCTCTGCTGCTTCTGCTATTATTGCACAGTCGTCAGGACTCTCGCCTAGAGATTCTTCGGGTGGCTGAGGTGAGCGGGCAACAAAGACTGCTGGCCACAAGGCCAACCACGGACAAAAGAACCCACATCTGGCACGTCAAGCCACGGAAAGGGCATTCAATGCAGGCACGGCGTAAGGTGTAGTCCATTGCGCATACCACACACTATTGACCGTGGTGCAAGCTCGGTGAAAAACGTCCTGTTGATCCTTAGTTGTCCAGTTCCGAAGAAGCGCGCTTGAAGCTCAGCTATTGCAATTGGATTACTACTCGCTGAGACCCACAGGCAGCTACTGGTTGCTTTCTTAACGACCAAGGCTCTTGGTTCAGGCCGGGGGAGACAATCTCTGCGAAACACTGCGTCTGGTTAAACGCGATGTCGTCCAGATCTTTGGATACGTGTGCAAAGACTTCAGAGTACATGCTGGCCAGCCTGATCTGTGTCTCGATTGATGCGATCGTCCCAGTGGAGAACCGAAATGCAACACAAGCGACAGCAGTGAAACCTGTGCATATTCCGAAGCTCAGTGCTCCAGCTGTAAAGAAATGAGGCGCAGGGATTGCACCGAACAGCTTGCAGCGCAAGCATGCCAGCAGAAGGAACGTCAGCTCCAGACACACCATGAGCGGCATAACCGGTATCGTAAGCAAGTTCAGAGTGGAGACGCCCAGCAGCAGTATCACCGAAAGAAGACCAAAACAGGCCTGCACCGGTGTGGGTGCGGCAGGAATGTCGAGAACAAAGCACAGCACCACGGATAGTCCTGCTGGCGGTGTTTATCCAAAACAAGCCAACTCTTCAAAGCAGGGGACCTCAAATAGGCAACCTATAAACATCAGAAAATGTTGAGTAAGAATATGCCGAACTAAGATCCTGCCTTATGCACCCCAAACCCGCACAAATTATCCGATCTCGCGAAGCCCACTCATGTCTTCAAAGACAGGATGGTCCTGCAAAGATCAAGGACATGATCGCTGTCCTTGCTTCTTGTGTGCCCGCCAGCATGAGTTGACAATTTCCAGAAATATACTATGCGGAAAGAAGCCATAGCTTTCAGAGAGTCTACACGAAGCACTAAACACTGTAAAACATGTGAACCCAGGCCGTAGAACCCCTAAGCTGAAGTTTAGCGCTTCTCCGCCCCAAAACCAATTTAAAAGCCTCCGCCCTTCCAAACCAAGTAGACCCTAAACCTGAAGCTGAAGAAGAAAAGTGTCGAGTCGGTTATGTCTGTGGC
This sequence comes from Symbiodinium sp. CCMP2592, assembly GCA_905221615.1. Taxonomy (NCBI): domain Eukaryota; class Dinophyceae; order Suessiales; family Symbiodiniaceae; genus Symbiodinium; species Symbiodinium sp. CCMP2592. The sequence continues at coordinate 4,729 of CAJNDT010001008.1, forward strand.
GACCACATTCGCGAGATCAGGTCCAAGTCCAAATGTCGAGTAGCCACACAAAGCCTTAAGGCGGGTGTAGGGTTCAGTTTAAGGACTCGGGTTTTTCTGTGATCGGGGCAGGGAGCTAGTCTTGGGGATCTGAAGCAGGACCAGAACCTGAACCCAGGGTTGTATAACCTGACCCGCAATAACTACCACCTGGCCAAAGCACGAGGGCGTCCGGGATCGCCACTGCCAAAAGTGTAGAAATGACCAGGAGCTCGTAAGCCATTGGTGAAACATTCGAGATAATAAAAACTCTCTGGAATCCTTTAGATATCTGGAGAACGAGGATTTTACGGCTCTTAGACAACGTCCTTGGCTCTTAGTCCTTAGTGCCGACAGCATGTCCTGAACTTGTTTGGCCGTGGAAGTCCGGGCTTTGTTCAAACACATCACCTAAGTTACAATATATATATATATATCAAAAGATAATATGACATGTCATATTCAACTACGCTCATAAACCTATGTATCTATACACACATACATATGTATATTAACTACATATATCAGATTAGATTTTGCAGTATAGTTTTGCTTCAATAGGGTCCCCAAACACACGAACACACATTTGCGCACTTGTCAGCCTCCGCCATGAACCAGCGCCGGGTCGCAAGCAACGATGGGATCACCAAGCGGTTAAGGTGAAGTCTACGAAGTCATAAACAAAAGATTCTTGGAGAGCACCTTCCGCCCATGTAACGGCGGATTCCGACTCGCAAAACGGAAGGCTCAACAAAACCGTCTCTCACGGACCGCGGGCACATGATGAGCAGCCTTCAAAGTCGATGTGCACCACAGAAGTGCGCAAAAAGGCCATAACATGTGTTCTTCCACCGCCCCCCCCCCCCCCCCCCCCCCCCCCCCCGTAACCGCAAATTATGCTCAACGGTCATTGGCTCAGACAAAGCGACTCCAACCCCAAACTCTGAACATGTTAGAACCTGTTTGGCACGGAGCGACCTTTTGTGCACTGTGGCTGTCTTTGGGGTTAACCCGTATAAGCTACACCCAGGTTCACAAACTCTAAACTGCACAACGAACTTGTAGGGTCTGCTTTCTAAACATCCCGAGAGGCCTGCTTCGTTGAGCATCCTATGGCAACACCGAAAATTCCCAAGCGAGAACAACGTTCGGACTCCAGCCTGCAAATCCACGGCCCCGAGCCCTAGCAAACTCATGTGACTCCAATCCCGCATCAAGATTTGCCTTCAAACGTGCCTTCAAGAAACGGACCCGGGGGCCTTCGATCTGGCAAACTCTATGTTGCATGTCAAATGCAGCAGTCGCACCACTAATAAACATTGCAACACAAATCACGCGCAGTACTGGAACCAATTGGAGAGACAGGGATTCGGCAAGATAGCACACACTATGCCTTGGAAACATTGGGGTCTTGGCAGACATAAGTAGGTTGTCAGAGCTTGTCGAGCTGAGCTGGTAACTGGGGGGGCGTTCGACAATCGACAGGTTGATGACCATGAATCAGAAAGAATACATTTTCGCACCGTATGTTGGAGCATGTTGCCGTTATATTAACATGGGTCCCCAATACGCACAACCCGACCCTCGTGTGCAACGACCGCCATGTCGAGGCCGCGGCGGCTCTTTCCTCAAATGAACCGAGACCTGCGCACAGGGTTCGAGTACGGGACGTCATGACATCGGTTTTCCTCGCAATCAGTTCAAACGAAACAGAGCGCGGTTCTAGTTGCAGCGCTCCGAGTGGAGTCCCTCAAGAGCCCTTGTCGACAAACCCTTCCCTGGTTGGCATCCACCGGATGGTGGCTATCCGTCACATGATCCAGGACTGGCTTGCGGCGCCAAGCCGCTAATCAAACTCACGTTGAGGTCCCTTTATGGTAGCTGATATTCAGCTATTCGATGCGAGCATGCCGATGCTTCGGACTTGTGGGGGCTCCAATAAATTCCAAGTCTCATTGCGCTTGGTTACTCACGGATCCGAGCAATCTCAGCGAGAGCCCCGGGGGACAGAAGAGGCTATGTCTTTCTTGTTCGTGGAAGCTGTGTTTCTCGCTTCATTGCTATTGGTCGTACATTCTTCTGTTGTTGTTGTCGTTGTTGTAGATTTTTCGTTCAATGACTGGTCGCCTGTTTCTACATTCTCGATGTTGCCAATGACCGTTTCGTGGATCTGCCTCGTAAATCTGTCTGTTGTATGAACAGATACATACACACATACATACATACCTTACATACAACCATACATAGATACATACATAGTATAATAGTCTTGGCTGGAGCCTGAAAACACACCGGAGTCGATTCGTGAAGCCACGAAAGACCCGAAAACAGCAAGAGGTCCTAAACACAACACCCCTCGATCTGTTGGCTCAGCTCGGTTTTGACCCTACCAAGAGGCCTGCTCTCGGGTCCAACCCAGCCGTTTGTTGCACCAGTTTGCACCAGCTTCCAGGCCTGGACGCGATTTTGCTAGCAGGTTTCATGTTTGGACCACTTGACAATCTTTGGGAAGTCTTATAACGCTCCCTGCTGCTTGTTTCGTCAAGGGCTTGCAAACTTGCAAAGCTGAACAAGCTTTGCAGGGTTCGGATATCCGACTTTCACCGGCTGCGCTCGAAGTTCTTCAACATGTTACTTGTACCGCCCGAAGCATCCCCTCGAAGTTTGGAGCTGCCAAAGCAGCCTTTTGCATTGGATCATTATCTTCGGCTTGGACCCTACTAGCATATACCCTTGTTAAATAGCGCAGAACACCTGAATACAAAACGGACAACCACGACATCTAACCTGCGGCCCTCGCGTTCGCTTCCCAGCTGAAGCAGCTCGATCCACGGAAAAGGCTCCACTGGATACGGAACTGCCTGGGCTCGCTTAAGGGATGAATTCGGCCAATAGGCTTGAGCACCGGAACTTCACGGGAATTCGGTCTCCAGACTCTATCCTCATATTCAGAACCCGCTCTGTAATTGCAAAATCTAGTTCCTAGATCGTTCTTAGAACCCCCGAGCGGCCGAAACCAACAAACAAAAATCACACTGTTCGACGTGATCATAGAGTAGCCTTCTTCTACTGCTCGGTATGACTCCACAATGATTTGTGTCCTGCTGGCAATGGACGCCTCCTATGGCAAAGGCCCGAGCAGTTTGCAGCTGATCCCGTGCGAACACATGCACCAACATTCTTGTCCAACCGGAACAAGTGCAGTACCACATGACGACTCAATATACCTGCCAGGTGGGAAGACAACAGGACTGGCCATGTGCTGAGTAATCAAAGGATTAGCTAAGTCTTAGTGGCTCCTCATTATCAAAGCTCGGAACTACACGGCAGTCATTTGAAGCGTCCCCAAAGAAGCATACTGAACTGCGGGATCCTCAAAGAAAAGCTTCGAGCAGGCGAGGGCCCTAATCTTCAACACGGCCTTTTGGTCATTCCTCCTCCCCGAGGCTCGTGCCCGAGCATCTGCCACGATGTTCCTCAGGACCAAGGCTTTGTTTGGGCTGCGACATTTCAGGCGCCAGATCAATTTGGAATTCAGGCTGCGACGCCTTCCAGGTGTATGCATATATATATATATATATGTATATACATATATACACATACATATACGTATATACATGTGTACAAAGATAAGTTATACACGCACCGACAGAAGCGTCGAGTCACGCACGCATCTGTGCAGGAGCTTTTGTTGTTTGCTGTTGTCAGTCTGTGTCAGTGTGCAGGTGTGTCTGTGTGCGTGTGTGTGTGTGTGCGCGAGTCTGTGTGCAGTTGGCTGTATTGATTGGCACAGCACAAAACAAAATCGATTGAGCTCGCCACTTGGTGTAATCACTCAAGCTACTTGGCACAGTGACCCACACTCTCGCGACTCCATCTGATTTGGATTTATGTCGGACGCTTCCGGTACTGCTTTTCAAGGGTAGAGCCCTGCGGCTGCAACAACCTATATGGTCCCGATAGAGTCCCACAAGCCGGGCCGAGCAGACCTACATACATGATCATAAGCCTCTATATAACAACTACTAGTCGCTTCCCCGACACACCCAAATTCATGCACGAATGCACAGAGACGCCAAAGCCAAACTAACCACAGAACCGCGTAACATGCGTACTTCGACGAATGGAGGCCCTGATTCCTCGGTCGAGAATACCCAATGAAGTCTGCGCCCGAACCTTGAACACACCCTGCATAACACACCCTTTACCCTAAACTTATCAGAACCCGCAACATACCCCTGCGGTATCGAAAACTGAAGAGCCCCCGGCCTGACTGCTTCATCGTCCAGCCCGTGATCCTCCAACCAGGCCTTGAATTCAATGGGAACCTATAACTACGTAATGGGTCTAAGAGAGGGGTGTTAGTGCTTCGGATGTCTTAGGCTCTGTTAGGGCATTGTTGCTGCTTTTCGGTAAGCCAGGTAAATTTTTGAAATGCGCAAAGTTCGTTGAAGGGGATCCAGTTTAAGGGCTCTGTATTTAGGCGAGAACTCCTCACAAACTACCTGCCGACCCAATCGAACCCTTTCGTGGCATGAGTTGAATCTTCGGGGTCACATATTTGTCGCCACCTTGCGCAATCAAGGTAATCTGTAGTTGTTGTTCCATCCCTTCTCTCTGCAGCGCCAAAACCCGCAAACTCTAACAATTCCCACAGCCTGAGCTAAGCCTGCTGCAATCGTCCGTTCCAGCCCTTCCTCCTGGCAAAGAGTTTCAGAGCGGTAGGTTGCAGAGGCTGCTGAATGCAAGTCAAGTGCGCTGGCAGAATCGTTCCATCTACGGTTTGCCTGCACATCAAATGGTCACTGCCAAAACGACGACGATGATAATCACGGCGATGATGATGCGGGCGCTGATGATGCAAGTGCTCCGAACAACTATATGACTACGATGAGATGATTCTTAACAGTGCTGGTTGCGGTTTTGGGTCATCTTTCACTACTGCCACCACCCTCATCATCATCGTCGTCGTCATCATCATCACCATCCATTATCCTCGTCGTCATCATCATCAAAATCATCAGATACGTCACCAGTAATTAGCAAGAGCTGCTTGCATGCTACGCTCTTGGAATTTAAGGGAGCTGCCTGCTCGCGCCCTGTTTGCTTCGTTGAGGGGGGAAGGGGGGCAGTGTCGTTCCATCGGTGTTCTGTCGGACCTGCCAATAGGACCATGTCGAAGGTGCTTGAGGCAAGCATGTAAGTGAAAGCAGGCGGCGAGCTTATCGGGTCAGGTGCTCAGCCCCGCAGCAGCTGGTAGCAGGAGGGACTTTGTGAAAGGACTTGACTGTTGAAGCCCACCCGGATCGGGCTCCTGCAGCAATGTTAGGTTGACCTATCATACCCATCCCCAGACTCCAATCATCAACATGTCAGCAGGGCCCCCTGATAGAGCAGGAAAGGCCTCTCGGTGCCAGGACTTCTCGTGAGAAAAATCCAACCACGAGTATACGGCTTAGTTACCGCACCCCTTGCTCGGGTGACACGTGACACTGGGCAGGATTTCGGTGTTGAAGTTCGGAGTCTCACATTGTCTCGCGATTTCGGGTCAGAAAAAGTTCCAGGTCAGGCTGCCGGGCTGACCCTAAATGCTGGCAGCCGGCAGAGTTATAGGGATCCAAGGCTGGTGTTGTAAGCCCAAACCTCCTAGGACCCTCATGTAGAAGGATGTTCAGAGAGAGAGAGAGAGAGAGAGAGAGAGAGAGAGAGAGAGAGAGAGAGAGAGAGACACACACACACACACATGCACACATGCATCTCCTCCACAAGCCTCGTTCGGTCCTTTCAACAGAGTATCAAGCAGCACTTGGTGGCGCTTGGCGCCCCGACTTGTTCTGAATGGCCTCTGCCAGCGCTGCCCGGCCGAAGCCTGCAGCCCAGTCCTGACCAAGCAATCTGTCTTCGCCGCGGGTTTGCGCAGTTTATGGCTATGGCAATTGATGGCCAGATGGAAAGTTAATCTGGAAGCCGTAACGCCGGCAAGCCCGAGAGCCTACATTGCGAAGCAAAGGGTCATTTCATGACAGGCTGCCGTTGGAAGGCAGTATATAGTGCTTTGGGAACATCTCCAACAACCACAAGCGAAGCCAAACCAAGAGCGTCCTGATTCCAGAGGAACTCCTCAAGCCAGACTAGGCTGGACTGCAGGTCCTCCAGGTCGGCCTCAAAAGGGCGCCCGAGCCCCCTTTGGGCGACTTGGCCCGAAGATTCTCTAAGGGGCTGGCTTTCGGTATCTGTAGAGCTTTGGGGTCAGGGGGGCCTTCTTCGGGTGTGCGGAGTTGGGACCTCGGCCTGGGATTTAAATGTCTTCAAGGCTGACATCGAACTCCGGCACCGGAAATCAACGCCTGAATTGCTTTGGGAGTTAAAGCCTGAAGCCGGGGGTCCCGGTGAAGACTCAGGAGCTCAAGATGCTAAACTGAAGGTTCACGCTCACTTATACAGGTGGTTTATGCTTGACTGACTTGACTGAGCTAGAATTATGTCATGGCATCGCTGTGCAAGTCGCGGCACTGCATAGCCATGCGGCATAAAGTGAAGTCGCGGCAGGGGCCGAGAAGTCGTGGCACAGAGTGTGTTTCTTTCTAGAGAAACCCCAAGGACACGCGGTGCTGCAAGCCTTTTAGAGGCGAAGCCTCAAAAACAACCGACATCAGGCCCACGCACTGGCGAACTGCAATTGATGAAAAACCGTATGAGTAGCATGCGAAACGACGGGAATCCCCATTGACATGCGACCTTCAGAAGCAGTGAGGGTTTCAAGAAGGGATTTTAATATTCTACTGGTGGCAACACTTGTACAAGGCGTGCGCCATATGGCGAACTGCAATACCCAACGGAGCATTGCGTTCTTGAGGGCGCTACACACGGGATCCAAGTACCGAGCGTGTCGTGTGCATCTACAGACGGACCAAGTGCTGAATTAAAATCACAGCACATCAAACCCAGCTGTTCCCTATGTAGACGCTCGATTCCACAAGCACCTGCTCGAGACACAAGTCTCATCACAATACATCAAAGAAGGCCATTCCCCATGTACTCGCTCAATTTCACAACACGGGTGCAGGAGCAGGAGAAGTAGCAGGCAGTACTTGAGCAGTATAGAAGCAGGGGCATGGGCAGGAGCGGAGAGCGAGCAATAGCAGCACTTGTAGCAGTAGCCAGGAACAGGGGCCGTAGCATCCGTGGAAGCCGTAGCTGAGAGTAGTAACAGAATGGGCAGCGCTGGAAGTGCTCATCGCTTTCCCCTCGTCCATGCGCACATGCCACGACTTCCACAAGACGCCGTGAGAAAGGTCAACAGCAAGTAAGTACGATTAACATGCAGGTGCGGAGGGAAGCTACGCATGAAGCAAGCTCCAGAATCTCACGACACGGTTTTTGACTAGGGTCTTGACTAGGGCTCCGGTGAAAGTAAAAGGATCCGACTCACCGGAGTAAAGGTTTGGATCCTCCCGAAAGAAGTGTAAACACTCAAGCCCCCAAACCCAAACCTCGCGGCCCTGCCATTGCTAGCGCTGAGTTGGATCGACTAGGTGCCGTGCTGTCATCAGCAATGGGTCCTTCTGAATCGCCTGGGCCTCGGATCTTCATTGTTGTGATATGTAGTGGTGTTATGTGCAAGTTTGGGCTTAGGGTCACCAGGATGTCGATTCAGATTTGGAATCAAGGTGCCTTGCTGCAGCCTGCATGGCACCATGGTCCTCGTAAGCTATACCGAGCTAAACTCCCGTATGCCGAGGTGCGAAGGACTCGGCCGTCGAGGCTTTGTCCGGGTGGCTGATTCAAAGTTCCGTGCTTATTATGCGTTATCTCCGACTAAGGTTAGAAATACCAACCTGTCCCACTAGAAAAGGGGCCCAAAGGCTGTGTTGTTGACTCATTCTGCAGCCCCCATCGGATCATATTCGAGGCTTCCAAATCGAGTCATCACCGCAACCTGAACCACTAAGAATCAGCTGTAACACTGCGTCAAGCCGGCTTTAAACCAGATCCTGAACTGCGGCTACGCCCAAAAACCTAGAGCCTAGCAGGTGTTGCAAGTCGGAGACCAAAGACACTCTGAGCTCAAAAACCGGCAGTCGTAATGCTAGTCATGTTCACCGGCTCCAGTTTCAAGCATCAGAATAGCTATGAGGCCTCGACAAATAGCTTCGACCGGTGCCGTTTGGACTTACGACAACATTGATGTCACGTTGATAAGTTCGGGTTTTGGCGGCCGTGCACAAGACATACGACTAGCCAGTTTTTAGACATGCAAGATGCATGCACATGTACCTATGATCATACAAACACACGTGGTATATACACGTGTATATATTATACACAAAAATATGCAGTATGTGTATATATATATATATATATATATACACATGGGGAATTTGAGGGGAACTTCGATCCCTGCCGATGTTTTCGCATCCGAGGTTGCTTACCTCCCATGATCCCCTGTTTACGATAGGCTCGGGTGAATCAGGAAGGGGGGTGGGGGTGAGCATGCATATAGATAGATAGATAGATAGATAGATAGATAGTTACTACACCCACACATGCAGCATACACATTCATCCATACATACATATATAGGTCTTCTAGTATAGATGCATCCTACTGTTCGGTAGGCAACCGAATGAGGGCCGCCTGTTCAAACCAAAACTGCCGAATGCAGGAGCCATCGGGCTCAAAGCCAGCACGAAACCGCCAGCAATTGCCTGCAAAGCTTCAACCCTACACATGCGGCCGTAAAGTCTAACAAAACCGGAGCGTTAAGCCCGAAATCCTAAACAGCCGCTAAATGCCCTACACCCCCTCAGCCCGAAGTTTCCAGGCGTTCAAGCCAAAGCCGGCTCAGGGATTTCAGGACACTCTCACCTCCTACGCCTTCAAAACAGTGCCCTCAACTCTGAGTCCCAAACCCCTGAAATCTGAAATGCCTTACGGGTCTAACCCTAAAGTCAACCCAACCCAAACTCCAAATTCGCCCGTTAGGCTTTTGGATTACCGTCAACCGAGGGCCGAACCCAGGATTCGGCGGCAGGATGTAGCTCCTTCGAAACTAAGCTATCGGCCTAGGGCCTAGGGTTTCGGCTCAGGGGTATATATGTGTTATTATATGGCCAAAGGTTCTAGAGAAAAATGGGTTCTTGCGGCAGCTCTGTCGCAGTGTCGCAGCATGTCCCAGCAGCAGAAAGAGGAGGAGGAGAAGGTGCGGGGGCAAGAGTGGGGTACCAGTGCCAGTACTAATACTTCTTCTTTTCTTGTTGATAGTGGATAAGGCCGCTGCTGCTTCAGCTGCTGGCATTCCATACTGTACCCATCAGTTACACTCTTCCGCTTCTGCTGCAGTAGACACGACGGCGTTTGTTGTGGCAACAGCAGCCTTCTCAAGGTCACCACTACCTCCGCTATCAGAACCCAACAGCCGCCGATGGCCCTGCACCATTCCTGCACCGCCACCCTCATCACTCATCACCATAATCCATCACCACCGTCGAATATACAACCACACACAGTCACAAGCACCACCCCCAAGCGCTACTGCAGTATCGTGCACGTGATGCGGCAAACGGCGTGCACCAGAATCAGTACCTCCTGGACCTAGAGCCGCAAGGTGCAAAACCAGCTGAGCAGACAGCTCCTGCTGGAGAAATTGAAGCTTAGCCTGAAGCTTCGCCAGAGGAACCTTCGCCAATCGCGGAGTCATGTGGAAAGCTGAACATGCTGGCAGCATTGATGGGCTGAGCAATTGTATTCGAATACCTTGCTCCGCGTACCTGCAGATCAAAAATAATTAAAACCTGACGTTCCAAGACCTCTCCCAGACACAAAATGTCATGTCACACTGGTTCCGCACAAGGTGGCCAATATTCGAGATTGCAAGTATGACTCATCTTAGCAGCCATTCCACGGCCTTCTTCAGCTCGGGGCACTGCGCCAGGACCTCCTTCCGAGCACTTCTGCAGGGAAGAGGAATCAAGCCAACACAGGGGATCCGATAGTATGAACCGACATGCATGGACCAACGTCCTCGAGTTATTGTTTCACCCGACATGAAGATCCAAAAATCATTACCAACCGAAGGTCCTCCTGATTACAGGAGCAGCTTGGAACTCGACAGCAAACCACGCAAACTGGATGAATCGAAGATCAAAACCTGGGTCAGGAGACCGGAGGAAGCAAAGGGCCGCCCCAATCTCGAAGACCCCGAACCTGCCGTCTGACTTCCTTGCACCCAAAAGACGCGACCTCCCATTGTTATAGATACCTGTAACCCAGAAAACGCACCGAAATCAAATCAAAATCCTGGAAAACCAACAAATACAGACAATCTGTCCTTAGGGTCCAGGCCAAGCTTGGCCAAGAAGTCAGGAGCATCCTGGTCGACAGCTTTAGCTCCCACCTGCAATACCCAGATAATGACTCCCAACGACGTAACGATTCCACAGCACAGTTTGCACTTGTTGAGATCGTCAATCCGCAATCCAACATGTAGATGTAGACTACATTACATCTTGCGGTACGGGTGGAGCCATTCAACCGCGAAACAAGCGCCGGAGGATGAGGAGCCACAGCGCGTCTAGCGCCGCATGTCCCGACGGAAAGAAGGATAATTTGAGGACAGCGCGCAAGTTATACCATCAACTCTGTCGCAGCAACACTGCTATAGTCATGACAAACATAAACAAGCATTTAGCATGGGACCACGAGAGGTTGCGTAAGCATAAACAGCAGTACTGCCAAGTCTGCTGACGTCCTCATGCCTCTCGTCAGGGTGACCGTCAACATCGGACTCATCATCATAATCATGTCAAACTCATCACCCCACCACCAGCACCAGCATCATCGTGCTCAAGTTGCGTAAGCATTCTGCGCCTCTGAGGATCCCCCAGCTGCGCCTTCGCCTCCGCAACGAGAGCGCCGTTCTTTTTGACCGAGGGCCTCTTCGCCTGCGAAGTGCCGGACACTGTCTTTTAGGGGTGGGGTTGCATTACTCGCCGAGATGTGGAATGAGAGCTTCCTTCTGACAAAACCCTGAACTGTGGCAGACTGGACTGCGCAGTTCTCATCCATGTATGGAAAGCATCCAACACCTGCCTTCGCAGCTTTCGGCTGTGTCGTTGCCTTCTCCACCGCCTGATGGTCCCGCGCTGGACATGGGTACTAGCACGAAGTGGGGAAAATGGGAGGAGTGCAGCTGCGACTGCACTTCTTGAAGATTGTGGATTCTGCATGTTCGGACAACCTTCTGAACAACGAGCGCGGGCAATGCAAACAGTTTTACGTTACATGGAACCCTCACCTTGGTAGCGGCAGCATCTGAAAGAGAACCCAAAGAGCAATACCCCTCGGTCGGGCACAAAGCTTTCCACTGGGAACTGACTAACGCTGCCACCACCGTGCTGTTCGGGCACGTTGGACACACCTAGTTTGCGATGGCCTCCGAGAAACTAGTCGCTACAAGTCTTCTTGACTAACTAACTATCTTTTACATAAAACCGTGTCTCGTGCACATCACCATGTCCTGGCACCACAAGCAGCACAGCTCCCAAACGAAACCATAGCCACCCCTCCACCACTCATAAAAGAGCGAGGTCATGCCATAGCACTTCGCGCAAGGTGTAAGTGTAAGTAACATCACCCACAACACAAATGTGACAACCAACAACGACACCAGCAAAGGTATTCACAATATAGCAGCAGCAACAACAGCAGCACCTCCACCACCACCAACAACAAGAACACAAGCACCAGCATCAGCACCAGCAACAGGACCAGCACCAGCAACACCAGCAACACCAGCAACACCAACACCACCACCACCAACAACAATAACCACGACAACAACAGCACCACCAACACCAACACCAACACCACCACCACGACCACCACGGTCACCACCGCCACCACCGCCACCACCGCCGCCACCAGCACCACCGGCACCACCGGCACCACCGCCACAACAACCACCAACAACAACGACGACAACGACAACGACTAAACGACAACAACAACAACAACCACGACAACAACAACCACAACAACAACAACAACAACAACAACAACAACAACAACAACTACTACTACTACTACTACTACTACTACTACGACAACGACAACGACAACGACAACGACAACGACAACGACAACAACAACAACAACAACAACAACAACAACAACAACAACAACAACAACAACAACAACAACAACAACAACAACAACAACAACAACAACAACAACAACAACAACAACAACAACAACAACAACAACAACAACAACACAACAACAACACCAACAAACAACAACAACAACAACAACAACAACAACAACAACAACAACAACAACAACAACAACAACAACAACAACAACAACAACAACAACAACAACAACAACAACAACAACAACAACAACAACAGCAGCAGCAGCAGCAACAACAACAACAACAACAACCACGACAACAACAGCACCACCAACACCAACACCAACACCACCACCACGACCACCACGGTCACCACCGCCACCACCGCCACCACCGCCGCCACCGGCACCACCGGCACCACCGGCACCACCGGCACCACCGGCACCACCGCCACAACCACCACCAACAACAACGACGACAACGGCAACGACTAAACGACAACAACAACAACAACAACAACAACAACAACAACAACAGCAACAACAACAACAACAACAACAACAACAACAACAACAGCAGCAGCAGCAGCAGCAACAACAACAACAACAACAACATTCATTCACACGCAGCGGGGGAGGACTGTCTGTGGTGAAATTTTTCGTCCACGCTTTGCGAGGGATCGACCTAGTGCCCTGCTTACTACTTGCGCGGTCACTCTTCACGGCAAGCCGTGCCTCAACACTGCACTTGCGCACGCTCCGCCCCTCAAGGCTGCAAGCTGTGAAGTGGGAAGTGAATGTGTCTTCAGAGTCTTGTGCGAGTTACGATTTCGGCACTAGCTGAAAGCTAACCGGCTTGGTTGCAATGTATCACTGGCTGCCACCTGATGCTGTCCTACTGTTTAAAAACCCCTGGGGAGAAACTCCACCAGCTGTACACACATGGCAAGGGGAGAAGCTCCTCCGATTGTTTGGGAGAGTCTCCTCCTAAGGGAGGGTTGTCCTCTGCCTCGTTGCTGGGGAGTACCTCCACCACGCTGTCGCTTCAGGTGAGAATCTCCACCTGACCTGCGTCTCCCCGTTTAGGGGCAGAGCTCTCATCCATCGATGCTCGCTGGAAGAGCTTTTGCAGAGACATTACTCGGGAAATTGGCTACGTCCTGGGGCTCGTGAGAGACGGCGCTGCGAGCTAGGAAGATGACGTAGCTATTTTCTTGAAGCAGGGGATCTTCGAGGGTACAGGGACTAGGGGGGTGGGAGTCATCACCTACATACCAGGCATCTGCTGTGCGTACAGCTGCACGGTAATGGCCACTGGTGGACTCCATTCCTAGGTGAATGATCACTGCCTCTACTGTGTAGGTACAGAACGAAACTCGGGATGTGTGGTCCAGGAAGACAGGGATCTGGACTTGCTGTGGGATTGTGATGCGAGTGTGATCCTTAGCTTCACCTGCGAATCTCGGCAAGGCTAAGCACACCTGGTGTGCAGCTTCTATGAGAGCACATGAGCGCTCCTGAGACGACCATGCCACTAGCATGTCCTGTAGGTTGGTCTTGATCGCCGTGGCAAGATGAATGGGAGAGCCCCCTTCTTCGTCCACTATCACGCCTTCCGGTACTGAGGCTCTAGTTTCCCACTGTCCAAATCTTGATGCAGAGAGATTCCGAAACACTTGCTGCAGGAACGCAGCAGAGTCGTGCTGGCCTCCGTCAAAGAGCCAGCCCATGGTGAGCTCCGAGAAGACTCTGTGTTCAGGGGTTATTCTCGCAAGCTGACTGATCCGGGATGCCTCTTGAAAAGTCGCCTCTGAAGGATCTGATAGCCAGTGGAGACACTGCAGACATGAGTTGGCATAGCAGTGGTTGCGAGTATTCGCTAGCAGGAGAAAGCCTTCCAGTCTAAACACGGGGTGAGGAATTCCTGGCGTTGAATCTGAAGGCTTCTTTGTGACTGTCTTCGCCGATGCCGTGGACTTTGCTCGAGTATATTCGCGGGGCTGCTTGCTGAGCTGCTGGCGCGCTACCTCCTGCAGTACGTGCACCTGCAGTAATGGAACGCTGAGCATGTCTACCCGGGGCATCCACACGAAGTTCGCAGTATCGACAGCTATCTCCTTTGTGGAAGAAGACCTTGAATTGATTGAGTCTTGGTTGGAGAGTTTTCTCCAGCTTGGCCATCACCTCAGGATGCTGCTTGTTTAAATGCTGTTTGGCTCCTTTCTGGCCTACGAGGACCTGACCACAGAGTGCGCAGTGTTCCATCAGTTAATCATGGAACGCCGGATTTCGAGCGGCGCCTTCTGGATTGTCCTGGGCATCAGACTGTAGACTTTCTACGAGTGAGATCCGGTTCTGTGCTTCTAAGGGTAGCTCTTCCTGCTGTCTAAGCAAAAGCTCTTTTCTAGGGCAGGTAGATGCTTCGACATGTTTGCGCAGATAAAACACTGTTCGGAATGTTGCTCGACAGGCGATGCAAGTTGCTGACCCTGGCATTGAATGCAAAATAGGATCAAATTTGGGTCCTTTCAGGCACTGCTGAGAGTCTGGGTGAGCCTTCTGCAGGTGGCGACGGAGTGCTCCGGTGCCAGAGAGACATGCTCCACATTCTCCGCAGGTCAGAAGCCTATCCTCCACATGGTGCGAGGAGAAGTCCGTGGAGAGGCCTTCCAATGCCTGGCTAACTGCCTCAGCACGCAACTTATAGTGTGGGAGAAGCTGGGGATCGGAGTGTTGCTGTCTCTTTATAAACTGGGTCATTCTCTTTTGCAGCTGCTCCTTCACGTGAGGAACCCGTAATCTCCGGAGTAACTCCTGGTTTGATTCCTTCGTTTCCTGGGAGTAACTCCGCAGGACGAATCTGAGTTGGTACATCATGTGTGAATGGAGCTTTTGCAATCCCTGCTGTGTCATCCCCACCACGTGGAGTGCATACAGAGCAGAGGCCCACGCAGTTATTGTCCAAATCGACAGACGACGTCTGTCTGATAAGACTCGGTGGTTCCGAACTGCATGGGCTACTTCTGACATTGCAAGCTTACTGGATGACAGCCGATGTTTGAGAGTCTTCATTTCATAGTCGTGATAAGAAAGAATGACCCCCACGTATGGAACCTGATAGCGCAGCGATATCAGCCTGCCCGAAGGGAGTTCAACATACTTCTCTCCCTCGACCTGGCGAAAGAGTTTCTTCCTAATGGTCGAGGCTGAGCCCCCTCGCAGCTGTAGCAGAATTGCTGACTTGGACGGATTGACCTTGAACCCAAGCTCTACCAGCTGATCCAGAAGCAGGTCGCAGTACCCTAGTGCTGTCATGAGGCCGGCCTCAGAGTCGAAATGCGACTGGATCAAGCTATCGTCAGCGTACATTGTGAGGAGCTTCACTAGTTCTGCTGGGCTGATTTTCCCAGAGAGCTTCCTAAAGAGGAGCCCTGATGCAAAGGCGAATAAAGAGGGTGCTAGCTTACATCCCTGCTTGATTCCCCTGCGTGTGGCTATCTCAAAGCTCTGATCGCTGGCTGTCATCTTATACAAGGCTTTGATGTGGAGATGGCCTACCACCTCTATCAGAAGAGGATCTGCTTGTTCGGCTTCCAGGGCCTCTCTTAATCGCAGCCTGTTTACAGTGTCAAAAGCTTTGCTCATGTCCACGCTCATGGTGAGACTGCCTCTGAGCTTAAGCCCCTGTTGTCCCTTACCTGCAGCCCTAGTGGTGAGGGCCTGTCTGAACCTGGCCTGGTCCACATGTGTGAGGGCCTTGCAGATAGCCTCCTCTGTGCCCCTGCCTGGGACAAAGCCGAACTGAGAGACGCCGGTCATTGCTAGCTGGAGGGTAGACTTGAGTCTCTTCCTCACGAGTCCGACTAGGACCTTACCCTCAGGTGCTATCACCCCGATCGGACGGAGTGTGGTTGGTTTGTCTGGCTTCTTGGGAGGCTTTGGGAGCCAGGAGATCTGTGACGGCGTGACACTGTCCGAGAGCCTTCCTTAAGGGTGTCCGAGATTAGCCGGATTGCTTGGGGACCTAGGGAGCGCCAGGCTACTACGGGAGGACTCTCTTTAGGAACCGCCTTACCCAGCTTTATTGTGCCAAGCTGTTCTTGCACTTCTTGCTCAGTGATGTGCAGGCTGCCTTGTATCCCTGAAAGCGGGAAGTCATCCCCTGCTCCAAACAACCCTATCCATCGGCCGACAGAAAAAAACGGATTCGATTGGCAGTTTCAAGCGGATTGGGCCCGATTGATATTTTCAAGCGGATCCACTAGTTTTCTGCGAAAACCAAGCGAAACAAAAACCTAGCGGGGAACCAATAGCAGCATAGAGCAAAAACCAAGCGGAGCATTCAGGAGCACGGGTGTTTGACCGGGCTTGAAGCCTGCGATTTCTGGTTTCACAGGTTTTCACAGATCTTCACAGGTTTTCACAGATCTTCACAGAATTTCACAGATCTTCACAGAATTTCACAGATCTTCACAGACTAATCTGTGAAGATCTGTGAAATTCTGTGAAAACCTGTGAAGATCTGTGAAAACCTGTGAAAACCTGTGTGCTTCAGAATTCCGGGTTGGGCTCGATGTTTTTGGTGTGCTGGGCACGGGAAACCAAGCGAAATCGTTGATGAAAAACCTTGCGGAATCGATGATAAAATCCTAGCGGAGAACCTAGCGGAGAAAATAGCATCCCAACCGATTCCTAGCGGGTCCGATAGAAAATGCCAAGCGCACATGGTATTTTCAAGCGCAGCAGAATCGATTGGTATTTTCAAGCGAAATCCAGTGTTTTTTCAAGCGTGCGATGGTTAGGGAAGTCTAGGGAATATTCCTCTAATTGTCTTCTTTCTTCCTTGGCAGTAAGGAAGCGACCCTCAGAATCACGAAGCTGAACTCTTTCCTGGGGCCTCCCCGACCTGAAGCGCTTGATTACCTTGTAAAGGGAATGACTCCCGTCCTGCTTGGACTTAAGCTCTGCCTGCTGGAGTTGTTCATCTATTTCCTGCCGCCGCCGCTCCTGCTTGTGACGCTTTGCTACCCTCGCCTGTGCACGTTGCTGGGAGAACGAGCACCAGCATCGGAACACCATACGGACCTGCAGCTCGGGCAAGAACTCTGCTAAGACCTTGACTGCTAGTGGGAGTGAGCGCAACACAGAGCGCTCTTCCCAGATGCTGAGATCTGATCTTTGTGCTGCTTCCTTTCTCTTGGGAAAGTGAGTCGCGAGGGCTGAGTTCATTGCTTGATGGAGACTCTGCCAGGTGTGGGGATGATCCTGAAGGAGGGAGTCTACCTCCCTGGCAAATGCCTGTATTTTCGGGGAACGGTGTCTGTAGCAGTCCTCCATTGCCTGCTGGTCATAGGGTTTTGAGGCTTGGGCGGAGTATCTCCTGCTGTGCCTCAGTTTACCAAGAAGGGGGAAATGCCTACTACCATCCCTCCGGGATGCAACTGGGAAGGTCCTTAGTGGCCGGCAAAACCTGGCGGGGCCTTGGGACTGTGCAATCCTGACAAACGAGAAGTCAATCTGTGAAACAGAGTTGCCTTGTTCGTGGGTGGCTGGTCTATGCACTCCCCAAGTGTTGGTTGCGACTAGCTGGTGCTCCGACAGTAGGGTCTGGAGATCCTTAGATCCGCGATGCCCGAGTCTGCAAGCCTGGATCGTGCATGGCCCTACGTGTTTGTTGTCGGTTTTGAGCGAGGAGTTAAAATCTCCTAGCACAAGGAGAGTGTTGCGATTGGGAACAGCTCGGATGGACTTACTTAGGGCGTGAAGGGTCTGCTTCCGGGTTTCCTTATTCTGAGCGACTGTCTCCTTAGAGCGCCAAACGTATTGATAGCAGCTGAAGACGTCCAGTGAGATGCCGTTGCTCGGCACCCGGACCTGGAGAACTCTTCCTGGAACAACCTCGTTGTAGCGAAGATCCTGTGACTTGCACAGCGTGGAGTGCACCATTATGAGGACCCCGGCTCCCTTCTCCCCTGTGGAACCAGAGCTGATCACGTGCCAGCCTGACTTGCTGAATTGCCATGAGCCCCTCCAGTGTGTTTCCTGAATTGCTACCAGCTTCACATCCTGAAATGCGGCACTTTGCAGTACGGAGAGTAACTCTTCCCAAACTGCTGTTGTGAGAGATCCTGCGTTCCAGGATAGATAGCTGAGATTCTTATCTTCTGTAAATTTTGAAGGCCGAGTCCTTCTGCCGGGATTGGTGGGCTTTACATGTGCCGGAGCAACTCCAAGCTCTGTTGACGACATCGTCCTTCCCTTGTAGACCGCACTACCTTCAAGCAGAGCTTTACGTGCTGCCCTTTGATAAGAGCGTTTACCCTTCCCTTTAGGAACGGGCTGATGCTTGGTCGAACCACTAGGCTGTTTCGCAGCACTCATGTTGAGTACGGCTCCTGTCGGCTTCGCAATACCGACAACCCTCACCTCTGGGAGATGTTAGAGAGCTGTAAATCTAATACTCCCTCCCGGACTTGGGACCGGGACTGCTCAGGCGCTGACAAATGCCATGGCAAGAAAGGAAAAAGGCAACTGTACTAGCCTGACCTTTCCTGAGCCGAGAGGCTTACAACAACAACAACAACAACAACAACAACAACAACAACAACAACAACAACAACAACAACAACAACAACAACAACAACAACAACAACAACAACAACAACAACAACAACAACAACAACAACAACAACAACAACAACAACAACAACAACAACAACAACAACAACAACAACAACAACAACAACAACAACAACAACAACAACAACAACAACAACAAAACAACAACAACAACAACAACAACAACAACAACAACAACAACAACAACAACAACAACAACAACAACACAACAAACAACAACAAACAACAACAACAACAACAACAACAACAACAACAACAACAACAACAACAACAACAACAACAACAACAACAACAACAACAACAACAACAACAACAACAACAACAACAACAACAACAACAACAACAACAACAACAACACAAACAACAACAACAACAACAACAACAACAACAACAACAACAACAACAACAACAACAACAACAACAACAACAACAACAACAACAGCAACAACGACAGCAACAGCAACGACAGCCGCAGCAGCAGCAGCAGCAGCAGCAGCAGCAGCAGCAGCACAGCAGCAGCAGGTGCAGTACGGGAGCTACCATGCATGTAGCTTCATTGCACCACCCGCCTTGACGGTTGTGGCTTGTGCTGCGAGAGCTTGCTCGAGTAGTTCCTCCTCGTCATCTAAGTCCTCATCTAAAAGCAGCTCCGTCTCGGGCTCAGCGACTAGCTTCGCTTCTGCGAGGGCTTGCTCAAGCAGTTTTTCGTCGTCGTCTTCCTCTGGTGAGAAATCCAGATCTTCCTTCTGCGTGGCGGCAAGGACTATGTCAGGAGACTCGGGAAGCTTCATTGCTTCCTCGGGCACCTCAGACACCTCTCCTGCCTGCTTCGCAGCGAGGGCGGACTCTAGCAGTGCTTCATCGTCGTCCTCCACACCGGACTCTATGTCTTCTTCTGACTGAAATGACTTTGGCTGCTCCTCTGCGGGCCTATACGTGTTCGCAAGGGCTTGCTCCAGCAGTTCCTCGTCATCGCCGTCCTCAAGCAGCTCCTCGTCCTCGAGCTTCTCAGAAGAAACTTGCTGCGGAAGTTCTTCTTTACTGCCTGCAGCCTCGTCGAGCTCCTTCTCTGCAGGTTTCTCGGCAGCAATAGGGGCTTGTTCCGAGAGCTCTTGCTCATCCTCAAGCTGCTCAGCGACGGCCTGCTGCAGAAGCGCATCTTCGAGGCAAGCACAAGCTTGTCTATGAACACAGACGCGCAGTAGCCGTAGCAGTGGCAGTGGCAGTAGCAATGGCAGTAGCAGTGGCAGTCGTAGCATGTCGTAGCCGTGGCCGCAGTAGCAGAAGTATAGTAGTGTCAGCACTACTACTGATACTACCACCACTGCTGTTGCTGCTGCTGCTGCTACTGCTCCTGCTCCTGCTCCTGCTCCTGCTCCCGCTCCCGCTCCCGCTCCCGCTCCCGCTCCCGCTCCCGCTCCCGCTCCCGCTCCCGCTCCCGCTCCCGCTCCCGCTCCCGCTCCGGCTCCGGCTCCTGCTCCTG
>CAJNDT010001008.1:27500-101412 GCA_905221615.1 Symbiodinium sp. CCMP2592
GTAGTAGCAGCAGGAGTAGTAGTAGTAGTAGCAGTAGTAGTAGTAGTAGTAGTAGTAGTAGTAGTAGTAGTAGTAGTAGTAGTAGTAGTAGTAGTAGTAGTAGTAGTAGTAGTAGTAGTAGTAGTAGTAGTAGTAGTAGTAGTAGTAGTAGTAGTAGTAGTAGTAGCAGTGGTAGTCGTAGTCGTAGTCGTAGTCGTACTAGCAGCAGTGGGACGCTCCGGTTGTGGAGCTGTTCTCCTCGGCCGCGGTCGTGCCTCATGTAGGTATAGTTGCTACTCATAATGCTCTGGTTATCCTGAAGACGAGTATTACTTCAATTGATCTCGTTTCGTATTGACAATACCACTGCCTTCGATTGTTAGAAGGCCACCTTGCGTTGTCTGGCGCCATCCGCCCTCCAAGTCGGATGTGGTGTTGGATGGCATTTCGATGCGCAGGAATGGCTTCAGTATGCTGTTGGGCTGCCGTGGCTTACGCAAAACCCATCTGCCCTCGCCCCGAAGTACTCGACAATGCAGCTTCATCAACAAAGCTCAGCTTCGACAAACTCCAACTTTTGTGTTTGCCTCGACGTAGGATGCTGAGATAAATGATAACTGCATGTCGAAGCTTTGAAGCAAAACTGAAACAAGCTATTGCGGCTCCGTTCTCAAAACAAGTGAGTAGGGGACCTCAGGCAGGGTCCACGATGTCTCCTTTGTGGCCTGCATCACTGCTATAACCCTAAAACCCTTCTTCGGGCCAAGGCGTGGGAGTACGTAGGGGACTAGGTGAGGGTTGAGGGGGCTTCGGTGCTTCGATGTGGCTGTAAAGGACTGAGAAGGGTTTAGGTACCATATGGAAGTTGCTTTTTGGGGGCTCTGGGCCCTCATCTCCTCGCAAAGTCAAGGGTTTTTTCGGCTCCTTTCAAGCTGTGGGCGTAACCTTGGAGTGAAGCTCCTCGGCTCTTGCTAGGTCGTTCTTTAAACTATGACTTGTTGGTCCCAAGCCTGTGCCGCGAGGACATTGAATCTTGAGTCTCAAAGTTTGCCTTTCTGCGCCTGACATGTGGAGCATGTGCTTGACACCCAATCCGTAAATCCAAAATCCTGTCCATGCCTCGTTGTAGTAGTACACTGTCCCATCAGGCCTATCAAGCTGGAGGACCGTGCAGTCTGGGATGCTTCGGCGAGAGCGTAGCCTATTTCGTGGTCATGTCGTGTTTTCAGAAGCCATTGGCGAAGATTGTCATAGCTTGGGCTATCTTCTTTTGTTCATCTACTTCGATACTATACATGACATGCGTAAAGACTCACACGCATGCATGCATACATAATACTTGCATGCATATGTATGCATACATACGTACATACAGAAAGATGTATACTTACAGACAAATTCTACCGTGCACCTTCCCGACAAAGAAACTTCATGGCCGTCTGGAGTCGATGGTACGGCACCAAGATTTCACGATTTCAGCATCACAGCATCCGCGTGGGGCATAGCATCATCACTGTCATCACTCGCGATGTATAGAGTATAGAGCTTGCGCAAGCGAACTGTGCAGCACCCAGTCTCCTTCGGCTCAAGCAAACACTGACATCAGCCCGAGGAGCCACGACGTACCGCCGTCAAGTCCAAATTGGCTCGGGACAAGCATATCTGCCTGCGTCCGAACCCTAGGAAGCCTAAATAACTTCACTCCCGCCTCCCGACACCCTGCCCGAAAGCAGGAAAGCCAGCCGCACACCCTCTCCCGCTTCTCCCGAAAAGCAAAGGACACCAAGAACAGATCGGTACGGGGCTTTAGGAAGGCTGGGAGGGCACTAGAATGCCACGAGTTTAAGTTTCAACTCTCTCTCTCTCTCTCTCTCTCTGTCTCTCTCTCTCTCTCTCTATCTCTCTCTCTCTCTCTCTCTCTCTCTCTCTCTCTCTCTCTCTTTCTAGTATACTCCTACGCGCACCAAACCATCAAACCGGTCCATTTAACCCCAAGGCCAAACACCTTGCAAAAGCCCTGGAGACGGACTGAGAGTCGTGCCCAGCGGCCCCCCGCCAGCGCCCTGGGATTTCAGGCAAATTCTGAATCAAATTCTTGTAAACCATAACAGAAAGTAGCTGATTGCAGGGTCCCTCTCACTCATTATTTTGATACATGTTGTCTATAGGGTTTAGACTAACAGTCCCTCCGAACAAGTACGTTGATTACTGCGGTCCAAGGTAAATTCTGGCGTTTGAATGGGCTGGGCTGGTGGTCGCTGTGGGGGGTTCCGAGTGCTGGTCCAGCTTCTGGTAGCTTCATATCGAGGGTGCATTGACTATAAGCCCTACGCGGAACAAGCTGCGTGGTTTCCGGTTGTTGGGCCTTCAGGTCGAGCCTTAAGGTTTCGGGACAATTTCGAAACCAGGCGGGGCAAGAGCTGCGAAGCTTCAGTCTGACAAACATGCGCGATGGATAGGATACTTCTTGGAAGACAGAAGAGTCTGGGGAGGCCGGGGCCGAGACACTGGGGACGACCTGGTTCACAGTTTTGACAGACGGATACCATTCAACAGAAATCCTTCAGACGTTCTTCTCCCAAGGTAGCTAACGGGTCCAGCATGAACCCACGAAACCCAACGAAGACCTACCTGGTTGGAACCCGCCTGCCGAGGATTGCGGAGTTTCCTTCACAGCCTCGGTGGCAGATGCCATCCTTTCTTCAAAGAATTCACTGAAACGGTCACTAGGCATCGGGGCTTGAAAGGGCTTCCAAAAACAAGAGGTCACAGGGACAACTAGCAAATGTCCTGAACTCCGAGACCAAACAGACATCTCAGAGCGCTGCTTCGGGAAGTGTCCAAGAAGTTTCACCGGTTTCCTGAACGGCACATCAACAGCTTTTGGGATTCGTTTGGGTGTAGGCGTGTTAGGGTTTAGGACTTTCAACGATTTGTTTCGGGTGTAGGGTTGAGTGGTTGCCGTGCCACCTTTTGAGTATTCTTGATTAATGTACCTAGTATCCATCTGGATATCCAAGCTGCAATGCTGCAACCCTGACATCCCAAGTCCCAAACCACCCCTGTTACTAAACCCAATCGACACAAAATCAGTCCAGGCCTCGTTGTAGTAGTACATGTCGCCATCTTCCCTGGGACTGATGCGTACAATGTAGCAGGGCTGCGCTTGTGGGCTACAGATCTAAGGCTCTTGGGGTGGTTTCGCTCAGCTTCCCTCATGTTCTCTCTAGAACAGCGCATTCAGGTTCGACCCGTAAGGGCATAAAGTAGACACGTGGAGAGAACTGAGCTGTTCCAGATTAACTGCTGTAGTGTACCTTTCGTAGAAGGCAAATGACGTCCCAAGTAAACTTTGCCGGCACTCTCAACCTCAGCGTGGAGCGAATCACATTGGATTCTTACCCTCCCACCTGCAACAGCAGATACGCACGTGGTTCAATTGGAACCTGAAAGGCCCGGGGCAGATTCCTGGTTCCAATTTCACGAAAGCCTCTAACTTCCAATCGCACGGGTCTGCGATTAAGCGCATGAGGTGCCTCGACCGGTGTACCAAGGCTTAAAGGCTTAGGGCGTCTCGCCCGCGGGTATCCCAAGAAATGCGAGTCTCTGAGACTAGAAACCCGAAACAATGGGGCATTTTAAACATGAAATACTGAAACTCCTACTACGCAGCCATAAATGCGAAAGCCGAAACTCAGGCCGCAGCGTGGTGGCCTGTTGCCAGGCACCTCGCTGTTTGTTTCTGGATTTGTTAAGGGTCTATTGGCTGAGCATGCAGATGGAACGAAATTGCTCTGCTTGTAATGCACTGACTGCACCGACAGTAAAATAAAATCTCTGTGCCATGCGACCTGAGCAATGGCATTACTTGTCTGACTCCAACTCCTAACACTCTAAATTCGGTCCACAAAGAGCCTTCTGTCGGAGAAGAGGACGGTGATGTTGCTTCGACGGGCGACTGGGGCAGCGGGCGAGAGCAGAACTGAGAAGCAAAGACCGAAAGGTTGGGGTGGAGGGTTTCCCGGCCATGCTCCGACACATCCTTCTGCGTTCTTGCACATCTTTTGTAGTGCTCTTCTGGATACCCATCAATCCTGCGTACTGTCTCAGGCAACGGTGATGATGTGATTGATAGCGGGCTTTTCAACCATGACAGCATATTCATGCCTGCGAAAGCTCTGGCTTCTTCCAGGCCCCTGGCTTTGACTAAACCTGCATGTAAACTGGGTTGTGGACTCTAAACTTTGAAGCCCAAACTGTGACTTTATTACACAACCTTTCCAGCTCTGGACCCTCGAAACCTCGGAACCCCGTAGAGACCCTAAACTCAAACCGCCCAAGCCTCTGAGTCAGAGACTGGAGGATCCCAGGAGCTTTCGCCCGTCTCCTGGAATGACTTTTGCGAGGCTCCAGCTGCAGAATAAGCCCTTTCCAGCTGAGCGCTGCCCTGTCATGAGTTCAGAGCACGGGCTGAGGCTAGCAGGCTCACCAACTTCAATTGTGTTCCTACATGAACGAAGGGCCACACTGCGCGCCTCGTTCCAGTAGTACCACTGCCCGGGTGTCTCAGGCACCTCCCGATCGGCAGAAGGTTAGCTGCTTTGAGGTTGTGAGTGGGCACTTTATAGGCATACAGGGCCCTAGTGACGCACACGGTCCGGGCATGCCTTGGTGTTGGCATGCAAGGTGTATGTCTGCTCGTTTCGTTGATTTGGACATCGCGAATGGGGAGAGACTATTATAGGTCTAGCACAAAAGCGTTATCGGGCTCGCAGGACGTGGAGTTCGATGAGACCCGCAGTATGCACAGGTCTTGGTTTTACGTCGTGCCTCCTTCCACCCTTGGTCATGGGTGTATCCGTGCATGAGACAGCGGGCATGAAGCCAAATAGTCGTTGGCCCAGAACAGAAAATCCCGAAAGTAGCAATTGCCAGTCGCACATAGTACTTAACTGCGTACATAAATATGCAAAGGCCGATGATGTAGGGTAGACCTGTGTCTTAACTACAGCATACAAGGACGCGTGCATCATCCAGAACACATGTGGCCCTGGGTGAGTATGTGAGAAATTGGCGTGCAATCGATCCGAGCCTCCAATCGCAATGCCTGAGCCCGACTCCACGAATCCTGAGAAGTTTCCCCTTAAACCATAATTAGAGTCTGGTTCCAACCTATTCCACCGCTACACTCTACCGGCACGCCGTTGCCGAGGGTGGTGTGGTCCCCTTCGCGCATGCAAAGCCTCGACAAGCTGCCAGGGCGCCGGAGGCTCGGCAGGCCTCAGGTCGGCGTTGCGGTGTGTGGATTTCGGATTGGATGGGGCACTCCTTAATCTCTGAGGGTTGTAACTACTACCAGTGCGCTGCTGACGATGACAACTCTGACTGCTACTACTGTCACTAATGTCGCTATGCAAGCAGTGCTACTTGGAGGACTTTTTGAATGGCCTGACTGAGATGGTTGCTTGACCGGTAATCGCAAAGGCTGCTTCACAGTGTGCTTCTGCGCCTACGACGAGGGCCGGAATGCTCGCACACACACACACACACACAAGTATGAAACTGTGGCACGACGAGAAAGAAGGAGTTCTCGTTTCTATCGTGGAGATACCACCACATTGCAAACACTGCGATTGCATTTGAGGCTGCACGACGCACAAGCTGGGTAAAAACAAAGCATACACTAGAAGGTCAATTGACGAACATGCTTTTGCGGATCAGACCTGTGTCCAGCGTCATCTTCGCATGCATGTACGTGTCGGAAGGTGGAGAAGTCTTCTGGAAGCCACACTCCCGGCACTACTCCGGGAGGTACATGCCGAACCAAGTCATGCTGGGCCTGGGCAGTGTGGACTGGGAATAGGGGCTGGGAGAGTGGTTCACAATGCTTGATTTAAAAAACTGAAGTCTGATCAGCGGAAGTGGCATGGACATAGTAGAGAGATGTAGAGAGACGCACCGCAACAATAGAGACGTAACTACGTGTCAACAGAGACAGGGAATCACTGGAACAGGACCATGAATTAGTTCGTAAGTCAAACATACAGCCTCAAAGTGTTCCCGAAGCTGCATGCGTGCAAGTGGCTTGCCCGCACAGGCAGCTATCCGAGAGCGGCTTCTGCTCGAACGACACCGGAGCGAACTGAACAGAAGAGTAGAGATATTCGCACAAGGCTGAGCAAAGTGCAATGTAGTGCAAGGATATATGTTGGTATGATAACAGATGGTATACCACAGAGTACAGAGCTACATGTATCTTTATCTATCTCCTTCTATATATCTCATGGTGTTATACATACACATATATCGATAAAGATGTTGATAACATAGCAGATACACACACACATATATATATATATATATATATATATATGCAACAAACATCGATCCTACAAAAAGTACAGTACAGTATGACATGGTACAACGAAACATAGCAAACGTCATGTAGTGTAAAATAACATGACAACAACAGCATTATGAACATAAGTTACATGCATTTTTACATGTATACAGAACATATGGCAATGACCTGTAGGACAAGGTAGTATCTTGTAAGACTACAAATTATACTTTATGTGATACAACATCAGACATAACACACTGCCATTCTATGGAAAACAATGTATAGTAACATATAATTCACGATATTTCACGACAATGTAGTCTGCCATCCTAAAATACAATATACTAAGAATCTATTATGCTACCAAATATCATGTCACTTTTTTGCTCTTAACCTAGTTATCAACCTGTACCATTAGACGTTTACCACGGCCTTGACGGTCGGCACCCTATTGTTCAACATCAACCAGCTGAACCATGCTCTGCTTCAGCATCAGTCTCTTCAGCAGCATCATGAACTTCCAGCAAACCAGAACGAAGGCAGTCAAACATGACGAGCCGATGTACTCGTTGGCAAAATCATGCCAAGTTTCAACAGGACAACACATCCATGCTGAATGCCTCTGTCTAGCGCAATCAAATGCTCCCGGGTAGGATCCACCAAGGCGACAACGTGCACTACCAATCAACTGTGTGGTATGAGGCTCCTGAGGGACTATGGAGATCGAATTCGTATGACTTGGTATGCCAGTTGCAGAGATGTTACCTGGTAGACTATTAATGCACCCGAACATCAAAGCTGCTGCGCCTCAGCGACGCGACGGCGAGGAAGGTTGCACCTCCTGGATTCTATTCAAGCGGCATAACTTGCTTAATGAGCTACCTAAATGATGTTTCCAATTTTGGTGACTGAAACACAACGAACTTGCACACGAACACACACCTTGGAAGATGACGCTGGTTTTGTGTGAAGCTCCTTCAACATATAGTGTCTCGTAGTAACCTGATTATGACCCATGTATGACTTTGCACGGCTCCCAAGGAATATCGGTTTGTTTGGCTTGCACATTCCCGACAGGCCGAGTCTGATTGTCCTGGATCGAGGTGAACCGAAATGTG
Source organism: Symbiodinium sp. CCMP2592 (assembly GCA_905221615.1). NCBI lineage: Eukaryota > Dinophyceae > Suessiales > Symbiodiniaceae > Symbiodinium > Symbiodinium sp. CCMP2592. Next base: position 34,941 of record CAJNDT010001008.1, read on the forward strand.
CACGCACCGCGCGAAGTTTTTGAAGCAGAAAACATCCCCAAATCGTCAAACTTCTGAACCTTAGCAGAACTGGGCCTGACAGGATAAGACAACAACTTTGAGGGCTTTGATTCATTCAAGCAGTGTTAGCAACACTCTATACATGTCCCGACGATGGTTAAAAACCATCACCGAAAGTAAGTCGAGCTCTAGAACTCAGCAACCGCAGCCCGAGCACATTCCAGCGCTCGATAATGTGACTCCCTGCTGCTCTTTCACTCATGGGGATTTCTCAGTGTGTCGTCGACACACCGTGTGCTTGTGTTTGGCAGTCCCCCGCATCACCGAGGCATTAACATCCCGCTCCTCCCTGTGCGCGGAGCATGTGAAAACTTGCTTTTGCGGCCGGTGCTAGGGCCCCTACGTCGGACCCGCAGCCCTGAACACTTAAATCAACCGCACGGACCAATCGCAAGCCGCTTTAACAACGGAGCCCCAAAGAAACACTATAACTTCGAACCCTAGACCATGCAGCACATTGAGAACGCGCGCGCATCGGACTCCCTAATTCCAACCCCCAGCGCCTGAACCCTAAAGCCCACAAACAGCTCCTAAATCCTCAAACCCAACACTTCTGTACTTCACCCTAAGCTAGAAAAGATGAGCTTCAATTTTGCCGAAGGCCTCTTCGGGCCGAGCTTGGCTGCGCGAAGCTCGCCGAGCGCTTGCTAGGCCCAGGTCTGAATCTCGGAACTCCTCTCCGGTCTTAGGTTTTGGGGTTTAGGTGTTAGGGTGAGGGCTCACTCTGCGACGAATCGAGAAAAGGAATACCCGTGATATCTATATTTACAGAAAGACACAACAACGACAGAAAACTACAGCGAAAGAAGATGCGGAATGATCAGTCACACACGCACACACACAGAGATAATCTAGCTAGCACAAGCGACAATCAAGTTTATCTGCAACAGACAAGTTATGCAGGAGTCGTGTCTGAAAGCAATTCCGATGCCAAACACAACGCGCGATGCTGGAACCTGGTGAAGTGGAGAATTTGGGGCTTGATGGTGCTGCTGTTTAGAGTCTAGTAGAGCTTGTTTAACTATGGACCTTCAGGATACTGTTCAGGTATTCGAGGAATTTTTGAGTACGCTTTTGCAAACTTAGCTTGAACACATTAACCCTTGGCATCCATTCGACCCGAGATGTGGGAATCGATGTGGGAATCATTAGACCGGTCTTTGCACTACAAAAGCGGCAGAGGCGCCAGACAACTCATTCTGGGCCCCTTCCTGCAGGAAGCACCATATTGCTGGTCGAAGTCATAGATCGCAGATTACTAACTAATTACAACCAGAACGACAAAGACTCATGTTTAGGCACAGTCTGCAAGCTCGTCCAGAGTTCGCAAGATTGCACAGCATGGTACTAGTCAGTTACGTGCAATGCTAAAAGCCATGGAAAAGAGCGCTGGCTCGTGTATTCCGTATGGACTGATTCGAGAAATCCTTGCTGCCTTAGAATAGACAACTATGACCAGCCATGCAGTAGCTGGTCGCCAGGGTCGTAGTCCCGGTAAAGAACCCCGTTATACCCCGGTGAGCACGAAGCCCGGCCTCTGTTTGCCTGTCTGGCCATCGGAACCAGCATTCTCACAAAACAAGCGTCCCGAAACTTGCCAGGTCTACTGCAAAGGCAAAGCCGCAAGATAGCGTACGTAGTGAATGTAGCACTCCGCGATCATGGACCGATGCGGCTGGGGCTGGCAAATCTTTGACTTGGCTAGCTTGCCCCTGAAGCGACTCGAACTCTCGAATCCTGGCAGTTCCTGCGAGGTGTCGTCTTCTGTTCACTGCTGAAGCCAACTTGAATCTATACATCCTTACGCGAAACCTTACGCACCAAGATATGGCCGCAAACTAAGTCCTCGGAGTGTGCCAGGACGGGACGCGGCAGTCCGGCCAACATAAGTGACCTTGCAAAACTGTCCACATGTTCCCGGGTGAATCAGCCCTGATGGTGCTGCTGGAGTTGAAGAGCCAGACCGCGACCACCTTGCACCACCCCTATCATCCCGCGACCCATGAACAATGGGATGTTCGCTTCATAGTCTGACTCTTATGTAAGTGCTGGAAATGCAATGAAACAATCTCCCCTGTGTCTGCCAGCCTGCGCTACGCATCCCAACAGAGCCCAGTAGTTGCAAACATGGCTGGAGAATCCATCCATGCTTTTCTGGATAGTTGCAATTGCAGGTAGTGGCTTGCAAATTTAGACAATGAAGTCCGAGCGGTTGGTGGTGGTCCTGGTTGGGTCACCGTCCATATGTTGCCGGGAGCTTTGGGTGTGCTCTTCAGCCTTGGGGAGATTGCGGCTCCGATTTTGTGATGCCATAACGCAAACTTCTAGTGCTGCTTGGCATCTTGATTTGTGGAAAGACTCAAATCTCGACCCAGCACCTGAAGCATACCTCTCAGATTCATAGCGATACAAGAGCCAAATTTCACTCAATTACACCCAAAACACAACAACAAGTGCAATCAGTCACGGCCCAGCACCCTTCGTGTCTCTACCGAGCCACAGCCGAAGAGGGAACGGCATCCATAATGGATCAAGCGCGCCACGTGCACTGCACGAGGCCGGTGGGGATCCTTAACCCTTCAGGCTCTGGAAGCCTGTTTGTTGAGGTTTACCGTCTGGGCTGTTTATGCTTCAACTTAACCGAAAAACCTGGCAAAAAGGCCGCTCTAGAAGGATGGCTCGGAACAAACATATAGCAGAAGTACAACCTGGATTGAAGAGCCCCTTTCATGACCGTGCCAGCTTGCTTGGCTACTTCACCCGAGCCAAAGCTGACGAGAATGCAGATTCGAGCACCCCAAAAATGTGGTGTCTTTCCTTGGGACTCCCTGGGCTGAGCTCAGAGTACGGGGATTCAGGCGTTTTGGGGTACCAGTGTTGCTAGTGTTCAGGTGGTTTTATGCTGAGGATTCCCGTGCTTGGGGATGCATTCAATCACATCCAGGCTTGGCGGAGAATGACATGGAGTTGGATTGCAATGCGGTTGTGCTGGCCGGAGGAGCATTCACTGTGGTGACTTTGTCTTCTTGGCCGAAAGCTTAGACTGGGCGTTCACCTGCGACATGGTTGGTTGATTTTTATTGTCAGAAGAATTCAGGACGCTTGATGCCGCATTCATTTGCACTGTCTATGTAGACACGACCACCCCTTGCCCCTGGGAAGTTGGTCACCATGAATACCACGTGCTGCCTCGTAAACCAAGAGGGCGATGTCTTTATCCTGCCCAGGGCTTTCGGCTTGGGAGTTTCTGGTCGGAGACGTACGTTGTTCAGCACATATTGCGCTAGCATGCACTTGCTACAGTGGAAGTGAGAGCCATCCAGAGTAGGGGTTAGAAGTACTCGCACTTGCCGTGCTGTTGATGGTGACAGTAGTTGAGGCAGAAGCAGCAGCAGGAGCAGGGGGAGGAGTGGCAGTAGCGATGGTGGTAAGAATAGCAGTAGTGGTGGTAGTGGTAGTGGTAGTGGTAGTGGTCGTGGTCGTGGTCGTGGTCGTGGTCGTGGTAGTGGTAGTGGCAGTGGCAGTGGCAGTGGCAGTGGCAGTGGTTGCAGCAGCAGCAGCAGGAGTAGTATTAGTAGTAGTAGTAGTAGTAGCAGTAGCAGTAGCAGGAGTAGGAGTAGGAGTAGGAGTAGTAGGAGTAGTAGTAGTAGTAGTAGTAGTAGTAGTAGTAGTAGTAGTAGTAGTAGTAGTCGTAATCGTAGTAGTAGTAGTAGTAGTAGTAGTAGTAGTAGTAGTAGTAGTAGTAGTAGTAGTAGTAGTAGTAGTGATAGTAGTAGTAGTAGTCGTAGTCGTAGCAGTAGTAATAGCCTACCTACGCTCAACTGTTCCTGCTCCTGCTGCTGCTACTACTACTACTACTACTATTACTACTACTACTACTACTACTACTACTCCTACTACTACTACTACTACTACTACTACTACTACTACTACTACTACTACTACTACTACTACTACTAGAAAGAACTACTAGAACTACTAGAACTACCAGAACTACTAGAACTACTAGAACTACTAGAACTACTAGAACTACTAGAACTACTAGAACTACTAGAACTACTAGAACTACTAGAACTACTAGAACTACTACTACTACTACTACTACTACTACTACTACTACTACTACTCCTGCTGCTGCTGCTACTACTACTACTACGACGACGACCACCACCAGCATTTCTTGTGGTGTTGTTCCTTTCGGCTGTTGTTGTTACTGCTTCTGTTGTCCGTCCTGCATGGACTCCAGGTGCTCGAAGCAGAATTCAAAGAGCTCGAGGTAGAACTGAGAACGGCTCGGACCCTCTGAAATGAAGCGCATCCACTTATCCGTGTGAAAGCATGAGACCTCTAGACCACTCCCCAACACGCAGAAAACAACGCGGTAAGTAAGTCTAGCCCATGCAGCCTTTGATGCCTTGATGGCCTTAGCGACACTCCCCTGATGGTTCAGCGATACTTACGACTGCTGGCAAAGCACCACCACTAACTAGTGGAAACAGCTACGAGGACTCATGGCAACCACAAGCTGCAATATTTCCCTAGCAAATCTCAACTCAGTCCGGACAGAACAACTACGGATTCTAGCGGATCGCGATTGAAGGCACGGTCGCATAGTGTTTCCAGACGAACCAGTGTGTACAGACCTATTCTCACAAGCAAATCAATCAGCTCTCGACCAGACCTGCTCGGCCTCAAACCTCACACTGCGAATCCCGTCTGAGCCGAAGGCTTCAAACCGTCCCTCTCGTTAGTCTCTACAATGCTACGGTCTCTACAGCCTTCTGCTAAACATGGAGGGGCTTCTCAGTCCAGGGCCGACTATGGCTTCAGCATCGGCAACCGTTTTTGAAGCTGCGGCTTGGGTGTAATTTCAGCAAGCCTCTACTGCAGTATAGCTTCGGGGTTGTCGGCTCAGGGATCTTCTGCCGTGCCTTCAGTGCTTGCAGGTGTAAAGTAAACATCTCAGCTCTTTGCCAACAGCCCCTGCCCCGTCGCACGGAGGACGCGCACGACGTCCGACACCGCCTTGCTGACACTCTCGTGGGCTGTTTCACTTCCGGAGTCTGGATGCATGGAAAGCATGCTGCAGCGGCTCTATGAGGCCTGATGGCCACGAATACCAAACTCCACAGCCGTAACACAACATGCGATACAGAAGTCTTATCAGCAATTTGTCTTGCAATATCAAACGATGATACATATGCATGTTCATGAATCACAACAGTGTAAGAGTATTCATGCTGCCCAACCCTGCAGCCAACATACTACACAGATGCAGCTCAGATGAGATTACAACAACCGATACTGCTGGTTGATTGATGGTCTCAAACCCCGTCTTGTGTTAAGTCGCCAAAGCCGTCATTCATGGACGATTCTTGCGATTCTAGCGCTGTACCAATGTCAAGTAATCGTATGTCGAACTGGCCAGCACCCGCAAATGGAGGAGTTCCGCGCTGCGTGAAATCTTGCTGAATGCACATGGGTGGCCCGCAACTCAAAGGAAAAACTAAGAATGCCGCTCAGAATAGCTATCTGACTTTTCAAGAACTGAACTTCAAGCCGTAAACTTTGGGCTTCCGTTGCCAACCCCCGAACGCGCAGCCTGAGCCATGAAACATTGACACCCGGAAACCTACAAACGCAGAACACTCGGGGTGTCCTGCGCTCCGGGTCTCGCGCGCACGTGAAGAGTGACCTGAGTGCACCGCTAACAGTCGACGGCTTCTTGAAGGGTTCACTAGGTTGCGTTGGTAGGCTGGTTTCTGATGCGGCAGCATGCCACCGCAGTTCGCAAACTTGCAAGGCTCGTCAAGAAACTGCAACATTGGCACGAACAATGTGGCAGCTCTAGGAGCGATGGTGGTATACAGTAGTAGTAGTAGTAGTAGTAGTAGTAGTAGTAGTAGTAGTAGTAGTAGTAGTAGTAGTAGTAGTAGTAGTAGTAGTAGTAGTAGTAGTAAAGTAAGTACACTTATCTCTCTGGAACACTGCAAGCACGCTGCTTGTCTGGACTCCCCGACCGGTGTCACGACCTCCCGCAAGGGGAGCCTGAGTCGCAAAGCCACGAAAGCCTCGGATAAGTCGGCGAGTTCCTTGCCAGGCAGGACTTTCAAGGGAAGGTTTCAGGCTTCATTTGGTTTCAAGAGTTGAGGACTTTGTGGGATGTAAGGATGAGATTCGGAGACGATAAAATTCACAATTGCTGGAATGTAGATAAGATAGGTTTATGCACGCTCTGGCTGCGAGGATTGCCTAAATACCTCACATACCCAAAACAAACACTTCCCAGTCCGGCTCTGAACTGCCAGTGGCAAACCCCGAACCCTAAATCCTGCGAAGTAGTGCTTGCAGCTATAGAATGGTAACGCTGCTGGAAAGCTGCTGGAGAAAACAAGGCAAACACAGTCCAAAAACATTCACCCCGAATTGCAAGGCCGAATATCTAATCCACCCCCCACGCATTCGTCCTGGACCCTGAACCCTAAAAACTCGATTTTCGAGCGCCTCCAGTGGAGCCTCCCTGGCAAGCCCCAGGCTCCTTCCAACCTCGGCGAGATGAAAGCGTTTAGGCTGCAGGCATGTGGGAAAATATCATACAATGTAGGGTTAGGGTTTTAAGCATCATCGACACCCAGCATAAAGGCTTGTAGCTTAGGACGTGCATAAGGTGGTCCACGGTTCAAGTTGCGATTAATGGGATCTGGGTGGGGCTTTGCAGGGACCCCACACGGTTCTTGTGCTGTTTAGTGCTGGTGAGCGAAGTGATCCTAACATGTCTGCGCTGCTCAGCTTGCTTGCGATGGCGCGACAGGAAGTGGAGGCCTCCGAAAGGTCAAAGGAACCATAAGTGAGAAAACGTAGCCTGACATCTGAGCATTCCAAACAAACCCTCACGTACCCTAACGCTTTCAAAGACCGTGAAGATCAAAGGCACATACCTGAGACCAAACTTTAGCCCCGGAGCAGCCTCGAATCAGAAGTCTGAGTCCCAGCCGGTGCTTTTTTACCTCTACTTTGAGAAGGTCCAAGGCCGTTCTTCAGCCTAAGCCCTTCGATCAAAGGTCTTTGAGTTAGCGGTCCCGCCTGCACCACTTCTGCAGGCAGGCTGCAAACCCAAGCTAACATGGGAGCCTCGACAGCTACTGCCGTGATTCCTGCAATAGTACCTACGGGCGGTACGCCCCTGCATGACACCTGCTTCAATATCGAAGCCCAGTGCTGCACTTCCTCGATGAACCCTGCTGCCCTGCTGTTCCGAACGCAGTTTCGAACGAAATCAAATATGGTGAGGGTTTCTGGAACTAGGTGGCGCTGAGGGAAAACCTTAAATACTGCGGCTGAAGCTCATTGGCATTGCTCGAAAGGCCTCTTTAATCCGAAGCCTTCTCGCGGACCTTGGTACAGTAAGCTCGTATTCGTCGTAATCATACTTCGACTCTGCACTAGCTTTCAGGTGCAAAACAAACCAAAACCAAGCAAGTCCAACACACCTACACTACACTTCATGGAGGCAATGCTTACCGAGGCCGATCCTCGGCAGTAGCCTGGAAATTAGGGCTTGGCCCCGGAATTCTATGTACAGAGGCATACTGATGCTGGCTTTTCGAGATTGGCACGAAAGACGGGACGACACAGTTGAAACAAGGAGTGAGAGATCCGACACCTGAACCCTCAAGAATTTGACTTTCTACTAAGATGTGTATTGCCCACGGGCTCCCGCTCGACTTCTGCCCCTGAATTCGTAACTGCACTACCAGAAAGAAAGCACCTATCATTGGCCTCGTCTCGCAGAAGCTCCAGGATTGTAGAAGCAAGAAATATATATGTTTGAAAATTTTGCGTGAATTGATCCCTGCTTAGATGCACCTAAAGCATGTTGCATCTACTGCACGCCATTTCACAACTGCCATGCGGCCATGGGTACATAAATGCTCCCGCCAGCCATGTCATATGGTTATACGATTCAGCAGTTGTCCGTCACTGTCAACGCCTCTACGCCTCTGTATTCTCTGCAGAGGCAGCATTGGCCTGGATCTCTGAGAGGAGCAGCTGGTAGGTCTCCTCGGTATTTGTCTGATGTGGCTCTAGGCCTGTGCATCCAGACTCTGCTAAGTCGGCCTGTGTTTGGCCTAGGTCTGGCTAGAAAGTCTTCTCTGAAGCTTGATTTAAGGATCCGTTCTTGGCTAGGGGCCTACACCAACAACGAGTCACAATTGTTCCTCGCACTGTAGGCTTTAGGTCACACTTTAGTATTAGTAGTAGTAGTAGTAGTAGTAGTAGTAGTAGTAGTAGCAGCAGTATTAGTAGTAGTACTACCAGTACTGCTGCTGCTATTGCTACGCTACTGCGACTGCCGCTGCTGCTGTTCCTGCTAATGCTACTGCTACTTCTACTGGTGCCACCTACTACTACTGAGCTACTACTACTACTACTACTACTACTACTACTACTACTACTACTACTACTACTACTACTACTACTACTACTAGACTACTATATACTACTACTACTACTACTACTACTACTACTACTGCTGCTACTGCTGCTGCTGCTACTACTACTACTGCTGCTGCTGCTACTACTGCTACTACTACTACTACTACTACTACTACTACTCCTACTACTCCTTCTACTCCTTCTACTCCTTCTACTCCTTCTACTCCTACTCCTACTCCTACTACTACTGCTGCTGCTGCTACTACTACTACTACTACGTCTACGACTACTGCAACTATTACGACTACTACGACTACTACTATTACTACTACTACTACTACTACTACTACTACGACTACGACTACTACTACTACTACTACTACTACTACTACTACTACTACTACTACTAATACTACTGCCACTCCTCCTGCTGCTGCTGCTGCGAGCAGTAGTACAAGTAATAGTAAATCTACTTTCGGCATTAGCAGTAGAGCTCGCAGTGACAACAACACAGATATGAGGCACATTCCCAGCTCGTGCACAGATAATGAAAACAATGGTCAGAACATCGCCTCAACATGACCTGCAACTTCGATGCCAATCGCAATGTGGGGAAGTGCAATACATATGAAGGAGACACAACACAAGACAGGCCAGGATCAGCTGCTGCGATGCTCGCCATTGATGCACGTGAGTGACTTGTAAAAGGTTGCAACCCAGACACATTTCCACTGTTTTCTCCCAGAACCCACCACTCCCAAACTCTGCCCACACCTACGCAAGTCCAACGCTATGAGTTGGTTCTACACGGGGCACTACAGGGGCCTGCTGGCAACCAAAGGTATCTGTTCGGAAGGGCCCACATTTTCCAGACCCATGTGCAAACATGAATCAATCTCTGTTAAGCCTGCATGTATGGTTCGTGCGACAAGGACTAACTAAGAAGGGAACGCTGCAGGGAATGCGACGGAACACCCCTTTTGTTGATGATGTTTCATGTCTGAACTGAAGCAACTTAGCATCGGCATGGACACAACGCATGTTTGGTTCTGAAGATTTTGGCTCTTGCAGAACAAGATTCAAAAGCTTATACCCCGATCAATCTTCAAATCCTCAAGTCTCTGCATGCGGAGGAGATTCCTGAAAGGCCTCCTCCTCTGTGCGGCTCCTGACTACCAACTCGCCCGCATCGTCTTGGGGTTTAGGACATACGGTGCCAAGCGAGAACATTCGTGGTCTGATCACCCCCCTGACTCTCGAGCAAACTTGGCTCATCACATGCTGGGATATCGCTATCTTTGGCATGTTTGATGGAAAGTTCATGTCGTTGGGGGGCCTCAGTTAGACCTTTGAGCTGCCGTATGTGTGGCTTGTCTTCCAAAGGGTACGAGGAAGATGTGATTTCCAGCAAAGCTCTCCGCCGGAAACTATATAATCCTAGCACAACCCCGCAAAGCTCTCCGCCGGAAACTATATAATCCTAGCACAACCCCGCAAAGCTCTCCGCCGGAAACTATATAATCCTATAAATTTGTTCCCGGAAAGTAATTACTCCGCCACGCTGGCCACGTAAAATGGGTCTTGGGGCTTTCCGCCTCTCCGCGGCATACATCTATGTTATAAGCTGCATGTCGAAACTTTCGGCCCGGTGGTGTATGCCCGAATCCAGGAAGCCCAACATAAACCAAAAACCCTTCAGCTTGCGCCAATTCAAACCCCAAATACTCAACCTCAACCTTAAATTCTACGTGCGTGCGATCAACAGCCCCTGCGCACAGATGACACGCATGAGCTGGTACCGTCCAGGCTGCTTTTTGGCTGAGAAAAAAGTGAACTGTGAGCTGACGTGCATTCGAGGGTAAGACTAGGTTCTCCCAGCACTTCGAGACACTTGTGAGCTCGTTCAGTGGCATCATTTACATCTCGATCTTTCATTACACGTAGGTTATCAGCCGTAACGGCTTTAGGGCTATCGGTGTTTTAGAATACGTCAGCAACTGAAGTCTTCGGGCCATGGATCCTGTCTCGAGGAGACGTAGAAACCAGAGGTCTGAGGAGCCAGCTGCTTCGGATTATGACAATGACTTTGACTACCAAGCAGCCTTGAGCCACGCGAATCCTGTAAGCTTCTTTCCCACTGGGGCGCTGAATGTGGAAGCGTCCCCTAGTGCCCTGGAGGCTGGGGTTGCACCGAGGAGTGCACCGGAGTTGGAGCAAGGGTTGATGGCTAGTCCCTTTCATAGTGAGAGGGTTAAAGCGGAGGTAAATCTTAGGAAGAGTCGTCCTCCAACTCTGGACGCTGATGCTGGCAAGCTGAGGGCAGAGTATGATGATGCGGCCCTAGGGAACATGGGGGCTAGTGGCCTGGCTATGGAACCTGATTATGGGGCGCTAGGGCAGAGCTCTCCGGCATCGGTTGGGCCACGGGTGGCTCGAGTTGAGACGGTGGATTCGAGGATTGCTGAAAACCCTACAGCTTCAGAGACTTTGATGAAGTCAGGGGCGGCAGACGCCGCTGAGCCCAAGTTTGAGGCTGCGGGTCTTGGTGAGAGCGATTTGCTGGGTTCTGCCGACGAGCCTGCTACGGGCTTTCGTGATCCGGAACCTTCAAGGATCACCCCGGAAGATTCTCGTGAGTTAATCCCTGAGAGAGGAGATCGAATGTCTAAGCTGGAATCCCTTTTAGAGAGGGCTTTGGAGGAGAACAAGGAGTTGAAGAAGCGGCTCCAAGCGGAGTCGGCGTCTTCCTGGCATAGTGCCAGGACTCCGGGGGAGCTTCCAGCTTCGCCTGCCTCTTTTGCAATGGGCCAGCACTATGCTTGTGCCGGTCCTCCGAATCTGCAGGGTGTACAGGTAGATCCGTGTTTCATGAGAGATTTCCCGAGCTCTGGAGTAGGGCATCCTGTAAGGCCATTCGAGTTAGGATCTGGTGTTACGGAAGAGCAACACTCTCTGGTGAGGGCACGGTTTCCTCCTTCGAGGTTCTATGGACCATGCGGGGCCCTGGGGCCTGAAGGGTTTGAGGGTTATCGTTTCAGCGAGGGCCTCTCTAGGGTCGGGTCTGGTGTTAGTGGTGAACTGGGCCAGGGGATGAGAGTTTGTCCGCCCGCGTTACCGTTGCCTGTGCATGAGGGTAGGATCGCAGATGTGCCTGAAGTGCCTGCCACCCACGCTCAGTCCATGAGGCAATTCGCGGAGGGGGTCTTGAATAATGATCAGGTCTCGAGGGGGTTTCATACTCCTAGGTCTATGGGTGGGGATGGTTTGGCCTATCCGGTTTCGCCTGGAGGGACGGTGATTAGACCTCCTCCGGGGCCGCCTCCTGTGTCGCCGCGACTTAATTCGGGCCTGGACGTTGGCCAAGGAAGTGCAGGACATGGGACTGTAAGTATGGTTCCGGGAGGTAGTGGATTCAGGGCTGAAGTGAGGCCAGAGGAACCTGCTAAGTACATTTCTGAGGTCCCTAAACTGGTGCAGGCGGATCTAGCGAGCTCTGCAGTCGTCTGTGGTAACTGGCTGGCCCAGGTAAGACAGGTGATGATCGGTCTTTCGCCTAGTGCATCGGAATGGTGGAAGGGGGTAGAGAATCCAGCGAACCTTGCTTACCAGAGATGGCTAGTTGCTAACCCTTTGGGTCGCTTGAGTATCGATCCCTCCTCGGTGCAGGGGGAGTTTGATAAGCACCTCTATAGCAGGGTTGAAAGTCGATCTGTCAGCTTGTTGCTGGCGGCTGTGCCGCAATCCATCCGGGATGACGTGGTGACCAACAGGTGGCTTGCGTCCACCTCCATCCTTTTCCGAGTGCTCTGCCTTTTTCAACCTGGAGGTTCGAGCGAAAGATCCCATTTGCTTGCCCAGCTCGTGAGTCCTAGTGTGTGTAAGTCATTTAGCGAAGCGGTGAAGGGACTACGCACTTGGCAACAAGGGCTCCAAAGGGCAAGTGAAATACACGCCACACTGCCGGACCCGTCGCTCCTGTTACGGGGTGTAGACAGCGCTACGTCAGCCCTGTTGGCCGCTTATCCGATGATCGGTTTCAGGGTGAACGCGTTTAGGCATCAACTAGCCATAGATTACAACCCGTCTGTGGCGAGTGTTGTCCAGCTTGTTCGTCTAATCCAGGCGGAATGTGAAGCCGCAGCAATCACGGCTGAGGGCCAGGCTGACAAGCGAGCAGCTAAGACTGCTGCTTTAGGTGCGAATCGCGAGCAACCGAATCCTAAAGCCCCTCCGCCTCCATCTCCCCCAAACCCACAGGTTGCTGCTGTGAGTAGTGGCCAAGGGGAAGGTAAGGATAAGGGCAAAGGGAAGGGTAAGCAGGAGGAGGGGTTGCTTTGTCACAAGTTTGGGGATGCCTCGGGGTGCAAGTTTGGTGATAGTTGCCGGTTTAAGCACGATCGGGCTAAGGCTAGGCGTGAGGGCCGTTGTTTAGCCTGCGGACAGAAAGATCACTTCAGACCGGAGTGTCCGCTTGTGGCTCCGGAGAACCGAGTGGTTCAGGAAGGCACTTCCTCTGCTGAAGCTTCGCCGAAGACCGGGGCTCCTGGGGGAAAAGGGGGAAAACCTAAGGGTAAGCCTAAGGTTGCAGCTCAGGCCAAGGGTATTGCCGAGGATGCGTCAAGTACCGAAGCCCCAGGAGCCGCCGTGAATTCTGCTTCGACGGTTGCGTCTGGGGGTCAGGAAGCACTGATAGCGGAAGCCGCTAAGCTCCTAAAACGGGTATCGCTGAAGCCTCTAAGACTTCTGGGAGGGTTGATCTGTCTAGGGTCGATGCTTCCTGGCTGCTCAGTGTTACGGGGGTCTCCGACTGCAGTTACGCCCTAGTAGACAGTGGTGCGACTAACGCGCTACGGCCGGCCGAAGGAGCCGAGCTAAGCGCTGGCAGAATCATTCGGGTAGACTTGGCAAGCGGCACCGCAGAGTTGCGGATCAACGATTATGGCACCCTCCTCCATGCCGGACAGTGTCAGGTTATACTCCCGGCTGCCTACTTAGTAGATCTAGGGTTCACCATTGCTTGGCGGAGGAAGGGATGCATCATCAAGCATCCCAAGAAGGGCCGTCTAGAAGTAGTGGTAGTGAAGGGATGTCCTCTGATTCCTAGGGAGGTAGGGCTAGAGCTATTGAGGGAGTACGAGGCTTTGAGAGAAGTTGACCTGAAGGCTGCTAAGGTTGAGCTTGCTGAGGTAAGTAGGCCCATAGACAAGCGGGAGGTTCGGAGGTGGTTGAGCGAGCGCGTGGGGGTTCGAGAAAGTGAGCACCTAGGTCTTAGTTATGGGGACCAGCTCGTATACCTTCGAAGCCTGTTTCCAGAGATCCCTGAAGCTGTGTTATCTGAAGCTTGCGTGGACAGTAGATCTCTCACCCCCCTTGATTGGTCAGTTTTTCCGTGGAACCGACGTTTGCGACGGTCGATCGAGAGATCGGCGCAGGGTTCTGTGCTGGTGAATTGCTCTTGCAAGAAGCAAGGGTGGAAGGGTCTAGGTAGGACCCTCCATGTCGGGGATCGGACTACTGGTTTGGGGTCGAAGGAGGTGTTTGGGTCTATGTTACGGTGGGCTCGGCTAGGGGTCCTTGGAGGTTTTGTCTACGAAAGACCCTCCGATTCGGAAGTAGCTGAAGAGGAGGACCAGGGCCTCGTAATGCAGCTTCGGTTGTTGATCTTGCATGGGGTCTCTCAAGCGGTGAGGGATGGGGCAAGCCCGATCGGTGGTGAGACCACCGTAGAAACCCCTGAAGGAAGAGAGGAGTTAGATGAATTACCCGAGGATTTGACCAACCCTGATCAAGTAGCTTTGTGGGCTTTAAGAAGGGCTGCTGATCGGATTGAGAAAGCCAGAGAGGGGAAGAAGGCCCAGGGTCAGGAAAGGCTCCGACCTTCAGTGTTCCTGGTTTTTGACAGCTCATCTCGGCTTGATGTTGCCGGTGGGGGGCGAAATGCTCCTTGTATCAGGAACGAGGATCTTGTCGAATGGCAGGATGTTTATGATCTCAGCAGAGCTGGCTTTGATCAGGGTTGTCTTGGAGCTGCGGAGGCTCGGGCTACGGAGCTTATTACCTCTTCCTGGTATCTGTTCGAGAGCGTACAGGGTTGGAGGGTAGCTGCGGGGCTTGCTGATTATCTTCGGTCGGTAGGACTAGTGCGAGGGGATCCTGCAACGGAAGGGTGGAATGTGCCACTCCTGAGGATAATTCAGAATGCCTGGGGCAAGTGGAAAGCTGAGCTAGCGAGTGCAGAGGAGGTTGAGGAAAGGAAGTTTCTCCTTGGAAAGATGTGTAGCCGTGAAGAGTACGCTAGGCATGTGGCAAATGATCATAGTCCTTACTTGAAGGGTTGTCCGGTATGCATACAGGCCCAAGGGCGTCGTCGATCGCATTGGAGATCTTCCTTTCCCACGGTGCACTCAGCTTCGTTTGACATCGCAGGGCCTTTTGTTGCGGGTAAGTCATTTGATCCTGTTGCCTCGGGGCGCGATAGGGGTGGAGGTTACAAGTATTTCCTTGCTTGCTCCTATGCTGTACCAGAGGGCTACAAGCCACTTGAGACGGGCAGTAAGGAGGGTGTTGAGCCAATCCCAGGTGAGGTAGATCCCGAGGGTGATGAGGACGGTGAGCTGTTTCCGGAGTTGCTGGGTGTACCTGAGGCATTATCTGACGAGGTTTCCCAGAAGGCTGTCACCCATAGGGTTAGAGGGAAACGTCCCGAAGAGCCAGAAGGGGGTGTAGGACCTGTAGATTGGGGGGAGGGTGATCCGCCTGAGTTCGCTGGTAAAACACGGGTTCTGTTCCTAGGAACGCCTCTTCGTAGTAAGAAAGGAAAGGAAGTTTTGGGCCAGGTTCAGAGCTTGATAAATAAGTTAGAGGCGTACGGACTACCGGTCCAGCGTTATCATGCGGATCGCGCTAAAGAACTTCGGTCATCCTCTCTTGTGAGCTGGCTTCGGGCCAAAGGCATCCATGGGTCTTGGACTCCTGGGGAATGTCCCGCGGGCAATCATGCTGAGCTTTCGGTCCAGAATCTAAAGTCGGGGATCCGTAAACTGTTGCTAGCTTCGAGGGTCGACCGGGTGTTCTGGCCGCTAGCTTTGCTGCATGCTTCAGCTAGGAATTGGGTGAGGTTCTCGGCTGAGCTCGGGGTTCCCCAGTCGCCTCTTTTGCCTTTCGGCACGCCGATTGAAGCACGTAAGCGGACCCGTACCGGATATCAGTCTCAGTGGCTCGCTCGATCTACGCGTGCTACTTATGTTGGACCAGCACCACATACGCCTGGAGGGCACCTAGTCCTTGTAGATGATGATGGAGAGCAGCGGGTGTTGCTTACAGGCACCGTGTATCCATTGCGTGAAGGATTTGGCGCGCCTCTGAAACCCAAGTTTCGCCTGACTTCGAAGCGCTCCCCTGCGGAGCCTGGCTTCGCGATTCGGGTCGTAGCTGCTGCGCTGTTAGTGCAAGAGGGTGATAATCTTTCCGAAACCAGGTTGCCACCTGGGGGGGAGTCTTTCCTATTCGATTCAGATTCGGACGGGGTCGAACCGTTGTTCAGCGAGGAGGACTTCTTTATTGGGGCAACTCTGTGTCGAAGGAGTGAAGAAGGTGGTATTGGTGAAACCGGTAAAAGCAATACTGAGGGCTTCCTTTGTGACTCTGGTGAGGGGGAGGGTTGCTTTCAGTTGAACCAGGTAAAGGTCGTAGGGGATGAGATCGAGGGGTTTGATTCCGAAGGGATAAAGGACGACGAAGGTCTACTAGGATCTTCTACCTGGGTACAAGAGAAGTTTGATCGAGGGATGTTCTCGGATGAGGACTGCTCTGAAGTGCTCCGGAAATGCTTTGGAAGACTGCCGATCGCGCGGAGATCGATGTTGCAGCGACAAGGCCAGGCGGTTCTATGCGGAATGTATAGCCTAGGAGGGTTTCACGGGGTTTCCAAATGGGCGAAAGAGAATCCCGTTGTAGTTCGGTTTCTGAATCGGTTTGTGAGGGAGCTGAGTGGAGGCCACTTGTGGACCGCGTTGTATGTTTCCCACAACACTATTATGCCCCTGCATCGAGACCTTAGGAATGCTGTTGAGTTCCCGATTTGGGTAAAGGGTTTAGGAGACTTCATAGGTGGAGGCCTTTGGGTTCAGGGGAACAATAACGAAGGACCGGTGTGTAAAACACTGCCCTCTGGGAGCATAGTTGCCGGCACAGTACATGATTTGAAGACAAGTCCTGTAGTGTTTAAGGGAACCCAGTGGCACCAACCGGAGCCATGGGAAGGGCACCACCGATGGGTTATTTCTGCGTTTGTGCCTGCTGGGGTGCGAAAGACTTCCTCAGACCAATGGAGCGAGTTAGAGGATTTGGGTTTTCCGGTTGAGGGGGTGCAGAATCGTTTAGCTGAGGTTGCCAGCCTAGGTAAGGTAGGATCAGGGATCTCAGACGCTACGAAGGACTGTGATCTTGTGCAAACGGAGTGGGAGCTCGAGCTTCCGGTGCCGATAATTACCGATGAATCCTTAGAGTCTTGGCAGCTGTGGCATGAGGGGTCCTCTAGGCTAGGGCGAGTGTTGCTGGAAGAGCTGGGGGAATCTATTACGGTTCCGGGTGTAGCGCGTGAGCTCGCTGAACAGCTGCGGGAAGCTGAGCTTCGGACTTTGTGGCTTGAGGAAGTTCTGAAGGATTGTTCGCCGATTCAGGACCGGCTAGGGGCTATTCGGGCACTTCAGGTTGAAATTGAGTTGAATCCAGAAACCGTTCCTGCTGATCAGTTCCTTCAGACTCGGTCTATAGGGCTGCAAGAAGCACGAGGAGAGCTAGGATTATGGAAGGATCCGGCCACAGATGAAGTCACTAGTCTTGAGACTACAAACCAAGCGGTAGATCGGATTAAGGCCGCCATAGTTGATCAGTGGATAGATCAAGGGTTCAAGGTTATACAGCTTCCGGGTAAGGCTGTCTTGACACGAAAAAGTGGTACCGGTAAGCGTCGATTCCGAGCGGTGTGTTGCGGAAACTATCTCCCTCCCGAGAAGTTAGGACTAACGAAAGACGATGTGTATGCCTCGGGCGCGGAGGCGCTGACCTTACGGATTGCTCTAGGGTTTGCCTCCATTCATCCGCTTTGGACCGGGATCACTATCGATATTAAATCTGCGTTTCTCTATGCTCCGATAGGGACGCGTTCAAAGGATGGTGAAGAGCGCATTATTGTGAAGCCTCCCGCTCTACTGGTTGAGTTAGGGGTGCTACAAGCTGACGATCGGTGGCATGTTCGAAAGGCGCTGTATGGTCTACCTACGTCGCCAAGGGATTGGGGCGATTACCGGGATAAGGAGTTCCGTACCTTTGTGATTCGCTGCAGCGGGGTCGAATATGGACTGTTTCAGACGAAGTCAGATGAATCTTTGTGGCTTGTGCAGCCGGTAGGTGAGGCTGGAAAGGGCGCAATTTCCGGATTGCTGGTTGTATATGTGGATGATCTGGCCTTCTTTTCCACTCCGGAGCTGTGTCAGTGTTTCGTTGATCAGGTTCAGCGTAAGTGGAAAACGTCCGACCCGAATTGGCTTGGGAGTGAGCCCACCACCTTCTGTGGGGCCGAAATTGTTCGAACTGAAAGAGGGTACCGTCTCTCTCAGGTGTCTTACATCAGGGAGCTGCTGCAGCGGTATGGGTGTGATACGTATTCCCAGGTCCCCCTAACAAAGTGGTCTGAGCCGGAACCGGAGGGGTCCCCAGATCCAGCCTTGGTAAAGGAAGCTCAAGGGATTACGGGCGCCATCCTATGGGTCGCGACCCGATCAAGGCCTGATGTGTCATATGCTGTTTCAAGGATGGGCCAACAGGCCACCAAAGCACCGCAGCTTAGCATCTCGATTGGGCACCAGGTTCTCCAGTATTTGCATTCCACCTTGCGTTACAGCATTGAGTACTGCTTTGATAGTGGTCCTTACTTCTCGGGTCATGGCCTTCTTGCGGTCCCGCGTCGGGATCAGGTTCTGGAGGTGTACTCTGACGCCTCGCACTCGCCCTGCGGGGGGCGTTCTGTTCAGGCTTTTGTGGTCATGTGGCGTGGTTCGCCATTGGCTTGGGAGAGCACCAGACAATCTTTCGTAACTCTTAGCTCTGCGGAGGCGGAGCTAGTGGCCATGTCCCACGCCATCCAGATGACTGAATGTATCCAGCCACTCATCGATGAACTGTTGGTTTGTGACACAACAGCTTCCCTTCTCGCGGACAACTCCGCAGCCATCCGTTCCTTCGACGGCTCGCCGTCGGGCTGGCGGAGCCGCCACCTTCGGATGAGGGCCCTCTCGGGACGTGAAAAAATCGCTGCGAATCAGTTGACCGTCCACCACATCCCCGGCGACTACCAGCTGGCGGATATTGCCACGAAACCGCTTTCCCGAGGACGCATTCTACAACTTCTCGATCTCATGAACGTGCGAGACCAATCTCTTCAGGATGGTTCGGTTAAGGCGGCTAGGCTTATGAGTAGGTTTGATTTCCGGGACATTCCGGCGGGTCTAATCACACCGGAATCTGTCGCAGGTCTGGCCTTGTTGGCTCTCCTACCACGGGCGAAGGGACAACCGGTCGAAGACCAGCTTGATGTTGGGTTCGGTTGGTTGGCTTGGACCGTTGGGGTTTTGTTAACGGTCGTGCTGATGCTCTGGGGCTGGTGGCTTCTTGAGGGTTTTGAAGCTATTGCGGATTCTGCGGACTTTGTCGGACTTCGGGGAGAGGACCTAGAGGGACGAGCTTCGGAGACTGATGCGAGTCATCATACTGCGGAGGTGGTAGCTAGGGACTATTCGAGTGGTTCGGGTTTTATGTCCGAAGGGTCTGCAATCGCTCCTCCGCCAGTTGGGGACATGCACGACGATGTAGCCAGTGAGGTTGCTTCCAGCGAGTCTTCGGAGTTTGATGAGGAACAGTGGCGCGTAGCGCAGCAGAAATTAGAGGAACAAGAGCGGTTCACAGGTCTCACGTTTGTACAGAGGTCTAGATTACGCCGTCAGTTGCTTCAAGGTGGGGAGGTGGATCCTCCTCATATGCTGCAGCGGTACGGTCCTCTGCCGGATTGGTATGCTGGGCCTAGCGATAGTAACGCTAATCCCAACCCTGCTCATGTCGAGCCAGCTATCACTGAAGAGGTTCTCGTAGGTCTACTGATTACACAGGGAGATCTGTTGGTAGCCCTTTTGGGAGTACAAGCAAGGGTCTGGTCTAGTTTGAGTGAGACTTGTCGGCGATTGAGATCCAATGCGGTCTTGAGCCTTGTAAGAGGGATTCAGGATACCGGGGTTGCCCATCAAGACTTTGAGGAACGGGAGTGGGAAGTAGAAGTTCGGCCGGTGCAGGTTGGAAATAGGCTTCAGTGGGTTCCGATTCGGTTTAGGGCCCCCGGTGGCGAGAGTTCCGAGGTTCCAGTTCCTTCAGAGTCGAGTGCTCAGGCTAGGGGGAGTCCAGAGGTTCCAGTTTCGTCAGAGTCGAGTGCTCAGGCTAGGGGGAGTTCCAGTGGTCCAATTGCGCAACGTGCTGGGTCGATCGCTTCTGAAGTGCCTACTCCTAGGGTTCAGATTGGGGGCAGCTCTTCATCTCATGGAATGCCAGTTCCACCGCCGGAGCCAGCGGATGTGTACTACGAAGATTACCTGCCCCTGGAAGGTTCGTTAGAAGCGTGGCCACTGGTAGGAACATGGCTCCGAGTACATTTTATGTTGCAGCTCTTCTCGAGTGTTGGGGAAGTGCTGCTGAGTCTCCTGGGTACTCGATCCCGTGATTGGCTGGCTGTTCGAGCGGCGTCGAGTGCTGTACGATTCGGGTTGTATGGAGCTCTCGCAGATTATCTTCGTCAAGGGCCTGAGGCTCCGAGGTATAGTGGGCCCCAATGGCTAGCGGAAGTAGAGGGATTCCTACTACATGGTCCAGGTGTATCTGCGGGAGAGCCGGAGACTTCCCAAGCTGTGATTCCTGTCGGAGAGCAGTTTCCGTATGTGCTATGGGCCCCAGGTGTCTATGCTCATTATCTTTGGCGAGTGTTTTCGATAATTGGGTATGAACTTCTAGCCTGCCTAGGGACTCGGGTGCGGGAGATTCGTGGTATCCGGCAGGTAGCGCGGGGGTTTCGGGAACACTCGTTGTATGCCATGATTATGTGGTTGAGAGCTACTGGTCCACTCTTTGTTGCTCACGGCGAGCAAGTGCGAGATGCCGCAGAGGCATATGTGCAGCGAGGTGTTCGAGAGTTCCCTTTTGGGGATCCTATTGATCCCATTCCAGAAGCCGGGCCAGAAGAGGATAGCGACATTGATGATGATTCAGCGGTAGACGAGCAGCCTTTGTGGCCTGTAAATCCTGCGCAGATTCAGGTTCAGTTGTATGGGCTTGTAGCTGATGAGTTGTTAGGTAGTGATAGCTCGTCGTCCGGTGAAGACCAGTCTACCACTGAACCATCGGTTCAATCGGTGAGTTCTGCAGAGACTTTAGGCGACCGTGAGGTGTTTCTGGAAGAACTGAGTGAGCCTGTTGAACCGGCCGCACGTGGCCTCCCTGTGACTTTGTACGAAGCCGGGCCAGAGTGTCTAATTGTTCACTATGTAGATGACACTTTCACAGTACCACTTGAGGGGTGGAGCTGTGAGGATGTTGAGGCTATTGTTCGAGGATTAGAAACCGGGGATTGGTCTGATTGGCGCGAGGCTCTTGAGTTAAGAGGGGCCCTAGGGGATTCCGGTGCCTCTCAGGGGTCTAGTGACCTTGGGGTAGTCGGTGGTCTGTTAGAGGCCGGGATTCTCTTTCTTCGGGCGTTGAGCTCCTGGCTAAGGTTCCTTGTCATTCTATGGGTCTTTATAGGGGCTGTTCGGGGGGAGCCCAAGGAGTCTCGTGGCGTAGCATTGTGGGACCCCTCGAGAGTTGTTGGCCTAGGGGATGAAGGTCAGGTTTGCCCTGAAGCTGGAGAGTGGGAAGTCTGTCCCCGCACCATGCGCTGTGAAGGCGTAGTTCTAGAGCTGTGTTGGTGCGTGTTGACTACCATCGGAGCTTGGGAAATCTCAAAGGGACTGTGGCGTTGCTTGAGGTCCCGAAGGGGCCACCGAAGATCGATTGGATGCCAGACGGGTGGATCACGATTCGGGCTGCTGCCGCTGCCAGAGACGGTTCCACATCGAGGACGAATTCTGTTTTGTTTGTGGAAAGGGGGCATTCCCGTAGATCTCGAGAGCTACCCCGAATCAGTGCAAGACCAGTTCCATTGGTTGGTTGGGGACTATCTCCGTAAGGTTGAGGATGGTGGAGTGTCCGAGAGCACTTCTTCGGGCTAGCCGATCGAGTGGCGATTGTACGCAGCCGAACAGATGTACCTCAGCCGGTTAAGATGTAGCAGCGAATTGGGGAATAGGGATAGGTCCAACCCTCCTCTACCACTAGGGTAGGTTTTTAGAAAGGTCGGATGGCTTTAGGTCTGAGACTGTGATCAAGGAGGCTTGGTGGATCTCTCTATTTCCCTTGTCCAAGCAGTTTTCTTTTGTCGTTAACACGGGCCAGGGATGCTGGTGACTCTTAGTCGGACTTCCTCCGAAGTGAGGAGGCCTGAAAGACTCAGGCGTTCGGAATCGAGTCGGATCAGTTTTTGTCCTTGGAAGTAGTCAGACGCGACCGTCGCGTGATACAGGTGGGGCTGGGCACTGGGTCTACTGAGACTCCTTTTCCTTTAAACACTTCGGATTCGCCCTTCCTGTGTAGGGAAGTGCGAAGGGGGAGTGCGTGCGATCAACAGCCCCTGCGCACAGATGACACGCATGAGCTGGTACCGTCCAGGCTGCTTTTTGGCTGAGAAAAAAGTGAACTGTGAGCTGACGTGCATTCGAGGGTAAGACTAGGTTCTCCCAGCACTTCGAGACACTTGTGAGCTCGTTCAGTGGCATCATTTACATCTCGATCTTTCATTACACGTACTACGATGTAAACCGCGAACTCGCATGCTGAGCATCCTTAGTGACTCAGGGCCCTTTCGCCTGCGATGTCCAGCTTGGCGCACGGCTGCTGCGGCGGGGAGCCTGGTAAAGAGAGAGCATCTGGGAGTCGGGATTGCGAGAAGCAATGTGGTACTACTGCAATGGCTCTGCATCGGGTCCTTTCCGAAACTTCAATGCAATCCATCGTCATGCGCAGCTACTTGCACAGGCAGGCAGATAGACTGATGTGTGCATAGATTGCAACAGTCAAGGACGTCCATGACCTTTGCAGATTTGCATCTGTGATGTTTGCGCCTAGTTGAGTTTTACTGGACCATCGCTATATTCATTTAGCTTATTCTGCTGCCATACCGGTGCTGCTGCTGATGTTGTCCACGGCTACCGTTGCCGTTCTGTTGCT
Organism: Symbiodinium sp. CCMP2592; assembly: GCA_905221615.1. NCBI lineage: Eukaryota > Dinophyceae > Suessiales > Symbiodiniaceae > Symbiodinium > Symbiodinium sp. CCMP2592. Next base: position 57,798 of record CAJNDT010001008.1, read on the forward strand.
CTTGGCCTTGCTGTTCTCAGTAGTCACAATCCTGTCTAGACTCCAGACATGTTCAAGCCTGTAGCCATATATGGGACTCGTAAAGACGGTAAGAGCCGCAGGAGCCCAAACATAAGGACGGCCACGACGAGACCCCGAGTTTTGAGGAATCCTTACTCGTATAGACGGTCAGCTCAGGTCTGTGCTCCGCTTCCAGCGTCGTGCGCCTGAGGCACATGCGGCGTTAAACTCCCAGTGTAACAGTGCCATGGACCATGGATAAACTTTATAAACACTGAAAGTCATCCAAATTATCACGATACCAGAAAAATCAGCCTCATAACCACAAGGAGAACCCTCGTCCTCCTTCGCCCGATAAACAGGCTTATAAATAGTATCTTGGCCGTACCCTGTCAGGGATCAAGTTTACACAATACTGCAAGCCCAACTCATCTATCAATTGTTGCACCTACAACCCGATTGCCACAATATTTATGTTTCTAACCATTACTTGCACCCTATGCGAAAGATACTAAGACACATTTCGCCATTGATAATATATGGGTGGTTGTCAAAATGAGGGCCCCTTTTTGGGTACCCTAAATATTAGGTGCCGTACTATAATAGGGACCAAAGAAGGGACCATGATTTTGACAACCACCCATATGTTAGTGATAGTGGAGCGATGGCCTGGCAGGGTTCTTTTCTGGGTTGGTCTTTAAACACCCTGAAAAATGTTTATATATAGGGTCCCTTATAAACACAAATAAGAAAAATAAAAAACATGTCCCAAAATCCAACCCAGTTTTTGCCATTCTAGTAAGCACCGATCGCCCTGGACTGGTGACAGTCGTTAGAACCCAGGTGCTCTCCCAAACCGGCTGATGCCTTAACTCCTGCTTAGCCGAGGGCTTAATTAACAAGTGCACAATCGCATGTATAAGAGAGGACGGACTTTGAGAATCAAAACACCCAGAACACGCTACAAGTACAAGGCTTGTATCCAACGGCCCGAAGCACTCACCACGAAGAACCAAGTGATGAAGCCATGTAGGTCTTTGCAAACGGAGAAGCTGACCTATCGAGGATCGTCTGCCACTTCTGGCGGAGGTCTGACAGTGAGTCCTGCGAGGACGTGGGTTACGACTCTGTCAGTCTTTTACGTGTTGGTCCAATGCAAAAAACCAAATCCCCTGAGCGGTTGCAAGATTATGAATATTTTCGGGAGGAACGTTCTGGGCGTTCGCTTACCGTTGGAGCTGGTTCCATTGGCCCTTATTGCGAATGTACAACATGGAAACCAAGATCACAAAGCCCATATTCTTAGGAGCACACGTGCTGCGGAGGCTCACGACGATCCCGTCACTCAGATTGCAGCTGCCTTCTTTATGCATGTCCCTCGGTTTCTTTCCAGTTGTATTCATTATCGGGTCAGGAAGAATCTATTGTTGCTAGGGCCGCTTCGGCCTTCGGGGTTACTGCTCAGATCTGCTGAGTAGTCCCAGTCCCAGCACTATGTCTTTCTTATGATGAAAGTCCGGATTTTGACAGAATAGCACCACTAGCGCTATGTCAGGCTGCATCATCATCATCATTTCTACGATTCTGCATCTCAGAGCCCTCTGTCTCACACCCGAAGCCCTGAATCTCAAACGATATGCACGAAGACAAACCTCCTCAGCAGCTGACGCGTACATCGACACCATGCACACATACCCTAAACCCCACACCCTGAAGCCCAAAGCTCCAAACGCTGTACCCCTGGGCCGCCTGGGCTAAAGCCTTCGTGCGCTCGTCGCCGGTGAGGTTCTTCAGCCTCAGCTCTTGGTCATTCTGTTAAGAACTTTGGAATAGAATTTCCAAACCAACATTGAGGATGTCAGGACTCCGGATTTAGCCAAGGGAAGCTGACGGCCATGTTCTAAGGTCGAAGTACTATACGTGCAGTGTTTAGGGTTCGTGCATGGCTGCACTGGATTGTTCACAAAACTTCAACAGAAGATACATTCTTCAGAGCAATTATCACGGCCTGAGGTTGTGGGCATGCTGGTTAAGATTCCGCCTGCTTCGTTCGGAATGCTTATGCGCTGGTCTTTACGGATGTGGCTTGTACCCTGCCTTGACGTGCGAACGAATTCGCGCGTGTATGCTGTATTGCCCCTGCCATCACGCCACATCCGAATCAATGGAGCCTGCATGAGTCGTAACTCTGGTTGAGTTGCTGAACCAAAGGCAAGAATGCGCGAACATTCCCTCACGCTGAAGGGCTAAGATCTCCATGTCGCAGAAACGTGCGACTTAGCTCAATCCGACGTTAAAGTGCCAACTAATCCGACTTGGAGTCTGGGGTGTGGTTCTTCATCGCTTGGAGCCTATACCCGAGAGCAACGTGGCCCACATGGACCCAAACCGTCCCACACATTGCCTGCTCAAGTCCAAGGGAGAGGAGCTATCGCCTCAGAAGGTGCATCACACGGGCAGAAGAGGCTTAACAAGAACTTCCGCAAGGCCTATGATAGTCCTTGGTGTGCGCGGCTTCTGGATTCAAGGTATCAGTTCTTGCCAGCTGAATGGTGAGCCGCCCCCTTCGAGCCGGTCGGGATTGTGAGGACCAAGTAAGCAGCAAAACGGAAATTAATGGGACTTCGCTTGCTTTGCATGCATTGGCTCATAGGCTATCAGGGCGGTCACCATGCGACAAACTTTCTACATTGTACTCTATAGGCAGGTTAATCTTTTGCTGCGTCTGCTGTCTACTCCAATTACAGCCGGATTGCTCACAATCTGCAGTCAATCCCGACGTCCATCGAAATCCCTAACTTCAAGGCATCTGCAGCCTAACTCCTGAACTCCCAAGCTTCGGGGGTTTGGATGTCATTCCAACACCGCATGGCATTGGGCTCAAGAGCATCAACAAACAACCCACATGAGTGCTCACAAACTCGAGACATAAATCCAGAAACGCAATTTAAGCCCAGCTTTTCATGAGGCTGCCACCGACGAGTTCAGCACGAGCATAAGTTAGCCTCTCTGCACCCTCACGAACCTGCCAGGATTTCATGTCAAGGATCATCGCAGGCCCGTGACTATTGACTGCAAGCACGTTAACCGCCACAAGCCCCCGCAGTCGCCCTTCTTCAGCGAGAGCTGCCTTCTCCTCGAGGCGCTGTGAGTCTTTGTCCATCTTCAAGAAGCGCTTCAACTGCTCCGAAAGGCCCTGTGACAGTGGAGTGCAGCTTTGGAGTGACAGCACAAAACCGCAGACATCCGCATCTGTCTGAACCTCTTGGCCAACCACTCGAACAGCACCGAAAAAGTTATCCGGCTGCATGAATAGCCTCCTGCGAGTTGGGGTCGGCACTGCTCCTGGAAGCACCGTGTCAACCCAGAACTCCGCCCGCACGTCAGAGGCTAATTGTAGAGCAAAAGCCATGCAGTGTAATGCCTCTGCCGGGCACGGAAAACGGGAATTCAGGGATTGAATAAGGGTCCTTCACGGAAGGCGAACCTTTTGACGCCTATGAGCCTTCAGCACTGTAAACCCACCCGTATCCCGCACTGGTGCCCCAAAGCTGATTCTGATTCCGGGCTTTGGGGCGCAGGCTTAGAGTGCCTATAATGCTGGATCGGGATTCTAGGGTTTGAGCACATTCGATGGAAATGGAAACAGGTTCAGAGAGCCACACCACACACAAGGAATCCTCACAGCATTCTCGACCTGAGCTACGTGCCTCAGACGTATCTATAGGTAGACGCATATGCGGACGTTTGTACCGACTGTACACGTATATGTGATTCGCATTTATGTAGATTCATATGCATGGCTATGTGTAGCCGTGTGAGTACGTGTGTGGATGTACGTGTGTATCTCTAAACTCTAAACATACATATATACATACACACATATACAAGAATGCATAAAGATGCATAAAGTCGGTTGGGATTCCGTGCTGGGATTGAGTACGGTTTGTGTTTGTCGTGCGCCATTTTCAAGGCCTTGGGAACTCGGGCATCGCTGGGAACTCTCGGTTTCGAAGGTTCGTCAGGCGAAAATTGTCGTCACTGTGGTAATGCCATTCCCGCTGCCATCGGCAACGCAACCAAAGCCGCCACCACCACCATCACCATCATCATCAGCAGCATCATCAGCATCATCATCGTCATCACACCAGCAACATCATCATCATCATCAACATGATCATTAACATCATCATCACCAACATGAATATTATCATCACCATCATCAACATCATCCTCGTGATCATGGTTATCATCAGACCTATCGTGAACACCGCTGCATCCTCTATTACCACAACATCAAATCGTCATCAGCAGCGTCAGCTGACAATCCATGTTGTCATCAACATCATCTGAACACAATCAGTGTGATCATCACTGCCAGGACCAAAAGCTCAGGGTCGTGCTGGCCCACGGATTGCATGCCTGGGCGATGAGCTCGGGTCCATGGTTTACGGTCCTGAAGGCCCAAGTTTTCTTCTACGATGTATAGGGGTATGCTTCACACATGCCAGCTTGAGAAGAACAACTAGAGCATGACTCGCAAGTCTATGTTGCGTGGTCAACATCTCTGTGTTGAGTTTGCCTGAGATCAATAAAGGTTAAAAGCCACCATCTCAGTAGATATGCAACCTTCAATGCCATCCTGCAGCGAGGCTACGGTCAAGGATTTCAAGGCTTGGCACAAATTGTAATTTACACAAGTAAGGCTCACGCTGGCCATGAACGCAATGGCCCGGTTTGCCACGTCCGAGGCTATGGTTGCCGCCCGGATCCAAACTGAAAACCGTGCCGAGGCAGCTGCTCGCTCGACGGGACAGCAGGTCGTCGTCTGGCGCGTCATCCTGCAATGTCGTTTCTTGCTGGAAGAGCAGTGAGCTGGGCTATGGATTACCAAGGACTGGTGGTCAAATGTTTGGTAGACTCCCGTCAGCGAATTCAAGTGTCGCACAGCGGCGTTGGATGGTGTGGCTCGTAACTGTCCATCTCCTTTTTCTACCTGCCTACTAACCTACCTACCTGTCCACCTACGTTTTGGCTATTGTTGCTACTCATTGCATCTGTCGATATATCTATCTGTCCATCTATCTATCAACTGATCTATCCACTAATTTACCTGTGTTCATGTAGCTAGCCGGCCCCTTCAACGATTGACAAAATCCCGAATGATCCTGTGCTGTTGGGTGATTTGGACTCGAAGGTCACGGAATGGTGTCCAAATGGGCTTGTCCTGCAGTCAAGATGATTCAGTAACAAGTTTGTCACGTTTCGCGAAGTACTGAACAAGTTGCCTGCATAGTGATCGTGATGATGAGGTGGTGTTGATGTTAAGGAGCCGAGATGTGGAAGTATTCTATGATATAGTTTTAGGGACGAAGTGCCTTAACACACATCTCTGTTCCGATGAAAAGACAAACCTCCTGCTTTCCAAGAGTTGGTAAAGGTGACCCTGGTCGGACGGCTTAGAGTTTATTGGCATATGGCGCCATCTATATTTCCAAGCTACCGGGGGGCTTTGGGCTCGTATTCGGCTCTGGGGATTCAAAGTGTTTGTAGCGTTTTAATGTTCAAAAGTGTGGCCGCTAGCGCCAGACATTCAGGCATGCAGGGTTTTTAGGCACTCCCCCAGCTGCAGGAGACCCTTAACTGGACCAAAATTCAGAAGCCCCACACGAATACTTACCAAGGATCCGTTGAGGTTCGAGGTTCGGCTTATGACTGCAGCCGAAGATGTAATCTCGAGACCATCACACCCATGGTGTTGAACATTGTCGTTGCTCAGTACTGGTATGCCGTAACCTCCTCCTCATCGTCGTCGACAAAATCCCGCGTGCTTTTGCCTCCACCGTAACACGGCACCGCAGACAAGTGCCGCGCCAAGTAAGAATTGGGGGTAAGGGCTCTGGAAAACAGGGCTATATATAGGCTCGATCACCCACTTGCAACTCTGCCGTGCCATGGTACTCTGCAGCATCACGCGAGCACGGAGTGGCATCAGGATCCGCGATCTCGTGCTTACTGTCAGCCTTCGACCCAGTGCAGACAGGCCTGTCAATCGCGGAGCAGCGGTTGCTGCACGCTTGGCGGAGCGCTTCTTGGCCTCTCCCGAGCCAAACCCTCAATACGAGGCACCGATTGCTGAGGCTCTACATACAGTTCGTTCTGGTAGTTCTGTCCTGCACGAGAGCCGTGAAGAGCTTGGGGCGTCGGACCCTGAAAGAGTTCCCAAGTCTGCGGATCCCAGGGTTCGAAGCGACGGCCACTGCCCGATCTGAAGCACAGAAGATCCAACGTCCGCAAACACACACTCCAAAAGTCTCAAGGCTGTGGAGGCATTGTAGAGTGTGCCCAGAAGCTGTGTTCCCTAGCTCGGTTTTTGTCCCCCCCGAGCTCCGTCTATCCTCACCCAGGATTTTCGAAGTTGCGCATTGCATGCTGATTTGCCTACTGCCCTGCTCTTGTGCTGCTCGAAGTTGGTCGTTTGTTCCTCATAGAACCATCCAGAATCCAGAGTCAAAGTATTTGTTCTTGGCGGCTTGCATAAATAAATTGGACCGACTTATGACGCACATGGACTCCCTTGCAGACCGTGCATGGCCAACCCCTTCAAAATGCCCACCGCCCACCAAGAGCATGCTCGACTCAGCTCAACTCGTTTCTGCCCGCCGCTCAGCCTCTGCCACCTTGCGGCTTTCTGCAGACCCGAATCTTTCCCTTCTCTGGCAGACCGCGCAGAAGCAGTCTTTTATTTGTGCTGCAATAGTAGTAGTAGTAGCAGCAGAAGTAGAAGTCGTAGAAGTAGCAGTAGTCCAATGCATGCCCACCCCGCCCCCAAAAGGCCCACCGCCACTAACAGTAAACTGGTAGTAAACCGCTCGAAAAACACTAGAGAATCTCACAAACAGGAAGCTAACCGCTTGGAAAGGGACTACAGAAACTGACAAACAGGTAGCAAACCGCTCGCGAGCGACTCGAGAATCTGACAAATACGGCTCGCAAGGGACTAGAGAATCTGACAAACAGGTAGCAAACTTGTCGCAAGGGACTAGAGAATCTGACAAACAGGTGGCAAACGGCTCGAAAAGGACTAGAGAATCTGACAAACAGGTTGCCCAGAGAATCTGACAAAAAGGTAGCAAACCGCTCGAAAGGGACTATAGAATCAAACAAACAGGTAGGGTCTGACAAACAGGTCGCAAACCGCGCGAAAAAACTCGCTCGAAAGGGACTAGAGAATCTGACAAACAGTTAACAAACAGCTCCAAAGGGACTAGAAAATCTGACAAAACAAGCAGCAAACGGCTTGAAAGGGGCTAGAGAATCTGACCAACAGGTAGCAAACCGCTCGAAAAGGAATACAGAATCGTACAAACAGGTAGCAATCCGCTCGAAAAGGACTAGAGAATCTGACAAACAAGTAGCACCTGCCTGTTCGATTCATGTAGCCCGCCCTCAGACACCCCTGAACGCTTCTACCACATAGTGTAGTCTAGTCTTTCAATCCTACAATGTATGAGGCGTGTGCGAGCCTTCGCGTGAGGACCCTCGCAAGCGTCCGGCTACGACCATTTCACAGTGTTGGCGTAATCTTATAAATAGATAGCCGCACTGGACTGACAAAACAATAGCAACATTCCAGCAGGAGCATGCACCAGCTTGTAAGTGTCCGCCATGAAGACAGTACGTTGACTGCAGACACTCCGGAAGGTTCCGTCTGCCTGCGGCTGCTTTTTGCGACCGACCTGCGTGCCTGACGCGGCCGGGTGAGGAGTGAGAATAAGACAGGTCCAGGGATTGCTCTTCAACTCGAAAGCGTTGAAGGCAGTTCTTCTGTTTCCCTCGTCTCTCTATACACCCCAAGCCTGCGAAACACCCCAAACCCGATGCATAAGGACCTGCAAGCAAGCTGTTGCGGCACAGAGGATTGAGATTCAGGACCAGGATTTTTATAATGGCTGCCGAATGTCACTTTGACGCGCGGACCTCAACTTGAAGCCCAAAACCCAAACCTGTAAAAGCAGAACCCGTCAAGCTTGGGCCTAAACCCGTAATGACTTTGCAAGTCCTCTTTTTCAGGATCTTGGCTTCACGAATCGTGCCGATTGTGGGGAAAACGAACACAGTGTCAGGACTGCCTAACCAAGCATCCACGAAAACAGAACCCCTAAAGCCTCCAGACAGCAACAGCAGCACTTCTCCAAGACTCGTTGTTGTTCGACATTTGGGGCCCGCTTCAGCAGTGTAGACTTCTTTTTTAGGGATTTGATGGTTTTAAGGTTTCTAGATGTGAGAAGCAGCGCAAGCAAGAAGTGAGAATGGTGGCCACGCAGCGGAACCTGTGGAAAGCCTCGACTTGTTTTCGAAAGACAGCGAATGAGCGGCCTCGCTTTCTCGGGGAGCGCCCAGATGCTGGGCTCGGGCCTCGACAGCTCTACACGGGCGTTTGTTGCCTCTTTAAGGTCCCAGGTTCACAATTTCGGTTTGGGAGCTCAGGACCTTTGAAGATGTTGAGCTTTGGAGCCCTTCGGACTCAAAGGGTGCATGTTTCGGCGACTCACCTCCAGATTCTTCGACCATCGCCAAAGCGAACAATGACAGGGGTGATGTTTAGCTTGATGTTCCGTCCCTCTTTAAGAACTTTTCGAAAACTGAGACATGTCATCGGATGGCCTGAAGTTGTTGCGGTTGGCAGTAAATAGAGCTTCGATCTACTCAAAGACTTAAAAGCCGCAAGTTGGAAGGCACCGCTCTTGGTCATGTCTTCAGTTTCGGGTCAGAGGAAATCGCATCCGCGCTGCTACTGCTAGCATCACTGACCTGTTTAGACTGTTGTCGCTGTGCGTAATGGTTATCAATCCAGCAAATGCTTATCGGAGCCAAAAATGGCAGGATGCCTCAAGACCTCCATGATGCATCCCCTTTCAGATCGAGGGCCTGGGGCACAGGGTGTGGCCTCGTGCCCTGTAACATGCAGGGATGCTGGAGTCCATTGCCAAACACCTCCGATCCTAGGGCAGCTAGCAGGGCAAACAGCGGAGAAGCACTGATGACTCACTGATGAATGACATCAGTCGCAGCCAGAACAGGATCACGCTCACGTTCACATCTTCAGGCTTTCTCTCAGGCTTAATGTCTGTCTGCCAATGTCTGGCTGCAGCTTAGAGCTTTAAGGCTAGCGGCAGGAAAATGAACAGCTTGCATCGAGCCTGCATAATCTGAGAACGGGAGTCGAGCTTGAAAAACAATACTTGTCTAAGCCTAAACTCGTCATGGCGACCGCTTGGCAGCAACAGGACGATCTCTCTCTGACGCAAGCAACACGAGCTGAACTCGATGCTTCGTGACTGCCGACCAAGCATCCCGCTGCCACGTGAAGGCGTCGGGGAGGGGGCACTGGAACCGCCCTGTGAAGGAGAGCCTCCAGTTGGAGACAACGGATGAGGCAAACAACTGAGCACTTGGGCACCGCTTTTTTTGGCGCTTGAAACACACCCAGCGCAGTGTGCAAGAACTCTCCAAACCAGAAGCTGCATCCGCTCGTGAAATATTCCTCTCGATTGCTGGATTTGCTCATGAACTATTCCTCTCGACATGGATTCGTACCAGCGCCAGCGATAACTTTTAATATTGCCACTGCCGTCTGGCAGTAGTAGTAGTAGTAGTAGTAGTAGTAGTAGTAGTAGTAGCAGTAGTAGTAGTAGTAGTAGTAGCAGTAGTACTGGTGGTCGTAGTAGTAGGTGGCAGCAGTAGAAGTAGCAGCAGTAGCAGTAGCAGGAACAGCAGCAGTGGTGTGATGGTGGTAGTGACAGTGATGGCGATAGTGGTAGTGCTATGGTAGTGGTAGTGCTGCCAGTGTTGGTAAGTGGTGAGTGGTAGTGGAAGTGGTGCTGGTACTAGTAGTGGCAGTTGCAGTGGCAGTTGGGATGAGCCGCAGCAGCACCGAAGAAGCTAGCATCAGCGGCAGATCAGGAAGAGGCGGAGCAGCAAAAACGGCTCTGAATGCAAGCAGGAGATGCTCGACAGTAAACCCTGAACCCCCTGCAACTTTAAAGCCGACAATCGTAGAGCAAAACACCCTCAATCCTGAATCAATGAACTAAGCACGTACCCTAGACATTCTACACCCTGACCACGCTAGGCACGTTTGTCCAGGATTCTTCTGTTGGTTTCGGGTGCAGGCGTGGAGGTGGGGAATGACGTCCAGGTATTGTAGAGACTCGAATCACGATGACGATGAGTGTAATCATGCCCAGAACCTGGGGAAATGCTGACAAGCGCGATGAGTTTAGGCATCCGAGAGGAACTGTATGGACGCAATGCAAAATGGGAAACTGTTACAATGTGCTATTGCAGTTACGGTTTTGAAGGGCTTCGGGAGGTCGAACTCTGGAGCTCTTAGTTTCGATATGGGAGTGAATCGAGCAAACAAACATTTTCTGGCTTGGCTTGGCATGACTGACACGCACCCTTATGAAAAGGCTTTCCGTCGAGCTCGAAAGTACGACGTCCATGCTTCGACCTCCCGAATCCATCATGCAAAGCCCTGACTGCCAAATCACACCGCGACAGTTTCTCGTGGCGTCCATACAGCACTAAGTCTTCTCGAAGGAACCAATTCATCGTGCCTGCCGCCCGTCAGCAGTGTCCTACAGTGACTGCGTACAGGTAGTAACGCCCGGAAGTGACTTCACCAAACCGTCAGCCCCAAACACTTCTGGGCAAACGTGCCCTACGCGTCCCTGACACAGCAACCCTTACCCTGGAGGCCTTCATCGGAGTCGGAGCCAGCCTTCGAGGCTGAAGGGGTTCAGTCGTCAATGCTACCGGGGGTCGAGAATTGATGATTCAGGCCTTAGTGGTTGGGCTTGTAGGCTGTGGGCTTGAGCTCCAACTAAGCACGCACCCTTGCACTTCAGAATTCCACGAAGGCTTTGGCCTTGAAGAGTCTAGTGTTGCAGGATGCGAGATTTTGTGGGCTCAATCAGGCTATATGGTTTGGCGGCCGCAGACTTGGGCATGCCATGGCAGTAACAGGTATAGGCGGTATAGGTTTTGCCGTTTCGGCTAACCACACAATTTGATGCGGTAGCTGCCAAGTACAAAACAAGAGCATCATGCATATGAGGACCTGGCGAAAATGTGAAACCAAACACCGGGACGTTCAGCGGCCGCCACTGACAACCACCGCCACCGCCAGCGCCCGCACCAGCTACAACCGCGAATTCCCATCTCACACCAAACCAGGGACAGGCGATGAACCATGATGCATGAAGGCATATCTGCAGGTCGATGCCCTGCCTTGCTGGCACTGGCGAGGCTACTTTTGCGGCTCGCACGAGGACTGCCTCAAGAGTTTGAAAATGAAATGTTGAATGTTCCCAACCGCCTCTCCGGCGAACAAAATACAATGCGCATGTAGGCTTTGGACTGGGTTCTGGAAAAAGTGGATCTAACACCTGCAGCTGATGCTGAAGGGCTTCATACATCCCTCTCGGCGTTCTGTCACTTTGCCCGCGTACCCGCCAAATCACTCTTCAAGCTTCACCCAGCGCCACGCTGTAATATTGATTGCAGAGATTTCAGAACCTTCTTGCACATGGAGGACCTAGTGGCTTGCACGAACAATCTTGTATAGAATGTCCCGGATGTCTACTGTAGAAAAGATTAGGTTTCGGGCTGTGATTTTTTGGATAGTAAGGTATGCCTAGAGCCTACAGTTTTGAGTTTCTCAGAGTTCGTCGTTTCTGGTCCATGATTTGCCACAGCATAGTGATTAAGTCAGTTGAGGGGCGGCAGGGTGTTTGCTCGTGCTGTCTCCATGGCCGCTTAGTTGACACATCTACGAAGATGAGTCTGTTAAAGGCCCGGAGCTCAACCCATCAAACAAACCCCGCAACAAAAACTTAATTCCAAACTCCCACCCCCCATGCGATACCACCACCCTACATTAGGCCATCCGAAACTCCGGGAGGCCCGCTTCGGGCTTTGAGCGAGAGCGAGAGCCCACTCGGGGAGCTCAACCTCATTATGGTTAGGGCTTGTGGTTGCCAAGTGGCGGGCTTTTTTCAGAGCTCCAGGTGCACGGCAAACCGTAGTGAGTTCATATAACTTCTTGATCAACATGTAATGCTTGCGGCGTGGGCTGTCTGTGTCCCACCATTGCAGACACAGATAAACTCTGTTGGGTCAAGGGCTACTTATAGGCATGATGCTCCACCATGATTTAACTGTTCTCTGCGAGTGCTGACATATTGTCCCAAGTGCCATAAATTACGGGCCCGAAATAGTGGACCCTACTTGCAGCTCAGGCTTACAGCGTATAGGGTAGGCTGTTCATTCTCCCTTCTTCACCATGCTCATGAGTGTCAGCGGCACTCTGAGATGCGGACACCTTGCCCCCTGGCTCCCTGACGCAAGCAGAAGCATACAGTTACGAGTCGGGCTCATGTGGGAGCAGTGGCAGCCCTATGCAGCCCGGCCAACTCACTTTTCCTGCCGAAGCGCATCTTTGAATCCGGATTGGCTCGTGCTGAGAAGCTTCAGGGCTGAAGCTTTTTGATGAATTAGGCTTCAGCCGGGTGATGAACTTTCTAGACCTACACACATTAACACAGCTGGCTTTCCCGGGCTATATTCCTTCATTGGGCCATTCACGGAGCAACTACATCGTCCACACCCTTGAACCGAAGATCTGCAACGCACTCCCCTCCAAAAGCCAAACCCAGTACAATCTAAGTGCCGAGCCCTTCACCTCACACGGGCAATCGGCGATTCGGTGCCGGAACTCTCAGAATCCCACATCCCAAACTTGCCAGACCCCAACCCCCGACGCGGCCCAACGCCCTCAGCGACAAGGCCTTACTCTGCTTTCCCGGGTGTCCGTCCGCTCCAAGCGTGGATCCAGGAAGTCAGGGCCTGCGGAGGCGGAGGCGGAGGTATTTTGTAGGCCATTCTAGGCGATTCGTTTGGAGTGTAGGGAATGTTTCCGGAAAGTTGTGCACTCCATGATAGTGTTCAGTGAGGTCAGTTCCGGGTTCGGGGTTCATAAGTGGTTGCATACAGAGTCTCGACGTCGACCAGCTATGGATCGCTGGAGGCTGGGTGATTCGGGGCAGGGAACTCTTCTATTGGTAGTATCTTTGCACTACAACTTGGAAATGTTTCTTAACTTGTCATATCATCGCAGTATCACCTGGCGAGACTACGAAACTGCCCGGGTGAATACTCCTATGTCGCCTGACCGTTTCAAGATGCTGCTAAAACACAATGCCCCAAGCGCCAAGCTTACCGCTGCTGCCAGTAGGACCAAACATGAAGAAAACGAGTACCTCTTCCTTTAGGCGTGTCCAGGAACTTGGAACTCGGAATGGTGATGCTCAAAACGCCGGGTGCTGGAGATTGGAAAGGCTTTGCGGCCTACGGCCGTATACTTACATGCTCTTACATCGGCCGTCCGGGCAGTGCTTGCTGCTATTTGAGACTCGCAGCATGGACGCAGCTCTTGCCCTGTCACCCTCAGCATTCAACCCTGCCCCTTTGATGGTTTTGGTTTACAGTTGAGGGTTTAGGGCCGCCTACATATGAGGGACCAGGCAAATCCGAAAGCACTGCGAGCTGGATATAGCTGGATCAGGTCTTGGCCTGCAGCCGGCGCATCCTCAGCCTGAGAGCACAGGGAAACCGGGCCAACTCTTGGGTTTGGCCTTCCAGGTTAGCATTGTAGGATTGACAGAGGGTTTAGCGACCCCGAACCTCCAAGCCTTGAAACCCAATCCGAGGGGCCTTTGCTTGCCATCTGAAGGCCAAGTTCCTTCCTTTGATTTGGAAGAACATCCGAAACCCCAGACACGGACCCTGACACCAAAATCCTAACTCCCCCCACCATGAGCCCCAACGCCTTGCCCGTAGCAAGTTTCCGCCAAAAGTGTAAGAGTCGTAGGCATAAAGCTGCGAAGCTGCGAACAGTAAAAGTTCAGGGAGTATCGGTGCTAGGCTGCATACTGCGGGTAAACCCACTCTTCGCGAAAGGCCTGACACATGAAATGCCGTGAGCCTCAACCCCAAAAGCTTAAAACCTCATTCGAAGCATCCCTGTCTGCGGGTTTTCGGGTTTGCGGCTTTGAGGCCGTATTGCTGAATTGAGTGCTTACAGTCTCCAGCCCTGCTACCTGAGAACTCAAAAGCCTGTAGTTAGCCTTATGACCGACAACACTTTGACCGAGACACGACGTCCCGCAGGCCTCGAACTCAACAGCATCCCATTAAAGAATGGAGCACAAACCTTCGGCAGCAGTAAGAGTAGTAACAAGCTGGCAGGCATGTGTAGCAGCAAAAGGCAGCGGCAGCAGCGACATTGAACCACGACAGCAACAGCCTGGAAGCAATAGGCGACAACTACAGCTAACGACTGCAGCGGCAACCACATTCAAAACCGTATATACATAGCACGCAAGCAAATGCACCAATCATCAGAAAGCACAACGACGACAATACCAGTGAGCGACGGTCAACGAGCAACAGTGTAAACAAAGGCAGCAGTACGTTGAGCCTGGTTTCAAAGATGTGCGATGCATGCAGGGTTGCCGCCACCAAGACATGAAGCTCGAAAGTCAAGCCTAGAGACAGAAAATCGTCAAGACGAATCCCTGAAACCCCAAAGCCGAAGCCCGCAGGCGAGAAAGCTGAGATGGCAGTGGAGTATTGCTCCTGAGCCCCACAACCTCGAACTTGCCCTAAAGCCCTTGGGGGCCTTGGCCGTGTCCTTGGAGCTTTCTCGCGAACTGGGCACGGCAAACCGATGTTCAAATTTGCTACACTACCAGGGGCAGGTGGCAGCTGGGCGGTTCAAGATCGTTTGAGGTGTAACCCTACAAACGGCAAAGATGCGGATGGATGGACAGAACTGGCGAAGGTCTGCGAAATCTTGAGCTGGAGACCGAAGCCTCCTGAAGGACTGAACTTGATAGCGAGTCTGAGTCTTGATGAGAGAAGAAGACCAAAGTTGAAGGCCGGATCCTTCGGAGAGAGGGGGGAACTTTTCCTTGACATGGCCAGCGGAACCAAGGTCTATATGCCGGTGGACGTGCCCTCTGACACTTTAGGGCGCAGGTACAACTCCTCCTAGCAGCTTTATAGGGAGGTAGAGAAATACCGGACATGGAATTAAAGGATAAGTTGCGTTAAAGCGCTGGGGGGTTTAGGATGTCGCTTCGGGGCTCCGGTTGGCAACCGACCTAAAGCCGCGGAAAAGCTGATCCTGCCTGTTGGAGGAGCCGCGCGCCGAAGAGCCCTGACGAAGAGCGGTGTTCGATGACTTTGAGTGATATGGCGGGCATTCGGGCGCTTAGTCTCAACCCCGGATATTGGATTCAAATCGCATCCTGCTCAGGTTTTCTATGCGGGTCGGGCGAGGGCCCAGATCTTATGCGTGAGGCTAAATCCTCGACACGACCTTTCAGCAAAGCGAAAGGCATCACAGGGGATTCCAGCACACTCCTTGGGCCACTGAGCCCGAACCGGGCGTAGGGCTTCAGGGTCTTGACGCTCAGGCGGATCACTGATGTGAGAGCCGCCAGGTTTTAGTCTTTGCATGATGTTAGACTGTCCTGCGTACTTTTCCAAGCAGGGGAGAGTCCAGTCTGGAAGGAAGGGCTTCGAGTGTACTCGCATTTTCTGAACATGTGAGGTCCGAGGGTCTGAAATGTGTCCACGGCGTTCTTTGCAGTTGTTGGAGCAGTCGCTGTAAGTCTCATGTTAAGGTTGACGGCTCAGGGTTGACATGAACTTCGCCAGGCAGGATCACAAATCCAAAGCCAGCCTCCAAAACCCCAAAACAGCAAAATGACATGCACCCAGAAGCAAAAGCTGAAACCCTGAGCAGCCGGCCCCCAAAGAAACCGAGTCGATGCGCTGCGGCGCTCCTGGGGCGCCGCGACGGGCCTGGGCGCAGGTACTTTGATGTGAGTTCCATTGTTGCAATTGTCTGATTCCTAGTATGTTTTACACCTGATCGATACTCGAGTCTGACAGGTGTCTTATTGGCAGCAAGTGCTGGAAGGTGGTCAGTGGCGACTAGTGAGGTTGTCTTGCAGCAGCTTCGTGTACATCTTTTGGGCTTATTCGCTTACCAAACCCTTGTCCTTGTCCAAACATAACACACACACACACACAAACACACGCGCACACGCACACACACACACAAACCCACACACACACAACACACACACACACACAACACACTGACTGATTTGGCCAAGAGTAAGAGCAGAACAAGGAAAG
Organism: Symbiodinium sp. CCMP2592; assembly: GCA_905221615.1. NCBI lineage: Eukaryota > Dinophyceae > Suessiales > Symbiodiniaceae > Symbiodinium > Symbiodinium sp. CCMP2592. Next base: position 74,073 of record CAJNDT010001008.1, read on the forward strand.
AGGCTTGAGACATGTTGTGATTGTGGTATGCATGTGAAAAGTTCGTCGTCGTTGTCCTCGTCCTCGTCGTCTTTTCCACTCCTCATCCACCAGCTGGCACGACCGCCCCAGATGCAATGAACGTGGAAAAAGCAGGTACGTTTTCACAGGCTTTCCGGGAAGGTCTTCGTTGACCACCGCTCCCCGGAGGCCTCGGTGGTCCCCTGCTGTAAGTTCTCAACATGCTTATGTGTTTGTGGTTCTGTGCCAATGTGAAATCAACATGTTGACAGTGTTGTGACAAAATACCAAAACAGTGACCCTCTGCTCCCATGTGCTAGGGAGGTTCACACACACGCAGCCCCACACAGGGGCGACCAAGGCAAGCACTGTGGCATGTTGTATTGTGGTGGTGTCTTGCACAATGAGTTGTGCCAAGTGACCAGCCGTGGTCACTGGCAGACAGGTGTTCCTGTCTTCATTCCTTCAAAAGGCGTGGACCGCCAACGAAGTGTGTGTTGATGTTGTGACTGTGGTTTGTTTTCAAGCAAAGCTCAACCAAAGCTGCGTGCTGGAACTGCTTACTTCCCGGAGGAAGCCTCATTCCCTTGCACTAGCCGCAACTTACTGCGCCTGCACTCATGTCGGTTGCACATGCCCTTGCATTCCCTGAGGAATAAAGAAGCGATCGAATAGAGGGCAGACTAGCGAGGTAGCACCTGCTCATTAGACGGAAGTTACCGCAATAGCCGTCCATTACTGCGCCTGCACTCATGTCAGACTCACATGCAAGCATCAGAGAGAGAGGAATAAGTAGCATCGGGAGAGCTGAACAATCTGAACGAAGGCTGAACATCCGGTTGATAACCGGTTTCCCACGAAGGGTCACCACGGCGCCTTGACGGAAAGCCGCTGTTCTGGAGTCTCATGACCCACGCTGGTCACACTGACTGATTCGGCCAAGAGTAAGAGCAGAACCAGGAAAAAGGCTTGAGACATGTTGTGATTGTGGTATGCATGTGAAAAGTTCGTCGTCGTTGTCCTCGTCCTCGTCGTCTTTTCCACTCCTCATCCACCAGCTGGCACGACCGCCCCAGATGCAATGAACGTGGAAAATGCTCTCTAGCTTCCAAAGTAGGAATACCCTATTCCCAGCCATGACATTGGGTTGATCTTGAGTTCTAATGATAAGCCAGTACGAGCTTACCATGGCATGTTCGAATGCCTTGACACCGATGGGTATGCACACACTGCGCTGGTGTTGTCATTGGGTTATGACTTGTAGGGTCTGTGTAACAAACGGACCCGTGAAATGACCTGCAGGCACGCGGCAACCATCGAATTGCGCCGTTCCTGCCAGGTCGCAAGGAAAGCCATGTAATTTGATTTGCGCATGTATTCCCAAGGCAGGGTTGAGAGAACTAGTGTAATTACTTCTCGTCCAATGTCTCTAATGTTCCGTGTCAGGGCATTCCAATGAACCAATGTTCCAACTTTGTAGCTTCTACTGCACACCATAAACCTATAAAGCCCAAGCTCCCTTTCCCAGTTACGCACTAACGTATCAGCCCTATAGACCCCGAACTCTCTAAATCCTAAACCCTAAAACCTAAACCCCAACCACACCAACCCTAAAGCCTGTCAGGATCAAACCTTGAACCGTTTCATGCTCAGAGTGCTTCGAACTGATCCCTGCGGCCTTCAACTCGCTTAGCCGAACGTCTCTCATGACCTTCTTCGTCTCCAGCTCCTCGATGCTGGGTACGATTTGGGGTCATTCTTCTGGGAATGTAGGATTCGGGAAACTTTGGGGCTCGACGTCTGGGAAACCCAACTACGAACGCAGTATCAGGAGAACTGCTTTGGATAGTGCAAACAGGCTTCCTTGAATCCAGCCCTGAAGACTTGAAAGAGTGCCTTAAATACTATGTACTGGTATGCCTTGATAGGAAGGGCAGAATAGGTCAGGCCGACACGGCACGCAAAACGGTGGCTCAAGCACTCCCACATACAATGAGCAACTCTTCTCCATGATATTCATAACGAGGCCCGGAATCAGTCAATCTTGCAAACGTGGACCTGCAGCGTCGAAGGATGAGTCATCTCATCTTCGAGATTGTGACCCGCATTCACCATAGTGAGAACCACCACTGGCGACGCTACTGCGAATCGGCCAGAGATGAAAACTCGCTAGCCGTGAACCATCCGAACGAAAGTCTTCGGTTGTACGATGCGCTTGCAGTCAATCTCATGGTAGGCAGTTTCAAACATCACAGTGACTGTCAAGTAGTCCTTTGACGAACCAAATCAGGTCACGCAAGCTAGAACACCTGCTACACGGCCAAATAAACATTGCAGTCACGTCATCGAAAATAAAAAACCAGCAAACACATACATAGAGCTTATTGCAATGAATATCAAACCCCAAGCGCTGGAAGATTTGTCTCCACACCGGGACCGACAACGGCCACAGGAACTGTTTTTGATTGTGAGTGTTACTGAGAATGGTAATGACAACAGCAATCATCGTAAAGGACGAAGATGATTACAATCAGTGACCCAATAGCAACCATCCTTCTCACATCGTAGTGATTCTCAGTGCTCCTCGAGAATCTCTCGGTTGAATTCCGCCTCTGCCTGCCGAGCGCAAGAACATGACTGGACAGTAGGAAGGGCTCGCAAGGTCGAATTTGCCTGTGCGTTTGAAATGACACCGGCCGCCCTTCTATCTCCAAAGCCGGTTCGTACGGGTGTCCACCACCCTCACACCATGGGATGACAAAAGCTTTAAGCATCCTGGCCAGTCCTCATGAAGGTGCCTGTGGTTGATCTCCCATGCAGGAGAAGGGTTACCATGAAATTGCCTCAAATTCTGGGATTACAGTTTGGGGTTAAGATGCTCGTGCCGAAGGCTTGGCAATCGAATTACCTGAGACTGATCGGCTGGAGAGCACAACTTTAGACACTGACGTAGGCTGTCGGTGGCCAAAAGTCCAGGGTTGAGGGCAAATTTGGGTACTAGGCCATCAGGGCTCCGAGTGTATAGGGATGTATAGGGTTTGGGGCTTTGGCTGTTCCCATCGCCAACCTGGCCGTGACGCAAGTGATGTGAGCAGCGCGCTTCGGCTACCCATACCAGTATCGAGCGCGGAAGAAGGATCTGATCCGGGTTGAGAAAGATTCTGTCCGTCTGCAATGGCAGAGACGCTGCCGGAAGCGAGCAATGCTCAGCATTGAGCTCGAATCTCACACTCCCCGGACGCAGAGTTTAGCGTCTTTTGCAGGACTTCGACTTCAATTGCCATGGCTTGTACATGCTTCATCCTGCGAGTGCAACATTGGGATCGGTAGTGCAGCTGAGTCCAGAGAGTTCTACGATGTCTATGTGGTGCCCATCAGTTGACCGGCGACTGGTGCAGCTAGCCGAGTTGTATATGTACCCTGAACCTTGCACGCCCACGCAGAAAATCTGACACTCGCCGACAGCCCATAAACACAACACAAAACTGCAGAATCGAGGCTGTCAGCCCAGAGGCATTCTCTGGCCTGTTCGCCCTCGTCTGCGAATCGTTGCACGACTGGCCGGTGTTCTTCAAGCTTTTGTTTGGGGGATCCAGCATTTGCAGCTCATGTGCTTCGGCACTGGTACTTGGTGGTTTATTTTGTGATCACGAGCTAAGCGGTTTCAGGCAGCAAGTGTGCAGGCTTTTGGGGTTACCGGGCCCAACGAAGGACGTTCGTGTACGAATGTAGTACATATGCAGGCGTGTATGCAGGTTGCTAGGTTGGCAGGCTGGTAAGTAGGTAGGTCTGCAGGACGGCAGGTAGCTACTGGTGCATGCGCCTCTGCGCGCATATAACAAACCACCCAAAGACTACATGGCTTGATGTGGGTATCTACCCGTCCACCTATCCATTGCCCGATGCTCTGCAGTCGGTCCACCATCTATCTGCCGGTCTTTCTGTTTTTTCTGCCTAGATACACCCGTGGATGCGACTGTGTAACAAACAGCGAACCCCTCGTGGGAACAATGCAAAAATTGACGTAGCCGTACCACATCACATGTTCACCTTTCAGCAGACCCTGCGCTATAGTGTCACCAACCGCATCACGTCGTCTCGCATCGGACCCTCCCAACAGGAGAAGGGGGAACCAGCAAAGCATCACTGACTCCCGACTTTCAATGATACTTGACACAGAGGAAAAGAACGAAACTTTGACGGAAACAGATCAAAAGAAACCCTGGCCCTGAACCCTAAGCCACGAACAGAAAGAGCAACTCGGGGCCTGCTTCGTTGTGCGAGCGGAAAGCTGACAAGGCATTCCTCACAAGGTCTGCCTCGGATTCCTCGCAGCGCGCACTACTACAGGGGCCTATACTTTAGAATAGGTTTTTGGTGCCCATTATACTGTATAGAGTTATAATGGGGAACCCCGAAAATAGTATTGGTAATTATTAATTATAGGGCCCTATATTAATAGGTTTGGGTGGCTGAGAGAGAGTCTCGCACACGGTTTGGAATAATGTTATATGACTGGGCGTTTCCGGTTAAGGAGAGTTAAGACTGACAAGGGCTTGGGCTGGATTTTGGAGGCCGTGCTGTGCTCTTGTCGAGTATTGTTCGGTGGGGGATTTTGAAGTGTCCTGCAGGCTCGCTTCGGAAAGCCCCAACACTCTTAAAGCAGAAATCCTCAACTCTGCACGCTATAGACCCTAAGCCCGCGCCCTAACCCAGTGCGAGACACTTCCCTGATACCCAGAAAGGCAACAGTGAACCTCCAGTCCATACAAAAACCATGGCGTACCGCGGCAGCTTCAGATGCTTGTAGTAGTATCTTGTGAAGCCCGAACGCCAAGATGAACTTCCCAATCTCCGCATGACTTACAAATCGGGGTTCCAAAAGAGCAATACCACTAGGCCTGCAAAAGCCTAACAATTCGGACATTGTTTCAGCAAAAATACAAACTAAAATTGTTGGGGGTTTCGGGATTTCTAGTTCACAATTCAGGGGTGGTCTCCGTGCTTAACCGAAATTTTCTTCTCGGGACTTCGCAAGAGGCTAGGCTCCCTCTGCTCTGGAACTTTAACAAACATCCCCCGCCCAAAAACCGGAGAACATGTTCATGAACCGACCCCCCTGTGTTTCTGCAGCAATCATCAGGCCAGACCTGGAAGGCCAAGAAGGAAGCGAGCTCTCCGTCATCTGCCTAAGACGCTGCTTAGGAAGCAGGTTGGGGGTTGAGGTTGCGACGGACAGGAATGATAGTGATGCCATGACCCCGCAATTGCTTTGGGGTCCAGAGAACTTGCAAACGTCGCCAACGCCATGCAGCTAGCCCTTTGCACGGACACGCAGAAGTGCCGAATCGTTGCGAGAAGCAGGGCGGGACTGCTAACGTTGAGTAATGGCCCATTCGGTTTCTGGGACTTTGGGGTTTGCCAGACAAGGCCAGTACGGTCTTTGAGTCCAACCACCTCAAGGCTGACAGGGATAGTATATAGCATGACAAAATCAGTGCCCAACACCCAGTTTAAAAGTTTAACTCACAAGCGGTGATCACCATCATCATCATCATCACCATCCTCAGCACGATTATCATCATCGTCATCCTCATCCTCATCCTCATCATCATCATCATCATCGTCATCATCATCACCATCATCATCACAATCAGCATCATAAACATCATCCTCATCCTCATCGTCATCAGCATCACAACCATCACCCCAAGCATCACCATCAATATCATCAGAATTATTGCGGCCAGCTCTTACTAAACATGATCGAAGCATCGCCTGGTTTGTCGTGTAGGTTTAGATGTACGGCTCAAGCTCCAGTGCGAGGGGCAGGTAGGCTACAAAGCGTAATTCTCACATACTCTGCCTGAAGACTGCCAATGTTTCTGCATACATGAAACCAGGGTTCTTCGGTCCCTAAACCCGAAACCCTGAGCCCAGAACCCACATCACAATCCCAAAGCTAAGATCCTAACACCTGAAAAGCAACTTCACCTCCCACACCCCAGCTCTAATCTCCGAAACCCGACCTCCAAGAAGGGATCTGACGGCTCGCCCTGGCTTGGATCCTGTGAGGGTCCACCAAACCCTCCGACCAGGGTTCAGGAGTTAAGCGTTGAAATCTTCAAGCTTTTAAGCTTTCTGACTTTTGGCTTGAAGGCCTTGCAGCATTCAAAACTAAGGCCGTTGCGGTTGGGGGCTTGGGCGTTCGAGGTGCATCCTCGGCTCCTTGGGCTCCGGGCCTCTGGATCCTCAGCGCGCAACTCTGTTTACTAGACTGAAACCCCCAAGCCCTATAGCCTCTAACTATAGTGGAAATCCTCAAGTCTAAGTCATAAAGTCGGATCCACAGCTTCGATAAAACAAGCCCCTGCACCGTAACACAAACGAGTTAATTCCAAAACCTGCACGTCGTACAACCCGAATTGCCGAGTCCACAAACCGACAAACCCAATACCAAACCAAATCTGTTTCACGTCCGGTTCTGCTCCAAAGTGACTATTCTGAACTGCCGCTGCAGACCCAAAGAAACCAAGGACGCGCCAGTAGCACAGTACCCCCCCCCCCCATCATCATCATCATCATCATCGTCGTCATTCATCATCATCACTGTCTCTCCATCACCAATATCACAGAAGCTCTTCCTTACAAGCCCAACTCCAACCTGGTACTCATAAGCTCTGCAAGCCGAAAGGCAAAGCCTTCATGCCAAAAACGCTTGACCCGAATGCCTATGCGACCGAATCCCATACATGTGCCTCACCAACCTCAGCAGGGGCCATCTTGTCTTCCAGCGCCCACCGACTCCTACAAATATTCGAACTTAAGTTTCAAGGCCTGGAATTCCGAACATGTGTTTAAGGCTTGTCTTTAGCTTTTTGTTGTATCGGGCTTGGACTTTAGGTGGTTTGGGGGTGGGGCATACGTTGGTTCAAGGATTGGGCACAGAAGGTAAGGGTCGGGCTGCGCGAGGGCTCTGATGTGTCTGAGGGTGTAACATGAGGGGCCGCATTCACATGAGGCCGAACAATGCCTGCACTTAAGTCATGCACCACATAGAACAAAACTCGTCCCGCCCGTGACAACTACCTGGGGAAGAGTTTAGGTGTCAATGCAAGTTTTGATATTTTGACTCAGAAGGACAGAGGGATGTAACACATTGGGACAAATTTCGCGTCCTCTTAGAACTCCAAAGCCTACACCCCTAAACTCCAAACCCGCCCACACGATTTGAAGTACAGACCTCGCAGCCTCACAGCCTCACAGGACACACATAAGTCGGAAGCCCAAGTCTCAGACCCTTTACATCAAGAATCAACACGACATCACCCACGACTCATGAATCATACTTAAAATCTATCAAGTACTCACGCACCCTTTGGCATCTTAAACGCTGACCCTCGACGCCTCCTCAGAAACCAAGCGTTCAGACTCCAAACTTCAGTCCGTAAACTCCATTTCCTCAAACCCCAAATGGGATAACGGCGAATCGGCCTCTCGATGGATTCCTGCAGCTTGGACACCTCCTGGACAAGGGCATGATTTCTGCTTGGAGCTCGTTACAATAATTGTGGACTTGCTGGCTTTAGGGTTGGGGGCTTGAGCTGTCGTAAATCAGTATTCCTGCTGGGTGATTCCAGATTTCGTTTGACGACTCCATGATTGCAGGAGTACGGCACCTTCCTGCCACCGTGTTTGTGCTGAAAACTTTTTGGGTTTCGACTTCGCCGGTCCAACAACCTTTGACGTTCCAACGACAAGACAAGTTGATGCCAACAGAATGGAACATGTGGTCGACTCCTCAGGTTGGGTCCCCTTTCCCCACCCCAAAAATAGATGTTGTTCGAGCACCTCGGCGACTTCATCGGAGATCGTCCCGAAGAACTCAGCCTGCTGGGGCGAGACAGAGGCCTGTCTAGGGCCTCCATGGACTGGGGGGCTCTGAAAAATATTTATGAATAGGTTTCTCTATAGGAACCATAAGGGAAATTAAACAGTTTCCCAAATTGCCACCTAGGGGAGTGTCTGGAGATGTCTGGAGCGTTTTCATTTTCCACAATAGGTTTCACATCGCGCGTGCAGGTGGCTAGTTTGACATATGGCTGCATAGGGGCTGTCAAGACAATGATCCCGAAGGTTCGTCGATCTGATGATCTTTTACTTTGATTGCTTCATGCACCCTACGACCTACGATGCAAGAAGCCAGCAGCAGCAGAAAAAGAAAGTGCTACAACAACCAGTGTTGCCGGTGCTTTGGTGAGAAGTCCAAGTCGCAACGTTTTTAGAGTTCAGTGGCTGTTTGGGGTCTGGGTTGTTTAGGGCTTAGGGTTCTGGGTTTGGGCCTGGAGGAAAGACATGCCCCGCCAGCGCCCCCGGCTCCCATTGCTAAGGCCCGCGGCCCGCTTCTCCAAGGCGAGATGTCCGGCACAAAGCCGGGCCTAGCAGAGCTTACAGTAGAAGCCAGAAAGTTGGAATATCATTATCCTAGCCCTTCTATGATAAATTACAGGGTATCCTACCCTGAAACCATATTCCAACTTTCTGGAGTTCCCTTTAAAACAACAACTATGGCTTCGTTTCCATGGGATTCACGCTGAAGGATTTGTTCACGAGTCTTCTATGCTGCGCCCGAAGACTGGCCTGTGCGTGTTCACAATATGTACCCGGGCCTTCTTCTAGGTGGTTCGGTGCTGCTAAACACTCGCCAAGCCTGTGCTAAAGCTGGCATAATCATAAGCCCCAAAGCCTAAATGCCCAAAACGAAATATCTCAAAGAAGAAAGCTTTCCAGGATCTGCCATGGCCTCCTCCTTGTCCCAGCTGTCTTCGACCTGCCCGAGCCGGGCTCCTAAAACACACTTGCTTGGACAGAGGCGCGAGGTGCTCAGTATGAGTAGGGTGTTGCCCGGAGGCATCGTGCATCTAGGGATTGGCAGGGTAGAAACCTGGAGCTCAAGAAGCCAACCTTCATATCTTAAACCCCGTACATACAATACCAACTCTACACGCCAAACTCCAAGTCTGACCGCAACAAACCCCAGACCCCCAAAATCCAAACAATCTCAAACCCAACACCATGAACCTGTCAAGCCTGGGGGACCCAGGTCCAGTTGAAGTGCTGTCATGGGCTAGACTGAGGGAATAAATCGGTGACCAAGGCTTTTGTCGCGATCTGGAACGCAAACACCGAATTGAGTCATGGGTTCCCGTGCTCCCAACCTCGTAATGGCAACCGGGAGCCATCAGAGTCAAGCAACACTTGAAACTGGCAAAACCCATCGCAGTTGGAGTTGAAGCGGTAGCGGCACTAGCTGTAGTGGCATGAGTAGCAGTAGCAGTAGTACTGTGGATGGAGGAAATCTTGCACCACTTTTAAGATATGTTAGTTAGCTTCACCCCGCGCCTCCTTCTTAACATTGCTATGAACACGGGGATTTACAAAATCGTTCCAATGACATAAATCTTGCACCGCCCCAAGAGGTCTGTCGTCAATGTTAAGAAGGGGGCGCGGGGTTGTTGCTTGGATGTGTATTCGAAACAAGATGTGTAGGTGGTGCAAGATTTCCTCCATCCACCGACTCGAGTAATGACGTTTCTAGAGGCTCGTGATATGACGTTTCTAGAGGGTCGTGACATGGTGCGTGACGTACTTGTGTGGCTTGCCATGAAATGCCATTGCAGCAAAATCTGAATCGCCGTATAGCAGCGTCCATGTCCCTGTCTTCGCTAATGGAGCCATGCAGCCCTGACAGTGCATCTTGCGCAGCAGCCAGGTCATTCTAAAATCGCAAGAATTCCACAACTTTGCTACATTTGGTAGGAATTTGCAGTTAACGTACAGTCAACGTTCAGTTAACGTTCAGTCAACGTTACAGTCAACGTTCCAGTTAACGTTGCGAAAATGCTGGCAGGGGCAGCATTTTGGAGTTTTCAAGCATAAAAAGCAAGAAATACATGTATTTCTTGCTTTTTATGCTTGAAAACTCCAAAATGCTGCTTGAAAACTCCAAAATGCTGCCCCTGCCAGCATTTTCGCAACGTTAACTGGAACGTTGACTGTAACGTTGACTGAACGTTAACTGAACGTTGACTGTGACTTCTATGCAACGTTGCCCTGACTGGAAGTATCTGCAAGCCATGTAGGAAAGCCACGAGCAGGCCAAAGCTAGACCCCGCTCTGGGGACTGTGGATGGAGGAAATCTTGCACCACTTTTAAGATATGTTAGTTAGCTTCACCCCGCGCCTCCTTCTTAACATTGCTATGAACACGGGGATTTACAAAATCGTTCCAATGACATAAATCTTGCACCGCCCCAAGAGGTCTGTCGTCAATGTTAAGAAGGGGGCGCGGGGTTGTTGCTTGGATGTGTATTCGAAACAAGATGTGTAGGTGGTGCAAGATTTCCTCCATCCACCGACTCGAGTAATGACGTTTCTAGAGGCTCGTGATATGACGTTTCTAGAGGGTCGTGACATGGTGCGTGACGTACTTGTGTGGCTTGCCATGAAATGCCATTGCAGCAAAATCTGAATCGCCGTATAGCAGCGTCCATGTCCCTGTCTTCGCTAATGGAGCCATGCAGCCCTGACAGTGCATCTTGCGCAGCAACCATCATTGCCCTTTTGCACCGAACCAGAACCACAAGGTTTAGATCCACAGGGCTTTTTCGACAGAGTTGGCTTTTAAAGACGTTTACAGACTTTTAAAAACTTTCAAATGCAAGAAAAAACATTCTAAAAACTTTTAGAAGACTTTAAAAGTCTTTTAGAAACTTTTAGAAGACTTTTGCAAACTTTAAAAGACTTTTCAAAACTTTAAAAGGCTTTTAAAATATTTAAAAGACTTTTAAAAACATTAAAATACATTTAAAAGCTTTAAAAATACTTTAAAAGACTTTTAAACGCTTTTAAAAGCTTTTACAAACTTTAAAAAGAATTTGAAAGACTTTTAAAGACTTTAAACAACTTTTAAAAATTTTTAAAAACTTTAAAACAAAAAAAACTAATGTTTTTTCCGAGAAGACGAGGATGAAGAAGACCTGGCACAGGGTTTACAGTTTCAGGGTCTTTAGGGTTTGGGGTTAGAAGGCAGAGTGCCATAGTATTAGGGGTTTGAGGGTAATGAAAGGGTTAGGGTTAGAGTTTCAGGGTCTTTATTATATTTAGGGTTTGGGGTTAGAAGGCAGAGTGCCATAGTATTAGGGGTTTGAGGGTAATGAAAGGGTTAGGGTTAGAGTTTCAGGGTCTTTATTATATTTAGGGTTTGGGGTTAGAAGGCAGAGTGCCATAGTATTAGGGGTTTGAGGGTAATGAAAGGGTTAGGGTTAGAGTTTCAGGGTCTTTATTATATTTAGGGTTTGGGGTTAGAAGGCAGAGTGCCATAGTATTAGGGGTTTGAGGGTAATGAAAGGGTTAGGGTTAGAGTTTCAGGGTCTTTAGTATTTAGGGTTTGGGGTTAGAAGGCAGAGTGCCATAGTATTAGGGGTTTGAGGGTAATGAAAGGGTTAGGGTTAGAGTTTCAGGGTCTTTAGTATATTTAGGGTTTGGGGTTAGAAGGCAGAGTGCCATAGTATTAGGGGTTTGAGGGTAATGAAAGGGTTAGGGTTAGAGTTTCAGGGTCTTTAGTATATTTAGGGTTTGGGGTTAGGAGGCAGAGTGCCATAGTGTTAGGGTTTGAGGGTAATGAAAGGGTTAGGGTTAGAGTTTCAGGGTCTTTAGTATTTAGGGTTTGGGGCTAGAAGGCAGAGTGCCATAGTTTTAGGGTTTGATAGTATTAGGGATGCACAAATCGCGTGAAGTGGCTACGAACTGCTGGATGTTGCGCTTTTCTGCGTTGACCACACTGTCAAGCGAATCACGTGCAGGCGAAGCAGGGTACAGCTGGGTGACGCGACAACGTCTGGCACTCTGCCTTCCCAGCTGCTGGCACTCTGCCTTCCCGCCTCAAGATCCATTAATTATTGCCACCCCAACTTTGCACAAAGCTGGTCGGTCAAAGGTATTGCTCCAGCATCAAGGTCAGGAAGTTCCCCCGGACCACCGAGACGGATGGCAACAAGTGAGAGGTGTTTCATCTGAAGGACAAACTGCCGTTGTTGTTCATCTTCGTCGTTCCAAACATAAACAAAATCACAAACGAGAGAAACGCGCGGCAACTCCAGCGGTTCTTCTCCTTCACCCACCTGATAACACTTCGGGAAGGGGCCTTGGTACCGTCGAAGAAGCCTGAGGCCTCCTGTAATGCGGGAGCCAATACGTGGCCAGTAACGCAGGTAGCGAACCATGATTTCCCAAGGCACGTCGTCATAAACTTCATTCCATCTCTCAGCTGGTTTCCACTGGTCAGGCGCTTTGGCCAATTTTTCGCAAGCGGTTTTGATCAAGATTGGGGAGAGCTCGCCTCTGAAGAAACACTCTCCTCGTTCGATCGGGGCGAAATGCATTGCTCTGGACGGCTACTGTTCAGTCACAAGCACGCACGGCTTCAAACCACATGTGCTAGTTTGTGCGGCTTCCGGGTTGTGGCACTCGAAATGATTGTCCATGTGCTTGCACGTGACAAATTCCACATGTGTGAAAATGCGAACATGCTTTCGCAATCCGTCTTCCCCAAGCAGAAACACACAGTCTCTCGGACGCATTCCAATCTAGCAGGACCCGCTGCCATCAATGCAAGCACACAGACAGACACACAACTTTTCTTTGCAGCGCAGGATGAATCCTCTAGTTGTTGCCAGGCCTCCTGGTCGGGCCACAACAGGGCCTATGGTCAATGACGTGTTGTCTGGCCTGCGCTTCTGTCATCTTGGAAGCCACACGTCCCCAGTGATAGGGTACGAGGTGGCTCCACTCGCCTTCAATGCCAGACACACATGGGTTCATGTAATGTGACACAACACACAGCAGATCAGGCAACCACATCGAAGCTATAACAAATGTTCCGAATCTTTCCAAGAGACCGCCGTCTGTCACACGAACTCGGAGAAACCATTTTGCTTTGTCAGTGCCACCAGGATTCGGGTCGTACTTCATCTCACCAGCGATCTTGGGACACTCCGGGCATTGAACAGGTGTCCATACCCCTTGGTAGTCAACACGGTTCGGCCGCCGCTGATGTTGGGGGCCACGGACTGCAACCTCCCGTGGCTCGAGTGCTGGGATAGGCACTGCAGGCACCTCCGGCATCTCAGCAGGAGGGGCTGGCACTCTGCCTTCCTCGGGCTCCACGTGATCATCAGGCTCTGGGACAGGGATTGCAGCAGGCACCTCCGGCATCTCAGCAGGAGGGGCTGGCACTCTGCCTTCCGCGGCCTCCACGTGATTATCAGGCTCCGGCTCCACCGGCACCTCAGCAGGAGGTGCTGGCACTCTGCCTTCTGCTCCCTCTTGACCACTTTCATCAGGAGGCGCGGGTTGCTTCCTGGGCAACATACGTGGGCGACAAATCTTTCTCTTGGCTTTCCGTTTGGCCTGTGGCTTGGCCTTTGCTTTGGTCTTTGCTTTGGCCTTGCCCTTTGCCTTGGCCTTTGCTTGCTGCGTCTTGATGGCCTGCCAGGTTTGATGCACCCTTTTGATTCTGCGTTTTCTGACTGCGTCTGAGACCATTTTAAATTCCTGTTTGTCCTCAGCAAGCAGGTCGTCAAGAACCAGCTCATCAACAAAGTCCCCCATGATAATGTCATCCTCATCCTCATCCTCTGTTGAATCTTTGGCTGTCGAATACATAGCCTCAATTTTGCGCATGAAATCCTCATCTTCCGGAAGGTGATGAGAAGCGATCAGGCTCATGAGCTTTGGACGGCGCATTCGTTGCAGCTCCTTTCGCTTTTTTTCGTCTACGTTTCCAGTCTGGGAGATCACATGCTCGGCGAGATTCTGGCAGTCTGCGAGAGTCCGACATGCTTGTGACATTTCCCTCAGTCGAGTCAGCAAAAACAAGCACAGCAAAACTTATATAAGTTTATTGTACTATTTACTGTATGGGTCGACAGTTGACAGAATCCTAAATGAAAACATGTCACTTGGGATGCTGCAACATATAGGATAGAAGTGACACTGAGCTTGTAGCACAACGACGGAGGCAAATGAAGCCATTCCAGAAGACTGCCTCTGTTTCGATGACTTCCCAATACTGGGGCTCATACAAATGAATCCAGCAGGCCTTGACGCTGGAACCATCCGGGCACTCTGCCTTCAAAACAAAATATATCTCTCCTGTCGACTGGTCCTCATGCTGGACCACTGGCCACATGAGAGCAGCCCAGGTTTTTGCCCCAAGAGAGAGATAGCATGTCAAATCCAAGACATGGTTCAAGATCTTCAAAGGGGCTGCAAGGCTGCTAAACTTCCCAGCACGCAAGGGAACATGCTGAGATGCCAGTCTTGCATCATTGTAGTGAATTAGCCATGACCACGCAGCTGATGCTCGTTCGAGTGTCTCTTCTGACAGGGTGTTCCATGTCTTGTCGCCGACAATCTCGGTATACTGTGACGGCAGCTTGTGGACACATCCTCTGAAGCACAACTTTTGGCGCTTCCTGTCCACATTCCAAAACTCCCTTTCAAAATATTCCCGTTTGACTTTTGCCGGATGCCTGATTGAACGGCTTTCAAAGACGTTTGAATTCTCGATCACAGTTTGAATCGTGGAGTATGTTTGCTTGCGGGTTTTGTTCAACAAAGAATCATTACGAATCTTGTTGTGCACATCTTCCACAATCTTGTTGTCTGGCAGCGTCTGCACCAGAACACTCAGCAGGTGGGTTGCAGGGCATGCTGGTACCGATATTGTTACAGTCCTTTGAGCTGGCACTCTGCCCTCTTGCCCGTCTAACAAAATGTCACCAACTCCGGCACCGTCATCTGCTTCTTCAGGCACAGAATCCTCCATCTCCCCGTCCTGCTCTGTGTCAACATCATCCACGACAATGTCTTCTGACCCCGGAGGCGCCACTTCATATCCCTGTGCCTCCAATGTGTCCAGAAAAAGTCTCGAAGGATGGCTGATTCCAACTTGCAGGTCTGTGAAGAGTTGCCGGGCATGAACACTTGGAGTGGACCGTGCCAATGTCGACTCCAACCTCAAGAGTGATGTGTGATGGCCCTTTGCCTTCAAAGCCGTGATCGTCCGAATTTCTGCATCAGGTGACAGCAATCCCGCATAGGCATCTGGTGGAAGTGAAAAAAGACTGCAAGTCCAGACCCTGTTCATCAGCAAATGCAAGCTCAACATCATGATTTTTTCTGCGGGCTCGTGTAAATCAGTATCCAGATGCTCCTTCCACAACTCGGTCTTCTGCAGGTTGGAGACAATCTGCAACAAATGTTTGTCTGCTTTCCAGGCATCATTCACTGTCATCAACTCGGCATAACCTCGACCATCCTGCGGCGATTTAACGTTTTTTACTTGTTTCCCATACCATGTCCACAACGGTTCGGTCACTTTGTACAATATCTTGGAGTGATCGAAAAGGTCTTCTGTCATGAGATAGTATGCCAACTTGAAGCCCCCCATGCTGGCTTTCAACAAGCTGAGTTCTTTCCGTGGATCAGTGGCACGACCAGCCTGTGACAGCTTTTGCAAATCACCCAGTGCATCTTCCTGCCTCTCACCATTGTCAGAGTCCGGCACTCTGCCTTCGGACTCTGGCACTCTGCCTTCGAAGAGCTCCTTGCCCGATTGTGTATTCGCCGAGTTGGAATACAGGCTGAGTCTTTCCCTTGAGCAAGGGCTGAAAGATTGATCTTCACCGAAATGATCAGCCAGCAGCATTTTGAGGACATGAAACTCATGAAGTTGCTCACAACATAGCTGGTTCCAGCTGAACCATCTGGAGGATTTCACCAAGCTGCCCTTCTTCATGAAGGATTCGACATTTGCAAGCATATGTTCAATCTCATGCTCGTCACCGGATAGCTGCCTGTCTAAGTCATAGGCAATCTTATCTCGAAAAGCGTCCCACAACAAGCTTCTGCTCGGTGATGTGCAGGAAACAAAACTCGCCAGCATTTCCTTCTTCTGCTGGTAGAAACCACCACTTCCAAAGGGTTTATAATTCAGGGCAAAGATGTAAGAGGAGTGAAGTTGTGCTTTCAGGAAGAGTCCTTTGAGGCATCTCGACATGCTGTTTTTGAAATCTCGAATGGCCCTGTGAATCTTGTCACATTTCACATGAATCATGTTTTCACGCATAGCATAGGCCATGCCAGCAAGTCCGATGCTGCCCTGGTCAAGGCCCAAGACCAGCAGTGGAATGTTCAGCCACCACTTCTCTGACTCTGGCAAGACGGGGAGCACATTTGTGATCTCTCCATCCTCAGACATTGTCTTCAGAAAGGAGACATGAGGAAAAGCTGGTGGCACTCTGCCTTCTGGCACTCTGCCTTCTGGCACTCTGCCTTCAGCCGGATCCGGATTGTCCCTCAACCACTGAAAACAGCGGTCAATGTCATTGTCTTCTTTTCCAACTTGGAAAACCACCCTGCTTTCATATCTTTTCACAGGCCTCTGCCCAAGAGAGGGGGCGATCTTGAAAGAGCCCAAATCCATTCGCCCTCTGTGCAAAATCCAGATTTGGTGACTGATCGCTTGAAGCTGCCTGAATGCAGCAATCCTTTCCAGCTTCTTTCGCTTTGATATGTGAAGAAGCAGGTCGTCGTCAAACCGGTCTTGTGGAGAAACTTGTCCAGTCTTCATCACTTGCATGGGTGCAAACACTGCAGCAGAAATCTCATTCGCCCAAGCCACTGTCACAAGACAATCGCTGGTGCTGTGAGTAGACCCATCGGCGATGAAGTTGATTTGTCGACAGTGCTGCATAGCAGTGATAGCTCTCTCCTGGTACAACCGATTGATTCGAAGCTGCCACTCGTCACAGCTGGACTCAGGCACACCTGAGCTGGCAAGTCAAAGAGCGATCGATTCGTTCGCTGCAATCGTTGAGATACAAAAGTACAACTTGGACTTCAACACTATGCGCAAGCAACACCATTCTTCGGCCTCCCATGGAAGAGCTTGGGTCACCGAGGCTACGTCATTTTCGGGAGGGGCCACCTGGCACGTTAGCGCATGTGTCCAGATGTCATAGCCAGATGCCCGCTGGCCGTTGGCCCCAACCCCCCCCTAGACTGCGGGACCCCAGTGCCCTTGCCCTCGCTCCACACCCGGCCAACAGTGTGTCGGTAGCTGCCAAAATTGGCGGGCATGCAGCTGCCGCTTGGTAGAGCAACATACACCAAACCCCATTCTGAACATGTTGGCACTCGTGACAAACACAACCGAACAGCAAGCCGAGCAAGGTTCTCTGCTCAATAAGACAACCATGTCCCAAGAACGGACGGCCTCCCTTCTTTGTTCGGAACCTGGAAGTCTGGCCCGGACAACACGATCCGAGGTCGCAGAAAATCCAGCTAGGTAAGGCAACCTTGAGGAGGTTCGACTGACACTCTAATTACTGTACTTCTGCTCGATATTTGGCCTCCCATGTTGCAAAGGGGGACACTCGGGTGCCGAGCTCGGACCCAGCCAGCACGTTAGCCCATGTGTCTGGCTGTCATCACCAGGTGTCCGCTCTGGTGGTTGGCCACAGGCCTCTGCCAACGCCATCGGCGCGACGACCCTCAGTCCCTGAGGGCGTTGCGCAGATGGCCCTGGCAGAGGTCACAAGTCCTCGGTTCCGTCTTCCTTCCATGGTCCCCCAAAGCGACCCCATGCCCGGCCATCGGCATGCAAGCGCGGCTGGTGAATCAAAACTGGACACACCGCGACTTGTTGGTAAGGTTGGTGTGACAAAGAATTCACTATAATCTTAAACAACTGGCTAACAAAACAACATTCTACTATGAATGAGACGGAGGAACACACCAGCTCAACAACACAGCCATGTCCCAAGAACGGCCTCCCTTCTTTGTCCGGTATTGCTTCCGGTGACTTGCATGACTGCTTCGATGTCACCAGGTCACAGCCCCAGCCGGCGCATTAGCCCATGTGCCCGGCTGTCATCTACCCCCTGCCCCTGGGATAGGTTGGCCTCAAGGCTGTGACACAGGCAAACCGAACGCCTCACACATGGCCAATGGTGTGGGGAGCAACCCTGGTGGGGCAGGGGTTTACTCCTTAGGTAAGGCAACACCGAAGAGGTTCGACTGGCACTCTGCCTCGGCACTCTGCCTCTGTCGTCGATCCAAGAGAACAGAAAGCATGTGCTCAGCAGAAAGAGATATAGCCTAATCATGGGTTAGCGGCCTCCCCCATTTGCTGAAATCCACCCCACTCGGCCAAGGTGGGTCGCCATGCTCACAGGGAATGAATTAAGATGACAGCGCTGTGCCGGATCCCGTCGCAGCTGTTGCTCAGCAGGCCATTTGGCACACCTGCGATGTAACAGATCCCGGAGACTTGGTTTGCTTCGGCGTAAACATCGCCCGCAACGCGCCGATAGAAACAAACCAGGCACAGGCCGAAATCACCCTGTGAGTAGCAGGCTCTAGGCACAGCTGGCGGCTGGGGTAGTGGAAACTTACAGCAGGCTGCTACACTGCCACTACAGGCCATGCCAAACGATCAACGATAGACCTGATCCCAGGGCCACTTGCGCGCAAAAGTGAGCACAGGCAAGAACTGAAGAAGGCACTATCTCACCCTTCTCTTTACAACACAACTCAAGCGGCCTCCCTTTTAGGATCTCACCGGGGGGGGAAGGACACACCCGCCCCCCATTTAAGCCACCCCCAGCAGGCGCATTAGCGCATCGCCCTGCTGTCATACCCCTCGGGCTGTAGGGGAGTTGGCCCCAAGGGTGGCCGCCACGAGGCCACGCAGGCGTCAGTGGCCAAGCTTTCAGCTCCGGATGGATCGCTGCCCCCAACACGGCCAACAAGATGGAACCTGGCAGGTCTCTAGGGCCCCCTCGGCCAGCCCGCTGCTCAGGTTTAGGTCGGGCAAGCGAATCGACAAGGACGTTTATGATCAAAAGCAAGCACAGCAAACCACTAAACCCTACTAAACCCTGAGAAGTTTTACTGGCACTCTGCCTTTGGCACTCTGCCTTTCAAAAAATTGATCACAACCTGACGTAATTGCTATAATACTCGATTCGGCCTCCCAAGTTGCAGAGGAGGACACTCGGGTGCCGACCTCGGACCCAGCCAGCACGTTAGCCCATGTCACACCGGGCCTCCCCTCCGAACCGCCCGAGCGATGCTCACGCAGAGACTAAGGAGCTCCCAGCCGGCACGTTAGCCCATGTGTCCGACTGTCATACAGAGAGCACAGAGCTCTCTGCGTTGGCCTCAAGAGCTCGAAAAACTCGATGCAGCGGCCCCCCAGCACCCGGCCAGCGGTGCTGCAGCACACAACTCGAACTGAATCTCGAAAGAAGCGTTCGGCGGAAGTGCACCGTGGGTAAGGGCAGGAGACTTGTAAGCTGCCCTGCACTACGTTCTTCCCTCAGAGCCCTGTGCGAGACACAGCGAGTCCTGGGTAGCGGCCACACTCCACATGCCGGCAAGCGAATCGACAAGGATTTTCTGATCAACAGCAAGCGCAGCAAACCACTAAACCCTGAACCCTTAGAAGTTTTACTGGCACTCTGCCTTTCATAAATATTAAATGCACAACCTGACTTAAGCATCCCTTTCTGTAACGGCCTCCCCGGCGTCTTTGCAAAGACGAACGTGCTCTGACAGTCATGCGGACCGGAGACTTAGGCCACCCCCATTCGGCCGAGATATGGGGTCACCCCGCTCTGCCATGGGGATATCAGGCGAAGGCTCTCAACGACCACTAGCAGCTGCAAGCATTTGCCCGCGCTATGCTTATGTCGCCCTCTGCTCGCAAAGAAGCAGGACGTCGTGGTCGTCGTGGTGCCATCCCAGAGTTCGCAGCGGATACTTCTGCCCCCGACATTACCTTCTGCTGGACTTGGCCAACAGCTTGGCGCAAGAGCCGAACGTCGGGTCGGCCATGGCAAGAGCGGTAGTCGAATTTAGTTCGACTGTGGCGCGGGTACGTGGCATCAAATGAATGTGTGACAAAGAATTCACTAATCTTAAACAACTGGTTAACAAAACAACATTCTACTCCATATCAAATCACCAAGGAACCATGCAGGTCGCTGCGTTCGTCCTGGTTCTTGAGAATGAGGGCTTGTCGCAAAGAGGTCCCACTTTTTGCAGCGCCCTCTAGCAACTTCCAGATGCTTTTGATGTCCACAGTCTTTTTCAATGGAACACGCTTGCCCAGAAGTGCCCTGCGAGACGTCACAGGCACACCAGCATCATGTACACTCAAGTAGTGCCCAATGACATACACCTGGAGGCCGGCTGACAATGTCTCGGACAGACACTCATGTATGTGCATGAAGGCATTCACGACTGTCTTGGCAAATCCATGAGCCTGCCCCGACGGTTGAAGCGCTCTGTGTTTTTTTGCCATGGTTGCAAAGGCGATGATGTCGTAGATGCTAGTTTCAACCTCCTCCCAATCTCGTGGCACTCTGCCTTCAGATTCATCTCGGAGAGATGAAGACAGCGTCCTTGCATTGAACATAGATTCCCAAAGCTGCCGCAAAGATCGGGACGTGTTGCCTGCCAGCGACTTCATCATCCAAGCGGCAAAGCCTGACACCAACCCAGCTGATTGAAGAAACCATGACACTCTGCCTTCATCCAACTGCATGACCAGAGGCTCATCACTGATAGTTTCACACACACGTACCATAGCATCATTCAGTTTTCTCTTGTACCATTCCCTGTGGGCGTCTGTCCTTGTGTCGAAGGATGCTTGCAACATGAATCGGGCCAAGGCTGTGGAAGATGCCACATCCTCCTGCACAGCATCAGGGTTTGGCACTCTGCCTTTTTGACTTTGCACATGTGACCCCCAGTTCGCAGCCAAGGGGGTCTTCCTGAGAAGATCACTGAAGAAGTTGTACCATTTGTGGTACTGTCGACGTTCTGAGCCGTTCCTGTTGCTCTCATCGAAAAACAAGTCCAGACGCCACCACAGTTCGCCCTGTGAGAGCCAAGCTGCTCTCGCTGGCAGTTTTGCATCATTTTCCAAGTTAAGCAATTGCCCATCACGGAGCAATAGCATGACCCACAGTTTCAGAAGCATCACCGAAATCCTCCAAAGCAACACTGTACTTGAATCTTACTAAATACTGACACACACCTGCACTTGTGTAACAAGCCCCAGTTCACAACACATTGAATTCTTAAGAAATCAACCCAAAGACTCACGATGACATGTCAGCAGCCACATCATGTCACTCGAACTTGAGACAGGAAACTATCGCAGATGGCACTGAACTGACAACCACATGGAATGATTAACACAGGCCACCGATGCCTGCAACTGGAGGTCGAGACACCAGCCAGGTCATTGCCACCTGCACGACAGCAGCATACGAACTGAGACAATACCGACAAACACATCTGATCACGGAGTGACTGAAGCTCTCTACATTTTCATTGCACAGCTGCACCAGCTCGGATCACTCAGATCCTTCCACGAGGCGGCGAGGATTTTCCTCGGCACCTCGTGGAGGGAACGGACGGGGTCCAGGGCTCAACCCAGTCCCAACATTGGAAAGCAGAATACCAACAAGACAGAATGTCGAAAGATGAAGCAAGCTCATTTAACTCTAGAGAATTATGGCACTCTGCCTTATTGGCACTCTGCCTTCAGCTACAATTCATGTTGGGACATCCCTCATCATATGAAAGGCCACAGCCTTGCCGAACTCCGGGGTGTACTCCTCTGACACCTGAAGATCTTCAGGACGACCGGTGAACTTCTCACCATCTCGATCAACGCAACCAGCACTTCCTCTGACATGGGAAGGATAGCTGCGCCGCATACCATTGATGTGCTGACAGTTGCTCCACAGTTGAAGCGGTTTCAGGATGGGCTGGCCGAAGGCACCACCATAGGTTTTGACCTTCATAGCCTGGATCATTCCCATGACACGATCGACGAGTGGAATGTCGAACAGCATGCTGGAGCAAGGCTGCTCGATCACAAACCGGTTGTCATTCAAAGCCGCGAGCAAAGTCAACAGCAGCGTCACATACATGAAACGATTGCCTTCTTGGCATGCCAGCGATCGCTCAGGTTCTCCCATCCAGTCATTGGCAATGGACCTTCCAGTACTGTATTTACAGAGTTGGACGAAGGAAGAGCATGGAGTTCCAAACCACAACAGGCCGTGTTTGTGTGTTTGACACACAGCATTGACAGCCAGGCGAAGTCCTCTCACAGAAAGAATATCATGATCTGTGCCGTACCTGATGTCCAAGGCTAGCCCCTGCCAGCCAGCACGGAGCATCTCCCGACTGAGGTTGCCCTGCCCTGCAAAGATCTCCAGGAAGTGGAACCTGGCACTCTGCCTTATGTTCCGCTTCCAATGACAAAAGTTGATGAGGAATCTCATCTGTTTCTTCCATGGCCACGAAGTCATGATGGGAAAAGTTTCTGATAACATTTGTTGCCAGATTGATATCATCCAGGAAAACCCACTGGCTTCAAGAATCACATCATAGTTGCACTCAGGCAGAACTTCATAAGGACCTTCATTATGGAACTCCAGAAGCGACGGGTCAACTTCGCAAAGGCGCAGAACATCCTGTCCTCTCGAAATGGCCAAGAATCTCTTCTCCAGTGCGATGTTTGCATCAAACTGCCGCCGAATGTCTGCTAACAGTCTTCTTCTTGTTTCAGCCGGGTCATCTGCTGCTGCAGACATGGCACTCCGAATTGCACTGTGCATGGCACTCTGTCCTATCCGCAAGAAAGTGTAACACCTTAACCTCAAGGGTGTTCGAATTAACAACGTAATTGTGAACCAGCACATTCAGCAGTTGACACACTTGTGAGTCGATTGATCCATCACAACACAAGGATGAGACAGACATGATGCAATCACTCGTTGAAATTCACATGTGGCATAGTTGTTGCAGACCATGACTTCATGCTCAAGCAATCAAATACAGCACTGCCAGACCCTCACTCGATTCTCGTTTTTCTGGTACCGCACACAGCAGTCCATCCATCGTCCTCGACGATTCCGAGGCCACCGAGGTGGCAGACACAAGCATTCTTGGCACTCTGCCTTCTGTAAAGTTTCCAAGCTGTCATTGAAAGACATCAACCTTAGGGCCACCAGAAATCTTCAGGTGGCTCACAGTCGGAGGGTGGTTCTGAGGAGATATACCCCGATCGACGACCACGAATGCGAAATCCTCTGCCTTCACCTGCAGAATCATACTGATTTGAGTCTGGGGACGACTGAGCTTCGTCCAGTGCGTCCATCTCCTCATTGTCTGACTCCTCACCTTCCTCCACATCTGAGGGGGCTCCATCATCCGCTGAGCCGCGCTGACTCCAGTCCGGGTCTTCTTCTGAGATGTGCCCATAATCAATACCCAAACGACCCCGCCCTCCAAGCTCACCAAGACGAACATCTCGAACACCTTCCTCAATCACATCTGAGTCTGAGGCGTGAATCTCACCTTCGGCACGAGCTGGCCCAGTCAACCAGGCATCCGGGCGAGATTCCAAACGAAAAAACATTTGACCACGAACTCCACTTTCGAACTCATCTGGCACTCTGCCTTCCGGCACTCTGCCTTCTGGCACTCTGCCTTCAGTAGCTCCACTGTTGGCATTATTGTTAGGGCCAGGATAGCCATTTTCAGGCATCGGCCTTGGCGGCACTATTGGTGGCGGCGGGTTGTCTGGAGCATTGAAACACATGGCACAAATTCGCCGTCCCAACTGCCGACGTTGCATCTCTTCAGGGGTCAAGTTCTCAAGGGTGACCAGAACAATGCGGCCCTCCCTAACAGTAACCACATCCGGCTCGAAGTTGATCATGATCGGGGTCTCCATAATGTCCAACGCTTCTGCCACAGCTTGGGCAATCTCAAACTCATGTCGCGCAGGGGCGGGAGGTCTTGGGCCAGGTGGGTAAGGTGGCCGATTCACAGGCGTTGGTGGCGGCGGACCCATTTGTGGCCCTGGCACTCTGCCTTCCGCCCCACCACCTTCTTCACCAATGCCATTCACACCGGTTGGCGGCACTCTACGAGGCCGTCGCTTCGGAGTCCTCACCCCGCCGATCCTCCCCGCTGCTGCCGGTTTGGCCTTCGGTTTCGGTGCCATGTTGCTTAACTTTAAATATCTTTGATCCAACAAGCTGCAAGCAACTATATGTGTTGGATAGTACGAACAGGTACTAGAAGTTGATTGTCATGTCCGTTTCAATACCACATGCAATAGGTTCCACTGGACGACACAAGCATTTATGCACATGATCATTAGATTAACACATATTTGAAGACAGAGTGCTATTAATAGATGATGTAGTTTAATGTTCGAAAGCAGTATGCCCAATAATAAGTGTATGCATATAATCCATACATATATCTATATGTATGTATGTATGTTATACATATACCTAGGTCTATGTGTAAACTTACCACACACAGTAACGGTTTAGGGTTTAAAAGAGCTTCAGGGTTTTAGGTTTTAAGGAGGTCCATGGTTTAAAGGTACTTCAAGGCAGAGTGCCACCTAGTTTATGCTTAATCATAAGATGTGTTACTACTCGTAGGGATTTGGTTGGGTTAGCTGGACTGTGCCGATTCAATGGGATTCGATATTGTATAACTAGCTCCCAAGATTCAATAAGCTCCAACAAGACTTTTGGGAGGGGATGCTACATGTGTGCAATTGTCTGGTACAGGGTCGGTGTGCCTTCAAAACGTGATGGCCCGAACACTAAGATTCAATAAGATTTTTTCGGGTAGTCCACAATCCTGCAAATGTCTTCTAAGATTCAATAAGATTTTTTGGGCGAGCTGGAGGCTGTGTCCCTTGTAAAACCGATAAGATTCAATATGGTTCAATAAGATTCAATAAGATTCAATAAGATTCAATAAGATTCAATAAGATTCAATAAGATTTTTTCGGGGTAGGCCACAATTGTACAAATGTCTTCTAAGATTCAATAAGATTCAATAAGATTTTTTGGGGCGATCTGGAGTCGTGTCCCTTTTAAAAATGATGGACCAATAAGATTCAATAAGATTCAATAAGATTCAATAAGATTCAATAAGATTCAATAAGATTCAATAAGATTTTTCCGGGGCATGCCACAAGTGTCACAAATGTCTTCTAAGATTTTGCAGGGCCTGTGGGGCGGTATGGGGATGGTGTCCCTTCAAAGGCCATATGTTTTTTTAAACACGGATGCACCCCATTGCAGACTTCCGTGGTCCTTTGTTGGGTCCCTCCCAACTGGTGTTCTAGGACAGGTTGGATCCTGCCTTTGGCGCGGATTTGTCCACAGGCATCTGCAGTATCCTTGTGAAATCGACAGACCGCCTGGGATTACAAAGAGACATACATTCCTGATGGCATAATGCAACACAAGGCAACACAATCATGTCAATACATAATGATCATGGAACACATGTTACAACCCATGGCACTCCGCCTTCAGAAACATGTCTGTGACAATGGCATTGCCACACCTCCAAAATTAATAAGACTCGAGGCCACATCACCGACAACACATACACATGAGCCAGTTATTGTGGCACTCTGCCTTGTTACCGAGCCACCTTGTCGACGCAATCAGTCCACCACGGGGTCGTTGACCTCAGGAGCTTCCTCTTCACGAGTGCGGTCGTCAACGAGTTGAGCTTGTATTTCCTGAACGATTGCGTCCACATCATTAGCATCATCTTCGACAGGAACAGGGGCATTGCTTCCCGTGGACCCCCTCGGACCCAAAAAGAACCTTGCCATAGAGGCTGAGCTCGCACACTTGAGAGGGCAAGCGGTGGCCTTGTTCCGCCCGGTCGACTCACAGTATCGATTGATACATTCGCTGTGAAAGAGGTGGCCACACGATAGCGCTTCCAATGCCTGCATTCCAGGGAAGCAACAGAAAAAGACACGTCATGTGAGAGGTACTGTTCTGAGGATTAGTGGAATGTACAAACAGGACAGGCACCACTATCAATGGTTCATTAACCAAAGGCAAACGAAACCAGCCTGCCTGGCCCGGGTGCATCTCCGAATGGCAAATGACACAGAGGTCCTGGTTCCACCGGTTCGCAGGTCTGCTCGACTCATTCGGAGCATCCTCCTCCTCCTCCTCAAAGAAGGCACTGTCGTCGGCCTCGCGCTCGACCTCGGCCTCGACCTCGGCCCCGGCCTCGACCTCGGCCCCGGCCTCGGCCATGACCTCATCATCGACCTCGACTGCGACCTCGTCCTGCGACTCTGTGTTTGGTGCCGTCGCCCTGGCCTTGGACTTGGCCTTGGCTTTCGACTTGCCCTTGGCTTTTGCTTTGGCTTTCGACTTGGGTGTCGCAAAGGGCACAACGGCATTCACGTCAGCACCGGCTGTCGAGTCACTGTTCGTGGAGGTGTCTGGCTCTGGCAACTCAACTGTTTGAGGTGCAGTGGTCACTTCTGCAGGAGGCATGACGATCTCCTGATCGGGCCTGATCTCTGCCTCTGCCGGCGCTAGACCATCGTCATCCATGGCAGGAGCATTCCCATCAACTGGCACTCTGCCTTCCACAACCCTCGGCACTCTGTCTTGTTCACTTCCTGCAGCCTGGCTGCCTTCGGTTGCCTGGCTTGCATTGGAACCCGGAACGGCATGAGGGGAGGCAGGCGGCTGTTGAATCGGCACTCTGCCTTGTTCCCCAGCCGGGCTGCGACCCACAGCCTGGCTTGGATTGGAACTAGGAGCAGTCGTTGGCAAAGGACCAGAACGGACCACGTCTGGCACTCTGCCTTCCGACGGCGGAACCGTTGGCGGGGCAGCTGGAGCAGGACTCGGATTGAAACTGAGACGTCCCTGCGTCTCAGTGGACTGCCTTGCTCTCGCTCTACGCCTGGCATAGGTCGTGACATCCTCGGTCATCCATGTGGACTGCCATCCACACTCCAAGGCAACCCTGTCAACAGAATGCTCAGACATATTCACCCCCAGTCCCAGAACCGGTTTGGCTATGCGGTTCCAACTGCTGCTATCGCAGACGGATTGACGCCTATGGGCATTCTCACATCGCTGACCAAGCAAGCTGTCTTTCATATCGACCCTGAGTTCACTGACCTTTGTGGTCGGCTTCAGATTGGTCAATATGAAGAGCAGTTGCAGCGCTGTTTGTTGTGGCAGGTCAGCCGTGACCGCAGCATCCCATGCACTATGAACTCGCTCGATCAGAGCTTTCACCTTCACCTCAGTCAGTAAGGCTTATCTAGGCTTTGTGGGGGGAGGGTTCAGGGATCATTGCTGACCTTAGGGATACTCTGTTG
>CAJNDT010001009.1:0-101285 GCA_905221615.1 Symbiodinium sp. CCMP2592
AAATCTCCAGCAGACTTTTCCTTCCTCCATCGCTTGACTTCTTTAGGCTTCAGGGGAACCTCAAGACAGTATGCCTGCTCTGGGGAATTGTGTAATGGCTCCGTCACATAGGGCAAATTATCCTCGGCTAAAGGAGCGGTAGAGGAATCTCCGGTCTGCAACGTCATGAAGTGCGAGAACTCGGACCCCTCTTCATCGTGGAATCCAGCTTCTTCACAGGACAAGTACACCTCATCAGAAACCAATCCTTCATCGGATCCGGGAACTGGAATGTTTTGGGGCTCAGGTGGACTGACAACAGGGGTCTCTGCATTAGGTACAGCAGCGGAAACTGGATCCACAGAAGGAGCAGCAGCAGAGCGGCGCTCAACTTCAGGTGTTTCCTGGCTCACCTGGGGGGTGAGCTCCTGTTCCGGTTGTCCAAGATCTTCCACGGGCGCAGTTGAGGCATGGGGAGCTGGTGGCGCGGTGACCGGTGTGGGTTCCAAAACTACGGGATTAGGTGGAGCGCCCAGACCAGGAGCCACTGCAGGCTCAGCATGATCAGACGAAACGCCTGTGAGATCAACAAAGGAGCTCGCTCCTCCAGCATTCTTCCACGGCTCTTCCAGCTGGGAATCGGTTAAGCTCTGCCACTCGCGGAGGGATGCCGGTCGAAGATTCTCGGGAGCACTCCGGATGACAGTCGTGCCGTGGGCCACCCACACAATGGACTTACCCTCTGCGCAGATTACTTTAGCTGGCCCATGCCAGCGACCCGCAGCCAATCTATTAGGGGAACTCTTCTTGGTCCAGTACAACACCCACATTCCCGGAACGAATGGCCCACGAAGCGGCGTGCTTCTTCGGAGCGCGGCTCGCCGAATCGCCTGTGAATTATCGGCTTCAAGGAATGCTCTTCGGGCTTGACAACGAATGTCCAAACGCCGACGGTGGCGCTCAGCTTCTAGCTCAACTCCCTCAGTGAGGGCGTGGGAAGTCAGATCATTGTCCGATGTCAAGCTACCTGGAACTCGCAAGGCCTTGCCAAATACGATTTGTTCAGGTGAATACCCTTCATGTCGCACTAAAGCATTTTTGGCAAGTATGCAATGCAACAGGGCCTGATCAAAGCTAGAATCGTTGATTACAGGATTGCTGATGTCCATTCGTTCAAGCATTTCTTTGATGATATCACCATGCCTCTCCAGACGTCCTCTCTGCCATGCCGAAGCAGTGACGTGAGTCTTAATGTTCATTCCCTGAAAATGCTCCAACACTTCTTCCGAACGAAATTCTCCGGCCGGGTCCAAATACACCTGCTTAGGAGGTCCAGCCCAACTGATCCAGAAGTCATTAAGTGCCTGGAGAGCATCAGAGGCGTGTCTGGAAGTGGCTCGGCGCCCTTGCTGAAAACAGCTCGCTTCATCAATGGCATGAAGAACATACGTGCGATATCCGGACTTACTCTTAAAGTAAAAACCGTCTACCCCAATCACATCATTAAACTCATTGATTATCGGGAGCTTACTTGGCCGTTGGTGAAGCGGTTGCGTCGACTCCAGACAGGAGTCACATTGGTATTCGCGAGCAGCGGCAATCAAACGATGATCAGCCTTTGCTGCCTGCAGATGGCGTGCAAGCACCTCCGGAGACGGATGTCCTAGATTCACGTGTACACGGCGAAGCTCGGTCTTTTCCTCAGGATTTAGATTGCGGTAGGCAGGACCATGAAGGGGAACAGGAGGTGGTGCCCAGCCCTCAAGGTTTGGGAGAGGAGTCTCTCCGAGATCACTGGCTGAGGCAGACGAGTCCCCTGCTGATCGCTGCTGAGCAAAGACGGTCAGGAGCTGTCGCACCATTGTTATCCGTGCCCGCTTTTGTGCGTTTGTCATGTTTGACCGAACCTCTTCCCCTAAGCTCTTAAACTCTATTCCCCCATGTGGCATAGAGACCGCGGCAACGCTCACTCGCATCGGAGCCACAGTGGCAGGTAAGGCTCCTAGGGGGTGATGGAGGTTTCTACAGTTACTGCCCACAAACGCCTGAAGAACCTTATACTTCGGCAGAGCTTGCTCTATCAGGGCGAGTATCTCATGTTGGGGCGGAATCAAACAGGGAGATGCACGGGAGTTACACTGGGCTGCTAACTCGAAAATGGGCTTCCACGATGCTTCGGAAAGGCTGGCAGGCACAGAAACGCTAGGCGGGTCTTCCAGACGACGGCTCGGTTGGCCGCGCTGGGCACTGTCCTGTGACGCATCTGCTGGTCGCTTTTGGGATCCTAGGGTACCCTGGGGACTAGGGATTCCAACCGAAGTCTTAAACCTCTTACGGGTCAGGATTGGTTCACCTTCGGAGGTCACCATGCCTTGCTCGACCGCTGGGGCCAGCAGATGCTTTGCCACATGTTGCGCGAAACCCAAGCAGTACGAGGCAGCATACTGAGAAACGGTTTGTCCTCCTAGCTCACGAAGCCTACCGGATATGGTTTGATGATTTGGATGCCCCGGGCATTGCTTCGAGACCAGGCTACGCGTAAGGTCTGGCGATGTACTCAGAAACGTGGTGGCCTTCTTAATGGGTCTTCTACTTACAGGAGTCTGGAGACCAAAGGCGCACATGTCGACGTTGATCTTATGGGTTCCTCGCACTATCGGGGCAAGGGAGTCTTCTTGTACCATGGTGGCTCCTGCAGGTTGCTCAAAATGAAACTCACGGCCATGCTGCTTCTGCCACTCAAACAACTTCGCATACAGCTGAAGGATAATCTGGCTCTGGCGGCGACCCTCAAGCATTTCTTGATTGTACTTATCACTTCTTGCAGCATTAAAGTGAGTCCAGGAACCCCAGAACCGACAATCAGGAGTTATCCATATGTGCTTAGGTTGTGTCTGTTGAACCAGATCCCACAAGAGCCTCTGACCTTCAACCGTCGAAAGATCTCCAGACTGGGGAGTGAATCGTTGTGCACGGCCTCCGAAGTCCATCACGGTCTGCGTCAGTCTGCTGTCTGACTTAGCGCCTATTTCGAGTACATCTAGCTGATCCTCAGTGGGCTTCTTGTACGTAAGAAGAGAATCTTCAAAGGTTTCCCAACTGGTCACTTGGGCTTGGCTAAAGGCCTGCAAACATGCCTCGATCGCTTGATTGGCTTCCGAGAACAAGGTGGGTGCTTCAAGAAGGTGAAGGCTTCTCTCAAGTTCCTGACGCAGTGGGGACTTAGAAGCCTCAGGCGGATTTTGGGCACACATGGCGGTTCCTCCACTAGGGATACTCGGGTTAAACTTATCCACTTGATCTATGGGAAACCCATGATCCCGAAGCCAATCGTTCTCACCTTTATCAACCTTAAAGTACGATTTGGAGGCATACCCCACCACGAGTAGACGATTGCCGCTCCACGGCATCGTGGCGTGCCACACGTGTGGATCGATCAGCATCGATTCGCGAAGGCAGTGCAGGGCTCCGGACAGCTTCTTGCCCGCGCACATCAGGCTTTTGGCTTGTTGGTTGGGACTCGGGGGATTTGCAACCCAGATTTCCCCTCCACTCCGCGGATACACTAGGGGACTCACTAGATTCGGAACCTCAAGACTATTGTACACATCCCTGTGAGGCTTAGCCTTTGTGTTGCAGGATACTGAAATGGAGGTGAACGGGTGTTCAGGCTGTAACTCGGAAAGCAATCGAGTAAGGACCTTGGTGAGGTAGGGATATGCTCGGGAGACATTCGTAATTCCCGTTAACCCACCATGCACGTATACCCCGAAAGTGACATAGGCCGGAGGGAGCTTGTAGTTGGCGCTGTCATTCTCAAGAATGGACCGACTTGTGCTACTAGGGGACTTTAGTTCAGACCATGGAACCTGGCGCAGAAAACGTCGCATCTCCTGAGACGATGCCTGGGCCTCAAGGAGAGTTCGTGCTTGGCATTCAATCCAATTGGAGTTGGTGGCTTCCTGGACGGCTTCTAAACATTTCTGAACTTCAGTCTTACAGGCCTGAACGTGCTCTAGGGCAATCACTGCTGGGGCTGGCTGAGCTGCTGAATTGCACTCAGCATCTGATGCATCATGCTCTCCATCTGCATGACTCGACCGTTCAGATCGTTGATCTGTTCGTTGACTCGGTGTGCCGAATCGGGATCCACGACCACATCCCAGTGATCTTCCCCGACCTTGGAATTGCTGCGAGGCGCAGCTTTGCTCTTGGGAAGTCCTGCACTCTTGATCGGAACCTCGGGAGTGGAAGCGAGATCCTCTTCCAGACCTTGGATCAATTCCTGCTCCAAAGCTTCGGCCTCTTGCACACACCGTTCGATGTACAACAGAAACATCTTGTGTTCGTGTTTCTCGCTCCCTGCCAAATGATCGCAACACCAACGGACCCATGACTGCTCCTGGGTCACCACATCTTCGAAGCTGCGACCTTTGACCTGCTTCCCAAAATTGATCGTAAGGCGGCCCAGTTCGGCTAGCGGCACCGTGCGTGCCTGCGACAAGGTGTATGTCTTCTCGGTTCGATTCATCCGGCTGAACCGTGCTCCGAGGGACAACCTCTCGGTCTCGGCTGGCACTTCGGCACTGCTGGCTGCTTTGCTCTGGGCCATCAGGACTCAGGGGAGCGACAAAGGAGTCAGGAATTGCGGGATCGGTTGATCTGTTCACGGCTTCGGGCTTCGGTAGGTTAGCATTCTTGGCTAAAACATCTGTACAGTGGGCCTTGAAGGACCTGACATTATCGGACTCCGGATATTTACGGAATCTGTTATCTGAATTCAAAACCCGGGGACCCCGAAAGGAGCGCCTTGCGGGTATCGCACATGGGGCTGTTGGCTCCTTATTCACCTCAGGCTGTGGTTTTAGCATGCATGGCCCAAAAATTGGGCACGACTCAGGGTCATCACGGGATTCTCGGGGCGATGGCTTGGGTTCCTTTGGGCATTGGGCGGTGACTTCACACGCATGCTGGCACTGATCATCACTGGCGGCACAGGTTTCTTCACTCAATCGGGCAAGATCCAGCATGTAAAGTCCGGTAGCGCTGGTGCGCAGAAGCAACTTCTTGCCAAGACGCAGGAGACAGCACGTGTCATCATTAGTGTCAATGATACCCCCAAGTTGCTTGATTGCCCTCTTGGAGAACAATAACGGCGTGCTGCCCGCAACCACTTCTATCCCAAGCCACAAAACCTGGCGATCTACGGTCCTGATGGGCACTAACAGTCGTTGGGAGCTATCCAGAGTCTGATTATTCCCAAACCTAAACTTCACGGAACTCTTAGTGACCCGAATCATGCCCCGGACCCTATCGCTCAGCTGGCTCAAGAACGGCTTCAAAAGCCGCTGTCCCATGACACAACGGCTTGCTCCAGTGTCCAGGATTGCTTCTACCTCGTCTGAGCATTGCAACGCTACCTCAGGAACCCTTTCTTCACATGTGGAGCCTGCCGTGGGCCTACGCGGAGGGCCCTCAGTCCAGCCCTTGGCTCCACATCTTGCCAGCCTGGATGGTTTGGTTTGGCTTAGGGGGCCCTTTCGGTTGACATTGGCTACTAGGGTCCTTAATCGCTCACGAATCCCAGGAACATTAGCGACCCCCGTAACATTCAACGCCTCGGCAAGGGAGACTGCTTCCTCGGGCAGCTCCGTCAGGATCTCCTCGCCAGCCATCCCGGTGGCCAGGCCTGTCATAAAGGCGGTAGCTTGCGCAGGGCATTCCTCGGCAAAGGTCGTCGTGGCCTCTGTCTTGTTGGCCGCCGTCATCGATCTGGGGCGGCCATACTTCGGACATTCCGCTTTCCAATGTCCACGTTCCCCGCAAGCCCGACAAGTGGATTTGGCGATTCTCGCCAGGAGCTGCTCTCTGCTGCCCTTTCCCTTGCCTTTTCCTTTGGCCCCCTTCCCGGGGCCCTTTCCGCCCTTGTGCCCGCTCACAGGCCAGAATCCCCTGACCTTCCGCTTCGAGAGCAACCTCGATCGAGCCTCCATGTAGCTCACCAAGGCCTCTTGCATCTCCGGAGTTTCCTGGAAGAAGGATTCTAGTTCCTCCTCGAAGTTCTGGACGACGAGGGCGTCGCCATCTTCCGCCGCAACCAAGGCCTCCAGGTACTCGGGCTCAAGCTCTCCCTCGTAGTCCTCGGCGGTGCCCGGAGTCGCCGCCGCATGGTAGATGCGATCCGGCTCATCAAACCCCGATTCCTCTGCTACGTTGGCGTCATAAGTCTTGTTCCGAAAAGCGCCTCGCTGGCCCTGCAAATCAGAAAAGAATCTTGACCCCAGCAGACGAATCGCCGAACGGACCTTATCATACTTGAGGGCTCCACTCATCTCCACCACAATCTTCTTCCGGTCCTCAGCCGATAAGGCTGATTGTCTGAGCAGAACATAAGCCCGAACCTCCTCCAGAGTCACACTCTGCGACAGAAGCTCCTCGAAGTGAACGTCATGCCTGGCCAAATAGCTGTCGTTGGACTCGTCGGCTTTCTGAATGGTTCCAAAAATGGCCTTCTCGAAAACGTCGTACTTGGTCTCCACGTCGGAGCGTCCCCAGGAACCACCCAAAGTCGCCACCAGCAGCTGCACGCCGCTCTCATCATTGCTCTTCAGCTTGTCAGCTGCAAGCTTGGCCACCTTCTTGAAGGCGGTACCTTCACAAAGCAATGCCGCTCGAGGGGCGAGCAGCGATATGCTCTCCTTCGGCCACATGGCCGCCAAAAACTGCAGCTTCTTGGAGTACTCAGTGACATCTGTCGTACCCGGAATAAATCTTGGAATGGCATTCCACGGCAGCTGATAGCTCGACTCATTGCCCCCACTGCTGGAAGCTGGGGCACTTTCAGTCGGCGCCTGTGTCGCGGGCGGCATCTTCCAAAGGTCACTCAGATACTAGCTTTTCCGCCACCGATAGCGAAGCTCCAGTTGCTCCGCTACCAGTGTGAGACTGGTAAAGTCTCACCCTGGTAGCCCTTGGCCCTGCCAATAGATCAAAAGATGAATGCAAGTGAGTGGCTCCCAGCCACTTCGAAGATGTCCAAAGGATTAGCCACAATCCAATGCAATGAAGAGCTGAACCCCGTCAGCTGAGGAATGCCCGGCACTCCCTTTTCCGTATCAGCACTCGAGGTCCATGCGCTGCCCGGCAGCGACCGCAAGCCCTACCCTCCCGGACCCTAGAGCCTCGGAAAGGAGCAACGGAAGGTTGCTCAGCTTCAAGATGAACATGTACAGCTCCTGCACCAGGTTTCACAACCCTAAACCCCCTAAGCCCCAAACCCTAAGCCCCTCAGCCCTAAAAGGGTGGCAGGGGCCTGCCGCCTTCATTGGATTCTGGTCTGCCGCGAAAGGACAAGCACAACTTCGCGGTTGCAAACTAGGGTACCCAGTAACCTAAGAATAAAAAGGCCTCTCTTATTGGTATTGGGTAACTTTATAAGGAACCTAGGACTACAAAAAGGGAATAAGGGTACTACTGGGCATCCTAGCAAATGACTTACAGTAGCTGGTAAACCCTAAACCCTACATCCTAAACCCTAAACTTGGGTTCAGGGTTTGGGGTTTCGGGCGTCAGATTTTGGATTTAGGGACTGGGATCGGTTGCGAGGGCCTCGGTAGCTTTTCAGGGCTCGGGGGTTTTAGGGATTAGGTTGGCTGAGGGTTGCTAGGTTTCTTCTTTGGGGCGTGGCAAGTTACGTCACACCTCAAGCTACGCCACTCCGACACCCCTGAACAACGGCAAAGAGCGTGAGGTTCGGGGTTCGGGCAAGGCCCACGCCCGAATCGGAGACCGCATCCGTCAACCACAAAGTCTTAAAGCCCAAACTATCCTCCCACACCCTAACACCGAACTCCGCTAACTTTTAAATTCGCGACGCCGGCTAAGCCCTGAAACCCATGAACACGATCTTGCCGAGGTACGCTTTGAACTGGACGAAGACATCCTGATGGGATCCAGGAAAGCTGAGTTGCTTGCCAAGCTTGAGGGCTTTCCCTAGGAGTCCATGTACCCAAATAGTATATACTTTGGGCCCAATGTACCTAGAAAGGGAGTACTTTAAGGCCAAAGTACATACTATTTGGGTACAAAGGCCGAATCATCATATACTTCAGGGCTTAGGCGTTTAGGGTTTAGGGATTAGTGGTTTAGGGTTTAGGGTCCTACACTACTCGCGAACAGGGACAGCCGCGGATCGAAAGGAACCTCCAGGAGGAGACCGAAGCCTAATGCCCAGAGACTCTAATCATGCCGTTTATGGATTTGGTTTTAGGATTTCAGGTTTAAGGTTTAGGGTGAATATACCCTTAAATCATATTGCGGATCCTACTATACAAAGAAACCCTAAGCTCTCTAGTCCGGTCCTAGCTACTACTGTCAAAATTCCAAACCCGCCCTGAAACCTTAAACCTTGACGCTTCGAAGCCTTAAGCCCTACCTCCCAAAGATCCGACCTTAGCTGACGAAAACATTCATCCTAGCAGGGTCAAGGCTTGGGGTTTTGGGGTTTAGGGTTTCGGATGATTTAGGAGACCCTAACCCCTAGACCCTGAACTCTGAACCCTAAAACCTAAACCCTAGCCCCTAAACCCTGAACTCTGAACCTTAAAACCCAAACCCTAACCCCTAAACCCTGAACTCTGAACCCTGAACCCTAGACCCTAACCAGCCAGCTTCCCAAGCTTTCAGCCGCGCCTTTCGCAGGATCAGCACGGTGGTCTTGCTCAAGGTCCCTGGGCTACGGCTTCTTTCTATAGGGGCCTGAATACCTAGAATAGGGCTTTGGGGTATCTTATACTATAAGTATAACAAGGAACCCTAACAACAATCTTAGGAATTATCTAGGCTTCTATATTACTTAGATTCAGGGTTTGGAGGCTCAGGGTTTTGAGAGTCTCGCGAAGGGATTGAGGGGTTCAGGGCTTCAGGGCCTCAGGGCACTGAAGCCCCACTACTTGGAGGGTCGGGGGACTTGGCAACTGGTTATATTAGGGACTTTTAAGTACCATAACCCAATTATGGTCCCTTTTGGGGTACTTATAAGTCTACTTACTAACTACTTACTAAATCCCCCGACCCCCCCCCAAATACAAGTCCGAGGAAAGCCACAAGTAAACTCCGCAACAACACAACGGAGAGGCCGGCCTCTGCTTAAAAGCTCATGTGTAGTGATAAGTGGGTAGAAACAATTTCGGGTATAGGAATGACTTGGTCGTAGTTTCCTGATATACTTTTGACCCAAGTGATAACGATGACCCTCCGAGCATCGACCCGACAGTGCTTAGCCTCCGGCGGACTGTAGCCGATCTCGGCGTGTCTTTCAACAGTGCCTTCCGAGCATGGTCTATTACGTAGGGTTCCGCGTCACGGCGTGAGTAGAGGTCTTGAAATGGAGCTTAAGCATAAAGAGTGGAGTCGTGGGGTCCAGGTTTTGAGAGATTTCACTCTTGAAACTGCATAGATAAAGCTTTTGTTGCAAGCTTTGCTGTCAGGAAACCTAGACCCTAAACCCCAAACCCTAAACCCCAAACCCTAAACCCTAAACCCCAAACCCTAAACTCAAGGCGCTTGCCGGTCGGCCATGTAGCCGACCGCAGCGACCCCTCAGCAGGCGACTGCATGGCATTCGCACATACAACATGCCTAGACAGCACATCTGCTGTGCCATCAAGCTTTGGGACTTAGTCAGTACTGACCAAAAAATTAGACCTTTAAACCGCGGCTGCGTGACACAATCGCTTTTTTTCAAGGATTTAGGGCATCTTTTCTAGGATTTAGAAGCCGTTTTCAAGGATTTAGCGTGCCGTCTAGGGCTCAGCCCGGATTTTCTAGGATTTTGTGTCGTTCTCAAGGATTTAGGTTCCCTCTAGGATTTAGCCAAGTCGTTCTCTAGGATTTAGCGCGATCCCAGGATGTAGGCTTGGATTTCGCACAAGCGAATTTCGGAATATCGAGGGCCAATTTCTGAGTTCATAATTCTTTTCGTAAAAAGTGCATGTTTAATTGGGGCGAGGCCGATCTGGGGGGTGCCCCCCATTCTGGTGCCGAAATCCTAAAGATTGGTCTTTCTCAAGGATTTTGGGCCTGCTTTCAAGGATTTAGAAGCAATTTTCAAGGATTTAGCGCGATTAAAGCATTTTTTAAGGATTTAGAAGCCGTTTTCAAGGATTTAGCGTGCTGTCTAGGGTTTAGGCACAAGCGGCACTCGTGCGACGCGATCCCGGGAGAGCATCTCATGTGCGCTTTTGAAAGCCTGGCCGGCATTACCGGTAAGCAGCTTCGTGAGCTTGCAAAAGTTCGCGAATGTTGCATCGCGCGCAGCAGAGCCTGCAAGGCACACACACTGCTGCCGATGGTCGTCAAGCCCACCGGAGGACGGCGGCGGAGCTCGCTGTTCTTCGCGTCCAATATGCCTCTCATAGCCTCCTTGCTGAACGTCTCCCTGCCGGAACTTGCCGGGTCGGTCGCACAACCTTTATCGTCGGCATAAGGCCGAAGAACTGCTTTCGCGAATGCATAACGTCCTTCGAGCCGACGAACGCACTCCTTTTATCCTCCTTTCTGACTATCACTCGCTCCGCTGCCGCCCTTTCCTTTCTGATCCCAGGACGTCCAGGCCCCCTGTTCCTGCGCGCCGCCCCAGTGATCGCCTTCGGATGCGCCCCCCAGTTAGAAGAAGCATTCCAAGAGGTGCCCTTTCCCTTCCAACTGGTGCTCCTGCCTTTGTTTCCACCCTTGCCGGACCAGTTGCCCTTGCTCCACATTGCAGCGCAGCCACTTACGAAGCTACCGGTCCTCGAGCGAAAATAGCCTACAGCATCCGACGATGTAAATCAGCACACATGGCGGAACGTCTACATATCAATATGTGTACTCTGCATGCATCGCTCCCCTGCAGTGATTCTTCGTTCTCACCAACGACTCTTGATGCTACCTCCCCAAACCCTAAACCCTAAACCCCAAACCCCAAACCCTAAACCCTAAACCCTAAACCCTATAGAATACACCAAAACCGTTAAGCCATGAGCGGTCAACCTAACCTTTTACTCAGAGGGCTTGGGCACAATAGTCAGCGGTATATAGTACACAACATGATGACTGTACACGACCATACAAACTCCTACGCAAGCTGCGATGCAAAACTACACCCCCCTCACCTAAAGGCACGGTCACTGCATTCAAAAACACAGCATACCTTCGCCTGCAGGTGGAAGAGCGCTTCGGCTCGGAGTTCGACGATCGGCGTGGAGTTGCCTCCCGCGTCATCAGTTGTATCAGCAAAAGTACATGTGACTATCGTGTGCCTCGAGGAAGGGTGCGAAAACTGCATACGAGCTTTTCTTCAAATGCAATACGCTGGTTTCAGCGTGGAGCAAGGACGATAGGAGTTCGCCGCACAGCCACTTGAAAAAATATCACAGGCCGGGTGAACATCCCTCTTGCTCGAAAGAATCAGACTACTGGGTCGGCTTATCAGTACCAACGCCATCCGCGATTGTGCCACTCACGCCAGTCCTGGTTGTCCCAGTTCTGGCCGCGCCATGATCCCCAGGATGACGAAGACCAATTCTGCCACCAGGATTGATCATCCCAGTCCCAGTCGCGGTTGGTGCGATCGGCGGCCTCGGCGTTAGCCGGGCGTTTGCCTTTTCCCTTCTCTGCTGCTCGGGCATACGTAGAGCCCTTGCCACCACCTGGCGGATGCTGCTGGGCATACTTCGGCTGGGCAGCACGACTTTGATTGGCCTTTTTGATGGTTTCATCAACCGTCTCCACCATGAAGGGTAGGTCCTTTGCCAAAACGGTCTGTAGGTCCACACCCACTGCAGCGGGATCGTAGTTGAGAAGATCCACCTTGCCGTGGCCAAAAGTCTGTAGACGGATGCCCCCCTTTTGCCTGGCGATGTTGTGAGCGAAATCTTGGAACGAAAGGATGGCTCCGTACCAAGTAAATGCTACTGGCGTATCCTCCGGCGTGGACGTTAGTCCCGCTGCGCACAACTTGCCGCCAATGCCATCGTCTCCGGTAAAGAAAACGATACGACACTCTGGAACCTCGTCCGTGCGGATCTGGTGCGTGGTACTCGCCGCTCTGGAGGATCCAATAGCCAGCATGCGTTGCGATCGAGTGCGGCCAGGGTTCGGAAGGTAGGCGAAGCAGAGGCAGTCGAGGGCACGAATCGTTCTGCGTGTATATCCCTCTTTGGCCATTGAAATTGCGTATTCATTGTTATGATTGAACCTCGCTACGCAATCAGTGTAGCCCTTTTTCACGGCTCTCTGCTTTGCCACTTTGGCTTTCCGAATAACTTCGCCTTCTAAGGAGTTCATGCCACGGCCGGCGACATCTTTCGATGCGCTTTGAAGGCTTGGCCTCACTCCCACTCGTTCAGCGGCATCACCCATCTCCTGAAGCAGAGCTTCGCGCCCACGTGCCAACAGCGTCCGTCTGCCCTGTGCCTTCAATTGACCTGGTCGAACTGGCCCTCCGCATTGAGAGCAAATCCTTTGGCCTTGAAGACACTCAGCTTTGCAGTGGTAGCATTTGATCTTCTCCAAAAACGCGGCGGATGGCTTGGTCTCACTACCAGCATAAAGTACTGGTTCTGGCCTTCCCACCGGCTCCTGGATTGCTTCAACTGGTGTACCCTCAGCATCCAGCGTCACCGTTGTCGCCATTCCGTCACCGATGTACACGTCCTGATTGGAGGACCCGGCTGTGCAATGATGGTGCCTGGTTCAACAAGCGGCCTCTCCTCTACGGAGGGCATTTGCTCATCATCAGGGGCTTCATCGTCGTCAGCCTTTGCAGGGGCATCAGTGATAGCCAACGATCCCTCAAGCACATCAGCAACATCTGGAATGGGCGGCAGGGATGTTTCCTCAGCTGGAAGGGTACCATGTTCTTCATCAATAGGCGGTGCGAAATTGTCCTGAGTCGTCTCCTCGGGCTCGGGTTCATCAAGAACGATATCGATGCCGGCCTCAGCGTTAGCTGGGCTTTCTCCCTGCTCTTCGTCAGGAGGTACAGCACCACCTGCACGGGACCAGAGTACGACATCGCGTTGAGTATCGTTGATGAACAGGATTGTTGATCCGGGCACTGCTTCGGAACACAATATGCCATCAGATTCCGTAACGAATAGATCGCAAGCAGCTTCGAGGACCTCCCGAGTGTCAAAGACGATCTCGATTGGTGAGCTCGCACGGAGTCCTGAACGTGCCTTCTGCTCCTCGAGCGGCAGCGGCGCAAAGTAGCAATGCGCCTTCTCAGAACCCCCAAAACCCGGCAACAAACGATCTTCCAGAATCGCATACGCCGCATCATGTGTTGTGCGGTGATAGAGCCTGGGCGGCGCCTTGTCAATCGGGATCAACGGCCTGCCCTCTCGGGCGGCATTAGCCAGCTCCTCAGAACGCTGCAGCGTAAGATATGCCTTTGCAATAGAGGCATTGTCAAGCTGCAGATTGCTGGAGTGGCCTTGCGTACACCCGACGTAGACCGGAAAAGCCGGTTGCCCAATTGCATCGGCAGCACTGTCCATTGGTCCGCGAAACATAAGGCGCTGTTTGTTGTCGGTAGCGA
This sequence comes from Symbiodinium sp. CCMP2592, assembly GCA_905221615.1. NCBI lineage: Eukaryota > Dinophyceae > Suessiales > Symbiodiniaceae > Symbiodinium > Symbiodinium sp. CCMP2592. The sequence goes on from CAJNDT010001009.1 coordinate 13,562, forward strand.
TCATGTCGAGGAGGCTTCCTAGACCAATGTTGTTTCCAGGTCTGCATCGATTAGCAACCTCAAGCACTTCCATGGCCAATACCCATGGCCCGTTCCACGATCGCAGTTTAAATTGATTACCCTTGTTTTCGAAGTTTCCTCTGATGAGTCCAGTGACGAATGTAACCATTTTGTGATCACATCTCGGGTAGTGTAGGCCTGGCGTCATGTCTTTTTGGAACACTTCGATGTACTGGTCGGCCTCCTCTTGCGAGGGGCATTCGTTCCAGTAATCATACAGGGTAATGCCAGTCATCTCGGCGAAGTCATAGGTGTCGTTCATGAACCTCATTCCGCGCGATCCCTGCACTGCGAGCTTGGTCAATCGCTGCTTGTCGGCCTCAGCCTTTGCAAGGCGAGCTCTTTTTGCAGCGTGCTCGGTGCCAGAGTCGCCAGACAGAATGCCTCCACCATAAATGGATGCGTCGATCGGCATCGGTCGAATATCGCCAGAAGACGAAGCTGCAGTACTCGCCGGGGTAACGGCCTCCACCTTAGGTGGGGCTTTGTTCCATTCCGGCGAATTGATCTCCTCTTCTGTTGCGAAAACACCGGGTGCGACGCTGATGACATTCTGAATCTTCATCTCCTTGAGGAAGTCGGGGACCTCAGGCGCAGGCAGTTCGGCGTGACTTTCGTCACGCTTCTCCTCCCAGTATGCGTCGTCCCACGGATCCTCCTCCGTTGGCTCCGCCTTGACCTGCTTGCTTCTCGTCATCCTCGCAAGAGCCGCTTGCAGGACATGGTTATCGACTGCGTAGCGACCACGGGAATCAAAATAATTGTCAGCAAGCAGTGATTGAAAGGCGGCTTCGCCCATTTTCGCTATCGCTCTGGAGGCATAGCGCTCGGCGATCTCGATCTGCATGATGTGGGCTAAACCCGAAACCATCTTGCGGCGGGATTCACTGTCCTCGCGGAAATGGACGTTGTCGTTATAGAGCGCCAAATCTCCAAGGAAGGGGTGGATGTCACAGGCGGCGAGTCCTCTACGGACCGCTTCGTCCTTGAATCGCGCAATGCATTCATCGAACTGCTTTGGCAACCCGTAGACGAAGCTGCGAACTCCTGTGCAGATCACAATGGACCCCACGTATGGAGAACGGCGCTGCAGGTCTGCTAGCGCTTCAAGATTTTGGCAAACTCTCCGACAGATCTTTTGCCAATCTCCGCGTGCCTCTATGGGCGATTGATGGTCCCACCACGTCGGGACGCCGGGGCTGCAAAATATCCCGTATCTGCCGACGATCTCATTCGCCATCCAGACAATCTGCACGTCCACCAGCAACTCTTGGTCGCCAGAGTAGCGCAGAGCCGTCTGGTCACAGAGGATCTGAGCCCTCTCCCGAAGTTCGGACAATGTTTTGCCCCACAGGGGTTCGTAAATTATCTCCCTGTACTGCAGATAGACCCCCGAGCTCGCTGCCTTCAAATCCGAGGAAAGGTCTGTCCTTGTTCTCTTGCCAGCAACGAAAACAGTCGTAGAGTCGGAGAGGAGGATGAGCACCCGCTTTCGGCCTCGATTTTCATCGGGCTTTAGCTGCGACATGCCAGACTGCGTCAATGCTGCCACTCGGTTGAGCCCTGGATATCGATCCGTTTCAAAGCAGTTGTGAGCAGCCACTTGCACCGGCATGTACTGAAAAAGTGCTCGCAACTCTCCTTCGTCAATCGACTCTTGGAAGCCTATCGACTCGTGACTGATGACGGCCGCCCAAAGCTGGCGGCCCCAAAAATCGGCCAACTGCTCTTCGTAGGTCGCCATCGCTCTTCTACTCTCAGCTGCTACCACGGGACTAGGACCCGGCCTCAGCGTTAGCTGGACTTTAGTTGTACAGTAAAGCGATGACAAAGCTGCGCATGCCAATCCTTCATGTACCTTAGATCCATCATTATCCTTAGTGGTATGCACTTGCCAATCAGCATGCAATGCCGAAACCTTGGTTTTCGATGTCCTTAGTCGTCCACAGTCCTGGGTAGCTTCGAGCAGCAGCCGCTTCAATCGAAAAGACGATGCAAAGATCAGCGACCCACTCTTGTGTTTCTCAAGACCGAAATCGTGTGCCAACTTAACAACAGCAGGCAAACACCACATCTCGTTGTTAGCTGAAGCTTCCAACAGCAGGTGGGGCCTAAGACGTTTGGTTAGTCGGCATAACGACATCAACGATTTCAGACATTTGTTCCATTCGTGGTCCGGCAGCGATGCAAAGTAGAGAATCGGTTTAGTGCTTCCCCCCTCGTCGCAGAGGGCACGAAGATTGTTAGCGATTTTTGACATTGCTTTCGGATTCATAGTTTCAAGATTGTTCGGGACAGGGACAACACGACAGGAACCATTTCCTGACAAGGTGGTTTCACTAGCGTTCCCAAAGTCAAGCAAAACCCTGCAAAAGTCCATCGGCCTCGGCGCGAGCCGGGCGTCTGCAGGAGCGGCCGCCGCAGACCCGAGCCTAAAGCCGTGTTTGTTGAGGGTTTCAAGGTCAGTTGTGGAAAGCTTGGGAAAACCACGAGAGGTATACGCGGTGATAGAAAAACGTTTTCCGGTATAAGGTAACACGCAGTGTTTCTTGGCTGGGTCAAAGACAAGAGGTTTGCAATGGGTGTCATGCACATCCCCCTTAATGGAACGTCCTTGAGCGTCTTTCTGGAACTGCGCCTTAGTATCCGAAACAGTCTGATCTTCAACCCACAATCCACCTCCTTTGTGGTCACCAAAGCTAACCATCAGGTTCTTAGAACCCTTTAAGTTATGGGAATCAGCATGAACTTTTGCCATGTTGTCCTTGCTAATCACCACTGAAGTCCATGTGAAACCTGAGTCGGGAGAATGAGCTTTCACGAACTCATTCAAGTACCTGGCAACTGCGGGATACCTAGTGGTGCTTCTGGTAACACCTTGCATTCCACCGTGTGTCCAAGTTCCGTACACTTGATAATAGCCTTGTTTCTTTGATGCAATGCGAGGTCGCTTGGATTTCTTAGCTGTATGATTTGATGCAATCTCTTCACACAACCTTTCCAAAGCATCACAGCCATACTCCTTCAGGCGGGAAAGTTCTGAAGCAACCATCTCAACCTCCTGAATGGCAGCAGCTGCTTTAGCACGTTTGCCTTGAACCTCGTGTGGTGTAGGAGAGCGGCCTGGCTTTTCAGCCGGCTTCGCATTCTGCGCATCAGGTACATGGTTGATGAGCCTAAGCGCGTGTTCCCACTTACCACGTTCAGCAAACGGCTTTGTGAAGATGTCTGCGACCTGTTCTTTGGTATCAACATTAATCATGTTGAAATGGCCCTTTTCGAACTGTTGCTTCATCCATGCAAACGAAAGTCGTTGTGTCCTATCGGTGTGACGAAGCTTTTCACTGTCACCTTTCGCGATGATGGTGATAGTAGCTTGATTATCTTCTAAGAACTGAACCTGAAACTTTTCAGAAAGATGAACATCCAAGCCATTTATATCCGCGACAGAGCGTCCTTCATGACTGAGTTCACCATACCTGATTTCATCAAGCTCCGGGTCAATCCTTGCAACGATTGTTTCCGTGACTTTAGGTGATTCCGCCGGCGGCCTGGTCTTTCGACCGGCTGCATTAGCGGTAACCTCTCCCCAAAGGTAACACCACAAGCTTAAGCTAGGCAGGCCTTGTGCTCTGATGCCGTGATTCGCTGAAACTACTTCACTTTCGGTGCTAGACGTCGTGATGCTGGTCTGTTTCTTTGAAAAGGCGTTCAACGGATAGTAAGTGTTGGGTCCAACCAAGAACAGTGCGCATCCTGATGTGGATTTGGAATCAAATTCTCCTGCCCAATCAGCGTCACAGAAGAGCCACAACTTACAGTCCGAAATCTTATCGCCAATGAAACCCTGCATCGTGATGTCCAAGCTCGAATTAATGTAGCAGATCAGCCGATGTAAACCGACATCGCAGTCCCTTGACCACTTCGTGACCCTAGAAGCAAGCGACTGGGTACACCGAAGTAAGTCCCACCTTGCCATTCTTGCTGCAAACAACACCTTCATGAGGACCCGACTGGCAATCGGTTGCAACCTCCCCTGGGGTTCGTTGCCTTCCACAGGTTTGGCTACTCTGTTCTCATGAAACGGCGTAGCTGCAAACTTCAGGGAATCACGTGAAACTTTAGCTAATTCACAGTACTTGTCGACACAGGAGACCAGGAAGTCCTTCATGTCATACGTCACAACGTTGACAGGCTTAGTCATAGCGGGGACGGGTTCCTTGATGATCGTATCAGTGCTCTTGAATCTAGACTGCTTAGCTTCGCGCTTAGCGTCTGATTTGCTTCTCATCGGCCTGCCCTTTCGGGCGGCAGCAGCGAGCTTAAAGTCGTCTGCCGTCGTCGGCATGATAGAGAAGATTGTTTTGCCCGTCCACCACTCGTTTCGCCTAGCAGGGCCCCCCTGATTGGAATCGTCCTGTATCTGATCTCCGTTCTCAAACTCTGTTATGCGTTCAGTTCCCAGAGTGGGAAACTGTCTCATGTCGTCTTCACTTGGTACGTACAAACGCTTTCTGGGGTACCTGTGATGTCTGATTGCAAGCGCAGCATCCGGATCAACCTCCCAATAATCTTCTGTTCTACTCGGCCTGGAGTTTCCTCCGGCTGCTGGTGCTGCAATTTTCTTGTCGAAGACGTAAGCAAAAGGATGTGCGCTACGGTCAAGCATAACACCGTTCTGCTCTCGATGATTGCAACCAAAGTATCTCCCAAATGGTTCCGAAGGATCCATATCCAAAACCTTCCCAATCCCCTCCCAACCCTTAGCAAGATTGTCCTTTGGTCCTGCCATTTTGAAATCGTCGACGTAGACGACGAGGAGGAGATCTAATTCCGGATGATAAAAGATACTTTGCCATATATCTGGAAGAACCGGGATCCACCCTATGCTCTTCAACTGAGCAGTGCAGTGTCGTTCCCAGATGCCGCCGCTGTCAGGATGTCCATACAAAGCGAGTCTGAGAGGACAAACTGGGTCGCGAAAGTTGCGCCACTCGGGCGGTCGACGATTCTTGGGAAGTCGAACCCAAGTCGCAATCCCTTTAAACAAAGCTTGAGTATACGCTTGTCGAGCATCAGCTTGCTGTTTTGCATAGCCTGGTTGGCTTCCGAACACATCGATGATTTTACCCGCTTCCATACTTGCAGGGCTAGAACCCAGTTCGGCGAAGATCGCGTGATCCGCATTTTCATCTCGAACCTGGTTCCCCTGGAACACAGAGCGTCCCTTGTAGTACTTAAGCGGATTACCATCCTGCAACTCGGAACCCTTAAGGCTGCAAATTTCGAACACGTTCCCGAAGTGAGCCTTTTCGCCTTTTGCCTTGGTTTCAGACAAGACGTCATCGTACTCACGAACCTGTTTCTCAAGCCAACACCCTTTATCAAGAAGTTTCTTCCATTCTTTGTCCATAGCAGCCTGAGCCTCAGGGTTTCTGGCAACATCGTTCTGATTGATAAGCTTGGCAACCGCAGCGAAAAGATCCTCGCAAGTTTCCTCTAGCTTATCCAGAAATAAACCGTGCAACCTCTTCCCATCCTCAGGCGTCCTCGGTCGATGAGGTTCTCGATGTCCAAGGAGAACAGGCATAGCGGGAGCTTCTTTCTCTCGTTCTTCTTTTAACCTAGCTTCCTCCCGCGCAACCTTCTTCTCCCATCGTTCGATTTCCTCTTTTCGTTGTTGTGCGGAATACATGTGCCAGAATTCAGACGGGACATCAGGAGGTCTTTTGGAGCCTTTCTTGTTCCTCACAAGTCTAACCCCATCCCAATTGTAACCAGCAGGAACCGGTCTACCATCAGGATATTTCGTGGGATCAAACAGATCACCTTTGGAACTAGATGATGGCTCACTGGGCTTAGGCGCGGCCTCACCTTTCGGTGGGCTTTGATCGTCATCGGGTTCGGGTTCGGATAAGCCGATTTCATCAAGAAGTTCGCCTGCCTCACGAAGTCCCCGTTCCTTTTCTTCATCTGAAGCATGAATGTTCTGATCATCCAACAGTGGAACCTCGTGTGCCTCGCGATCCTTGATCCTTCCCGATTGAAGTGGGAACTCAAAACTTCCCTCAATCAACTCAACGCGCTTAGCCCTGATGACCTTGAGGTTTCCGTCCTCAATGGCAAACTGTGCGTCTTTCACGGGTGCAATCAAATACTCCTTCTTCCAAACAAACCCTGGTTGGATATGGTATCCCAGGAAGATCCCTTCAACCCCAGTTGACGAAAACTTGGAAGTCTCCGGAACATTCTGTTTAGGGTTATGCCAATACAAGACCTTAGCTCCGAAAGGAACAATCAATCCCGCAAAGGACTCCCCAAAGCGTGCCTCCCATGGGATTTCACCAGTATCCACTCGTTTTGTGAGATTGAGCGCAATGGAGTGGTGCTGAGCTGCTAAAGGCCAAAACCGTTCTGGAAGACCGGCTTGCTCCAAGTTCGAGCGCGTACCCTCTAGTACGGTGCGGATTTCCCGTTCGATGACGGCCTTAGTTTCATCCACGTACTCTCTAGAGGTGTTGTGCCTACATCGGAGTTCCTTCACAGCTGCTCCCAACTCCGGCGCGTTGTCAGAGTAGATAACCCCAACTTCGTCTTGCGTACCGAAAAAGTGCAGAAGGTCCTCATGCACTTGTTCCGATGATTTTGTTGCGCTAGGATACACATACCTGAATTGCGAAAACACATCTTTGATAACAAGCGCCACCCTCTCATCCTGAAATCCAAAGTCCCTCAGATCTCTTGTCACGAGATGATCAATGGTAACATGATCCCCATACTTTTCACTGTGTATGGTCGAAGATCCCCCCTTTCTTCGAGCTTGGGGAGATAGCATCTTCGCCTTTTGGCACACTTTGCAGAATGGGTTCTTAGGACGATGGCAGAATTGATGATGGATGCTTTCGGCCTCGGCGCGAAGCCGGGCTTCTTGCGAGATTTCCCTTCCCTCATCTTCTTCCTTGTCACTATCGGGCTCGATTAAGGGGTCGTCTTCGGGTCTTTTGAAAGCAGTAATCGACAGAATTGGCGATCCATCAATCTTTTGATTTTTAACCCTTAGACTTCTGATGTCAACAGAATCCTCAATCTTGCTCCAAGCAGAGTCCTTGTAGATCCAAGTGGTCCTTAGCACGAACCTTGGATGACGAGGTGCAGGTACTCGCAAAGCCTTTGGCCGATGACCAATAATGATCTTTGATGCGGCAATTTCACTGCTAGTGATCCAACCTGGCTTGGCTAAATCTTTAGGCTTGATTGCAATTGGTGGTGCGGCATTGATTGCTTCTTCTATCTCGGAGTCGCTGTGGACGACTCTTTCATCCCCGGCCGGTCCTCTCGGACGGCTTTCTACTGGAAACCCGAAGACTCGTCCTCCGCAGGTGCCGCCAGTTCAACCTTGACTGTACCGGCGTTAAACACCTGAGTTCCAGCAGATTTCTGGGAATCATCAGCACTTGCTGGGCTCGCTACCGAGTCATCATTTGAGATCACTGGGACTCTACCCTTCATCTTACACTTGATGACTTTACCATCGGGAGCTATGAAGTATGGAACCTTGCCCGCAGGCCAATGGAAATCATATCCATCGTCCATGCATCTTCTCCCAACAGAACAAACCGGTGGCGTGCTTTCCAGTAGATAGCACTCAATGTTTTGCTTCAGTTCAGGCATCGGGATGTTGGTTGACTTGATTCCCTGAACTGGACCATTAGCTGTAATCAAGTTGACCGGCCTACTAGCGTTTTCGATGGGAGCCTCTGGATAGTAGATAGAGTGATCGTGCCTACTGATCAGATCTTCTTCACTGCCAGTATCGGCGAGGAATTCTAATCCCGCATTAAAGCTAGAGCATGCTGTTCTTTCCACGCTAGAACACAGCTCACACTTCAACACTGCAACTGGGATCTCACCCTCTTCGCAGTCATCTGTGCACTCGTACTCACAGTGGCTTTCAATCCCATTGAGCATACAGGACATGATCCTGGCAAGCTCGTTCGCTGTTCTTATGGCCGTGCTTAGGTCCTGAACTGGAGGCTTTGGGCAGCTTTCAGCATCCAAGTAACAAACTTCGAAAGTTCGCGGTTTGGTCCTATGCTTCTTACCCTTACCATCCAATGGAATCTCCCGAATGCTTGGCTTCTCCTTGAACCTTAGTTTCTTGAACGTTCCTGAAGCATCACCCTTAACGCCTTGCCCATTGGGCACAGCTGCCAGCGCATACGAAATGCAACAAGCTGCCGTGCGTCCGCCAGACTTTTCCTTGCTCTTGGACCTGCCCCTGTGTTTCTTTTCCTTCTTTGCTTTAGGATCCGGGGTCGGGCTCCTAGGCTTTTCATCGTTCTTCGCAGGGGCGGCCTGCTCGGTAGGAGCGGCGTCAGTTGGATTGGGCTTATCTTGATGCAGGAACCTACAGTCTTTGCCTTTGTTGCACTTGCCTTTCTTCCAAAAGGTGCAAATCGCGTTGATCTTCTTCTGAGGCGTTCGATGAGGACTTGGGGATCTTGACTTTGGTTTGTGGAGAAACTTACACTTGTCGCCTCTTGTGCATTTTCCTTTCTGGAAGTCGTAACAAACCTGTTGTGTTTTGGGACTCTGAGATCTAGGCGGTGTTCGTTGGCTCGATCCTTTGCTGCTTGTTCTGGATTTTGAGCTACTTCGGGACATGCTTCTTCCACGGCCTCCTCGTGAAGAGGGGCGACGTTCAGATCCGTACGCTGGGGCTCCGTATCTATCGCCATGCGACTTAGCGATGCGATCACGATTCTTGCGCATACGCTCTCTAGTCAGATGCTCCCTAATGGCATTGACGAGGAATTCATACGTGTGTACGGGGTTTCCTTCCTTTGCCCTGTCGTACAGCTGAAGATCGTACTTGATGTGGTGGGATTTCCGAATTTCCCTCAGCAAAATGTCCCTCAAGGTAACTTCATCCGGAACATGACTCATTCCAGCAATCACCGACTCGAAGTTGTAAAGGAAGGTAGCCAAGTCGTCCCCAACCAACTTCACTTTTAAAAGGTCTTCTACGCTATAGAGGCTTCCGACTTCTTCATTAGTCTTAAAGTGTTGATGAAACATCCACAATACTTGTCTTCCCCTGACGGCACGTCCTCCTGTGGCCTCTGTTTCCTTGAAGTTTAGGACTTGCCTTGAAATCTCTCCTCTAGCGACTCTGGTAAGTGCAGCCAACAACTTCGTGTCCAATGTTAAGAATTTCCCAGTGTCATGTAAGGACTTGAGGGTAGCCTCTTTATCATATACTTCCTGCACCCAGCGAAATGCCTCATCCGGGCGATCGCTCGCAGCCCGCACAATCTCGCGGACCGAGATCCGCCACGATCGGTAGGTCTCTGGATTAGGGTAATCGGGAAGCTTGATGCTTTCGGCTTCTTTCACCTTTGGTTTGCCCTCTTCATCTTCGGTCTTAGGGGTAAGCAAGCGTGCTGCCCTAATCAATGCCTCAGCTCCGAAATCAACATGTGGAACCCCGTCTGGATCAACAGTCGCCGGCTTACCCGTTTGGGCAGCTTTAGGAGACTTTTCCTTTTGTGGCTCTCTGTTCTCAAACCCAGGTGGTACAGAAGTTCCTTGCGGAGGTTCCTGAGCTTGCGGCGTTCTTCCGAAGATGTCCTTCATGTTCTCGGGAATCTCAAATGGATTGGAGAACGGGACAGTAGGATTAGGTCCTGGCTTCGGCGTGGCATATTGTCTGCCCGCTTCGTCCGCATTGGCTTCCATTCTTAGGGCTCGTTCTGCGGCAGCCAGTTCATCCTGCAGTCTGTCGTTTTGTGCACTCATTTCAGCGATTTCAGTAATGAAACGCCGTTCCATACTCGCTTCGGTTTCTTCAAGAACTTGTTTGAATCGGATTCCAAGAAAATCAAGGTGTTGTGCTTTGTTGCGTTCGCTCTCAGCAATCAGAGTAGTTCTGAGCTTAGCGATTTCCGACTGATGTCGTTGTTGGAAAATTGATTCCAGAATGTTCATTTCATTCCTGCATGTTGCAACTTCGTTCAACAAAAACTTTTCCCTTTGGGATGCGTTGAACTCAAATTCCGCAAACTGTGCTTCGCATTCTGCCATCTTCACCTCATGAAGGCGCTCGGCCTGTTCAGCCATGCCAGCCATTCTCACAAGATTATCATGCGATTGTTGGTTCAGAATGCTTGCGTGTCTTCTTTCAGCATCTGCCTCCGTTCGCTCTATTGCCATTCTTTGTTGTTCGGCTGTTTCACCCTGGTTCACAACATTGTACAAGGTATACTGCACGTTTGAGATGTCGACCGTTGGATTTGAGACAAATGGAGATAGGGTAGGACCCACTGGACCGAAGATCCTATCAAGTGCTTGGGATCCTGAGCTCGGTGCCATAGGGCCCGCGCCAGCTGCTGTAAGTTGTTCATCAAGCAGTCGATCTCTTGTTTCGTCGTCCATCTCGTCCGATGATACTTCGGTTGTTTCTCCCTTCTCAGTAGTGAGCAGAGAGGGCGAAGTACTCATGTACCAGTGTGAATACCAGTGTAAGAATACCACGGAGACAAAGTCAGCGAATACGGCTGATAACCTATAGAATACACCAAAACCGTTAAGCCATGAGCGGTCAACCTAACCTTTTACTCAGAGGGCTTGGGCACAATAGTCAGCGGTATATAGTACACAACATGATGACTGTACACGACCATACAAACTCCTACGCAAGCTGCGATGCAAAACTACAAACCCCAAACCCCAAACCCCAAACCCTAAACCCTAAACCCTAAACCCCAAACCCTAAACCCCAAACCCTTAACCCTAAACCCCAGACCCGTGAACTTCTGAATCCGCAGCTTCCGGGGAGCGGTCTCTACACACCTCGGGCCCTCCTTGAGAACCTGAGCCACTGGATAAGCTAAACGTCTACTTAAAGGGTCATGGGACTTAGTAACTAGGCTTATAGTTAAGGTAACTGTACTTATAATTACTTATAGCTCCCATTAAGTTACTTATAACCTCACTTACTAAGTCCCATGATCCTCCAAGTACTGTAGGGGCCTTAATAATTAGAGTAGGGTTCCTTTAGGGGGTTCCTTTAAGGGATACTATACGAGATCTATAGTAGGGCTCTATATTAGGGGCCTTCATGATTAGAATAATTAAGCTTTCGGGGTCCAAAATACTATAGTCATGATAACGAACCCCCAAAATAGTACAGGTAACCATTGAAGCCCCTATATTAACCCGAAACAATCATCGAGAAAGCCTGAACGACCCGCCAAACCCTAACCCTAAAAGGAGAGTAAAGCACCTCCATCAGGCTCGGCCGCCTTTCTGCCTTCAAGCGCCTAAGCATTGCGGAGCCTGACCCGTAAAGCCCCAACCCTAAACCCTAAACCTGAGACCCCGACGCCTGAGCTCTATGAACCCGTTTCACAAAGGTGCCACAAAGCCCCACAAGACTGTATGAAATGACATGAAGCCCCATAAAACCCTTACAACCGGCATGCAGCCCAAATTGAAAAAAGAATCTCGAAACCACTATGAAGCCCTGTCATACATCCCACTGCAGCTGTTCAATCCAAAACCCGATTCTGAACCCTAAACCCCTAAACCCAAGAAACCCTACAGCTAAAGCCTAAACCGTAACACTCCCTCAGGGTCCATGTACTCATATAAGATATACATTGGCCTTAAAGTACTCCCTATATAGGTACGTTGGGCCCAAAGTATGCACGAATTGGGTACATGCCCAGAGATCCCGATACCCCTTAATGAAGGAATATACCTTCAGTCATAATATGAAGGCCCCTATTGTTTAAGGTATATTCCTTAATTAAGGGGTATTGGGTTCTCTGGGCGGACCCTTACTTGGAGGGTCGGGGGACTTAGTAACTGGTTATTTTCAGGACTTATAAGTACCATAACCACAATTACGGTCCCTTTTAGGGTACTTATAAGTCTACTTACTAACTACTTGCTAAGTTCCCCCCGACCCCCCAAGTTGTCAGACCCCAAGCGCCTGCTCCCCAAAGTGCGGATGCTTGCCGTTGATGGAATCCTTGCAGAAGTGGGAGTTTCCGAAAATAGGGGACCCTCATATAGTACCCTAAATAGTAGGATCCTTATTATAGGGACCCAAAATAAGGTACCCCCTATTTTTGGAAACTCCCAAGTGGCACTGGGCTTCTCGGGTCGGATTCCGCCAGTTCTTCGGGCCTGCACTTGGGGGGTCGGGGGACTTAGTAAGGGCTCCTTTAAAGGGGATTCTGAAGGTTCCTTTAAGGGGCTCTAAGGTAGTATAGGGTTTAGGGTTCAAGGTTCAGGGGACTTCTTAAGTAGTTAATAAGTAGACTTATAAGTACCCTAAAAGGGACCCTAATTGGGGTTCTGGTACTTATAAGTCCCTAAAATACTAAGTCCCCCGACCCTCCAAGCAGGGTTTTCCGGAGTTGAAGGCACAGGGATCTTGAGCTGTTGGGCCTTGCTTGGACCCCAAACCCTAAATCCTAAATCCTAAACCCTAAACCCTAAACCCTACCCAAGAGTATGTAGACTAATAGCCTTTTGAAAGCCTGTGGGCCATCATTTCACCTACTTCGGGGGTTTTGGTAATCAAGCATGGTTGCTGCCTTGGGATCCCTAAACCCTAAGCCCTAAATCCAGGCGTTTCGGTTTACGGACAGCTGAAGGCTGTCGACCAAGGGAACGAGCCTGGCAGAGGTGCGTAAGATGAGATGCCCAGAGAACCCAATGCCCTGTAATGAAGGAATACCTACTTAAAGGCTCATGGGACTTATTAACTGGTTATTTTAGGGACTTATAAGTATCATAACCCCAATTAGGGTCCTTTTTAGGGTACTTATAAGTCTACTTACTAACTACTTACTAAGCCCCCCGACCCCCCCAAGTAGGATTCCTTTAAAAGGATCCTTTAAGGGATCTACAGGGTTTAGGGTTTAGGGAATTCTAATACCCCTTAAGGATTGAAGGAATCCTGAATTAAGGGGTAGTGGGTTCTCCGGGTGGACAGGAGCTAATTAAGGGTCTCCAAACGGAAACTTATCCGCAAACCCTAAATTTAAACCCTACTAAACTAGTGCTAGTATATACTTTTGGCCAGAGGGTCTTTCCTCAACGAGTTCAGGTCATTTCGACGCCGCCGAGTGGCCGCTTCCAAATTTGCGACCAGCTTGTCGTCAACGATGACCTCCAGACCTTTCTTGCGGATCAGCTTTCATAAGGGGTTCTAGAAGAAACGCTGCACACATGTTTGCATAAGGGGTTCTGTAAGCAATGCTACACACAGGTGTTCAAGGGTCTCTGTAGGGGCTTCAAGGAATACACCTGAGATTGTAGTAGGACCCTGATATGATTTAAAGTAAGTATATTCCTTAATCGAGGGATGTTGGAGTCTCTGGGAAGGCAGGCTAGTTGCGGTTGAAGCGGGGGTTCACCAACAATAAAAGTAGGATGTAGCATCTACGGTCGCTTAAGAATGGGACTGCTTGCGCCAAGTACTAAAGGCCTCACTAAGAATCCCAAACAGGTCCAGACACTTTGCTCCCATCCCCCTGCAAGCATATGGGTAGTTGTCAAAATTATGGTTCCTTTTTGGATCCCTGTCATAATACCGCACCTATTATTTAGGGTATCCAAAAGGGACCATAATTTTGAATTATTGGCAAATAGGAAGACAGTGCAAGAGGCACCAAAAGCCCGACTCAGACCTACGAGGATGTATCGAACCACTTTCCGTTAGATTCGAAGGTGTGACACCTTGCAGCTTCTGTGCTTCATTAGGGCTTAGGGTGTAGGGTTTAGGTTTTAGGGTTAGGGCTTCGGGTCTCGGCTTTAGGGTGTGGTCTCTTCATACGGAAGGGGGCATGACAGCAGGAGCAACATCGGCCACTACCCCATCCCAAGGCCAAGGTATCTGTGTGAAGCGTTGGACCTGCGGTGGTGCGAACGCTGGAAGGGCCTTGATGATGAGAATTGGGTTTTGGGTTATACTATAGTGCTCATAGTAACGAAGCCTAAGGCATAAAGTTATAAATGATTCAAGCTTCTTTTTCTTAGATTAGTAGTAGGCGTACCGGGGAAACGCTGAAATCTAGACGACGTAAGAGACCTGTCAACCCCGTTGACCCCCAACATTCTAGATTCCGGGTACTTGGAGGGTCGGGGGGCTTAGTAACTGGCTATTTTAGGGTACTTATATAAGTCTACTTACTAACTACTTACTAAGTCCCCCGACCCCCCAAGTACTTGATATTCTACGCAGCCCTTGCGGAAGGGAAGTTTGCTTCTGGTTCTGAGTGCTTCATCCCTGTTGCAGGAGGCCTGAACTATAGCTACCTTGACGATCATCCTACACCCTAAACCCTAAACACTAAACCCTATACCCTAAACCCTACATTTCAAATCACTGAGTACTCTGAATCGTGGACCCTAAAACCCAAACCCCTAGGACATCGAAGCTGAAACCCGTGGCCTGAACCTAACCCCAAAGACCTTCATGAAACTTTAGGGTTTAGGGTTTAGGGTTAAGGGTTTAGGGTTTAGGGTTTAGGGTTTAGGGTTTAGGGTTTAGGGTTTAGGGTTTAGGGTTTAGGGTTTAAGGTTTAGGGTTTAGGGTTTAGGGTTAAGGGTTTAGGGTAACCCTGAAACTTCCGGGGATCTCCCAAGCCCTAACCGAGTGGTTCCAAGCTCCTGGCGCCCAGAGAAGAGGATGAAGAACTCATTGCCTTCCTGGGGTTTTGGGGTTTGGGGTTCAGGGATGTAGTAATCCTAGAGGCTCCATATACAGTACCATGATGGAATTAGGTCCCAAAAGCCATGATATGGATGGTCTTTTGGGACCTAATTCCATAATGGTACTATATATGGAGCCTTTGGGAATGTTACTTTTGGGGGTTAGGGGTTTCGGCGCTGTCGAGTGACAGGGTTTGCCTTTCTGGCTTCGAAGTTGCGAGTAGGCTCCAAGATTTAGAGTGCAGGGCTTGAGGCCTTTTTTTAGGGTGTGGGGCTTGGGGTACGGGATTTAGGGTCTAGGGTTTCGGGGTGTAGTGTTTAAGGTTTAAGACTGAGGATTTAGGCCTAAAACCCTAAACCTTCGAATCTACAGCAACCCTAAACCCTAAACCCCAAATTCCTCTAAACCCCTGATCACTGAATCCCTAAACCCTGAATCCCTACATCCTCCCTAAACCTTCAACCCCAAATCCCCAAACTCTAAATCCTTGAAGCCCTAAACGGTTTAGAGTTTAGGGTTTAGGGTTTCGATTCTACAGCGAAGCCCAGTGAGCAGGAAGGCCTCCCCTTGCGACACGATGGTCTGGCCAGCCTCCGATACGACTCGATTTGGGGTTTAAGGCTTTGGGTTTTAGGGTTTTGGGTTTTAGGGTTTAGAGTTCAGGGTGCCAGGGCTAGTGTTTAGAGTCTAGAGTCTTTAGGATTTAGGGAGTAGGGTTTTAAGTCTGGGGCTTAAGGCTGTAAAATTTAGGTTAAACAGTACTTTACTATACTATGCTATAGCACTTGACAATACCACTGAATTAGGGCTCTGGTCCCCCAAAATACTACGGTGTACGGAAGTTTACGGCGTAGTGTTGCACCGTCCTGGTTGTAAGTCGAAGAAGACCACCGAAAGCCCCCCTTAACAAAAAAACAAACGAAGACAGCAGTAGCACCGCCACACAAACACCCACAATAACCGGCACCACCACGGCGACGAACCCTGAGGAAGGTCCTAGCCTAAACTGCCCTAAACCTCAAGCCCTAAGCCCTTACCGCGGAACCTCTGAGTCATACATAACCCCCAAACCCCTATGTGAACATGAGCCTTCACTGAACGGCAAGACCCACAACCTAAGACCGAAACCACAACGAAGCTCAGGACAGGGGCCGGACCTTCAGCAAAGAAACATCTCAAGAGCCCTGAACTCGAAAATGAAGAGCTAAACCCGACAACCCCGAAAGGCCAATGGCTGAATGAATGACTACAAGCTCCCATGCCAACCATGCTACACATAAAGATCCCTTGTCGACAACCTGTACGGAGACATGGAACAGCCTGCGTAACAAGACCGTAAGATCGTGCAAAAGGCGTTAAGAGCTTTAGAGGCTGCTGAGGCATCCTAACACAAGATCTCTTTGGCACCATGCTACTAGTATCGTGTCGAAGTTTAACCCTAAACCCTAAAACCGGCCTAAACCTTTAACCCTAAACCCTTAACCCTAAACCCTAAACCCTTAACCCTTAACCCTAAACCCTTAACCCTTAACCCTAAACCCTTAACCCTAAACCCTAAACAACTCCACCAAACCCCGCAGGGTCGACCCCGAGAGGCCTCGTAGCTCACCTCGAGCAAGGCCGCAGCTACGGCAGAGCGCTGGAACGAGGAGAGGCACTCGAGGTGCGGGACGTTCTCCAATCTGGGTTCGGGATTTCGGGAATCTGCGGATGGTTCAGGGCGTGGATGCGATATCAGGGTTTAGACGGTTTCGAAGTAAGAAGCTACAGGAGCAGTAGCAGTCAACAGCAATGACGACGACTACTGCTACTGCTACTGCTACCGCTACGGCTACTGCTACTGCTACTGCTACTGCCGCTGCCACTGCCACTGCTACTCCTACTACTACTACTACTACCACTACGACAACAACAACTACTACTACTACTACTACTACTACTACTACTACTACTACTACTACTACTACTACTACTACTGCAACTGCTACTGTATTGCGAGTCAATGTTAGAGTAGGGCTTGGGGAGAAAATATAATGTGCATAGTTATTATACGAGGGAAGCCCAAGAAATAATACTCGCCATTATTCAGGCCCAGTTCTGAATCAGGGATTGCGGACCATTTCGATCACAGGGACGTACGCACATCTACAAGCCCTTCACCCAAAAGCCTGCGCGCCTTGTAGCACTCCGAGCCCTTCATCCCTGAAAGCAAAGAAAACCCTCAAACCCAAAAAGGCCCAACAATCTCAATCCCTGAGCATCCAGCCCCCAAGGCAACCTGAAAACAAAAGCATTACAAACCAACCAATATGACAAAAGCTATTACGACAGTATCTGTAATCATACGAAGAGCTCGAACAAAAACATGATATGATATGCTATGCTGTGCACTGCTACTCTATGCTATGACATGGTACGGCAGGTTGTGGCGTGGTATGGCATGGCATCTTAGTATGGTACGGTATGGTATGATATAGTGTCGTATGATAAGATGAGATATGACATTACGAGGTATGTTAGGATAAGATACGACATGATACGGTATGGTATGGTATGGTATGGTATGGTATGGTACGGTAAGGTATGGTATGGTATGGTATGGTACAGGTTAAGGTATGGTATGGTATGACATGACGACCTGATACGATCTGATGTGATCTTATATGCCGTGAACGCGACGAAACGATAGAGGTGTCTTGAAAGTGATCACCGATGACAACGAAAACCCTAAGTCCCAGACACCTAGAGCCTAAATCCTAAACCCCAAGCCCGAAATCCTAAACCCCACACCCTTAACCCCTAAACCCGTAAACCCCTAAAATCCCTAAACCCCCAAAACCCCTAAACCTTAAACTCTAAACCCCTGAACCCCTTAGACCCTAAACCCTTTAAACCTTAAAGCCCCAAACTCTCTAAACCTTAAACCCCGTAACAAAAAGCCCAAACCCCGTGCGGACGAGTCACATCTTCGCGTAAGTCTCAAACTTGGCCTGCAGCCGGTCCTTCGAACAGCAACGAAAAGGAACCCTTTACGGAACTCTTCAAGGAACCTTAAAGGGATCCCTTAAAGGAGCTCTTTGAGTTGAGGAAAGAGGGGTTCGGAGATAGGGTTTAGGTTTTTATGAGATTTTGGGGGGTTAGGGTCTGCGGTTTAGGATTTTTTATAAAAAAAAATGCAGGGTGTTATAGGGTTTCACCTCGATTTTTCTGTGAGTTTTAGAAAACTAGGGTACCTTATTTCGGGATCTCATGTTGAGGATCCTATTCTTTACGGCTCTACATGAGGGGTCCCCCATGTTCCGAAACTCGCGGGTCTCGCGTCGAAGCTTTTGTACCTCGCCGAATGGCCCCTAAACAGCGGATACGCCCGACACCCGAAAGAACTTGCCCAGAATCCTCCGAGCATGTTGCCCTCCTGAATCAAAGAAAGGGATACTAGGATGCTTCGGCCTGCGTAACCTGGCGCAGGTCTGCACTAGTCAGCGTCCAGAGGTCGCATGTCCTGGCGAGGTGTTTGACCCCACTGGGCTGCATCTAAACCCTAAAATCCCTAAACCCTAAACCCAAAACCTGCATCTAAACCCTAAACCGTACAGATGTCTCTTAGGGGCCGTATGGGGGGGTACAGGGTCCTTTCGGACGCTGCCGGTGATACTTTCAGGCTTTTGACAGCTATTGCAGGGTGGTTGGTCAGGGTGTTGGTGTTCTTTTTTGGAAGCTCAGGGGATATCGGCAAGTAAGTTTAGGGTTCAGGATGTAGAATTTATTTGAGATATGTTGGGTTCTTGCTGGGGAACTGAATGTGGGTACCTTTTACAAAAAAAAAAGTTATGTAGTGCTTACCTTGCCATGGCAACTTCACGTACACCCCAAACCCCAAGCCCTAAACCCCAAACCCGAAACCCTAAACCCCAAACCCTAAACCCTAAACCCCAAACTCCAAACTCATGGCCTAGGCCGCCTTCGTTGGTGGGCGGCGCTTAAGCCCCTCGACATCGATGGTGCCGGGCCCGGTACCGGGACACGTTCTCCCAGGGACCAGCACTGTTCTCTTAATCCACGGTTTAAGGTTTAGGGTTTAGGGTTTAGGGTCCGAAATCCTGGAGGTGCGGAGCTGGTTTGGGCACCCCCCAAAAACGGACCTTTCAGGGGGGGCCTGGAAGCTCCAGCGAGCAGAGTTCCAGGACCTAGGGGCTCCGCGCCGGTCCTAAGGGCGGACTTGGACAAAACTGCAATTTTGTGCGCCTGCCCTGCCCTGCCCTGCCCTGCCCTGCCCCGCCTGCCCGCTAGCTTGGCTGCAGAATTGTGTGGTTGTTACCCAACATGGACCTGACAGAGTTTAGGCCTAAAAGGTATAGGTGTGGGTGGTTTGCCGCCTCGGACGGCGTGGGGTGGGTGAGGTATGTGATGGCCCGCCGCAGTCGGGCCATGGCTGCGATTCGCAGGCAACAAAACCGCTAATAAATCTTACAATCCATGTTAGACTACCGCTACGCAATCTTGCAGCAAACCCTAAAACCCAAACCCTAAACCCTAAAGCCCTAAACCCTAAACCCTAAACCCCCAAATCCCTAAACCCCGAACCCTAAATTTTCTAAACGCTAAACCCCCAGCTTGGTGGGTCGCAGCTTCGGAGCTGTAAGGGTTCTCTGGGAGTAGGGGCGGCTTGGCCACTGAAACCCAAGGCACCCACAAAAGGAGCTTAGGTTTTTCTTAAGCACCTTTTTCCGACTGCAGAGAGAGTTTAGGGTTTAGGATTTAGGGTTGAGGGTTTAGGGTATGCATGCCGCCAGTCTAAGTGTGTTCCGACGGTGTGGAGGCGTAAGCGAAAATGGCCAAGCAGTATCAGTAGCAAACGCCCCAGTTACCTTGACCACAGTAAGGCTCAGGCTTCGTTGCCCGGATGGTGGCTGTGCGCGTGGTGCGCATCAACAAGGCCTCGTGGTGGCCAGCGCCCTACTACAACAAACCAATCTCGCTTTACCAAGAAAAGCACGCATCGCACACGGTGTTGTCAATGTTTATGAAACTGTTCTGCATAAACGCTATAACAATGTCTTAAGGAAAATGCACTCGCCACATGACAAAGCAGCAGAAGCACCACAACAGCAGCAGAACGGTAACAGCAAAACCGCCAGCAGCAGCAGCAGCAGTTGCAAAAAGACCAGCAGCGGCAGCAACGCCAACAAGCAAAACCTGGAGACCACAACCCTAAACCCTAAACCCTAAACCCTCAACCCTAAACCCTAAACCCTAAAACCCTCAGCCCTAACATCCTCAGGCCCATCACAGCAAACCTTTCAGCCCAAGCCCTTCATTTTGCTCAGCACTAAAGCAACATAGACATACCCAGGGGCCCCAAAGTAGTTCCTTTTTGGGTGTGCCCTCTTTTTTGATTAGGGACTCTAATATACTACCCAAAAAGGAACTACTTTGGGGCCCCTGGGTAGAAACTACAAGAAGAAACTTCTCATGAGCCGTATACCCTGCAGCCCAGAACCGCTTAAACAACACGAAAGCCGGAAAGCCAAAAAGCAAGACAAAAGCGTTTGCCCCGGATATAGGGGCCTTAATAAATAGAATAGGCTTGTGGGGCCATTATACTATAATTATAACAAGGAACCCCCAAAATAGTACAGGAAATTATTCAGGCCCCCATAGTAGGTTCTAGATCTTGGGCTGCCCGCCACCTCGCCGAAGCTCGCCCCCGATCCCAGCCTCAGCTAAGCGTCCACAAAATTGCCAAAGAGACTCGGGGGAGGCAAACATTTGTAGATCGGATGGGTCAACACATGTAAGACTGGCAGCAAAGCAACAGCTCCCCGCAATAAATGAATGCAACCTGCCAAAGATGTCCGAGCCGAGATAAAAGAATCCCATTATGCAGAGTATAACTACCAGTTGAGGGGCGCGTGCTTTGCCCCTTTGGATTGTGAACATAAACTGCGCTTGGCACTCGAGTTTTGGCACAATTCCCGTGTAAAAACGTTGTTGTTGGAGGGTACTGGAAACTACTTCCTTTTCATACAATCTCATGCGTATGCCAGCAATTCGTGTCAATATCCAAGCTTCGGGCATGGATGTGCTGCCAATCGGATGGGGTCTGAACGGAAGCCATTGCGGTTGGGGCGTGGATGCGCTGGTATTCGGATGGGGTCTGAGTGGCGGGGCTTAAGCTTGAGGGCTTAAGGGTTAGGGTTTAGGGCTTTAAGGTTCGCAGCAACCTCTAAGGTTGAAGGTTCGAAACTAAGACTTAGAAAACAAAAAACTGAATGTGGGTCTAAAGCCTGCGCCACAACACCCAAGATTGCCACACTCTGTCACGACGGCTGGGAACCGGGCTTTGCCATAACCTCACCACAGGGAGCGCATGAAAATAGGCGTGAAGTCATCCCAGTGGGTGCGTTTGTGCTTGACGGCCCGTGTGCATCTATGAATCCAAGACCTAGGAGTGGGCTTTGAAGTACCGCACTTCGAGCTCCAACTAGCCGTAACCACTGCTCTTACTGACATGTGGGTCTAAAAATAGGTGTACACAAATATGATACATGTACATACACATTTTATCCCCACATAACTTCCCATGAACCTTCATGTACACGGTTGAACGTATGGGGGCTGGCAGAACTAGAAAAAGCTTTTGGGGTTTCGGAATCAGGAGTCTGAATCAATGGAGCTGGGTACTGCTTTGTCCGCTCCAGTCACTGCGCCTGACCCGTTCGCATGACAGTGCATTGCTAGGGGAAACCCGACCAAAAGCACTGGTGCCATATCACATTTTGGAGCTGCGGGGCTCTTTCTCGCAATTTTGTTGCCACTTTGATGCATGCATCGGGGCATAGTGGAACAGGACAGAAGGAAGCCTTCAACGCTAAGCCCTAAACCCTAAACCTATGAAGGAAGAGCAGAGCTGACTTTGAGGCTTCTGCCGCAAGTATTTTTGAAATCCGAGGGCCCTCAGCCCTCAAACTTTAAGCCCCTAAGCCCGAAACTACCATGGTATTCATGGTTGCCTTCTTGGTCCGGTTTTGCCGTTTCTAGTAACCGGAAGTCCTGAAACAAACAGTTGCTACTTTCGGCAAGGTCGCCTTGCCGTTCTGAACCACTTCGACCTCGCCGGTCTCTATGATGTAGAACCTTGAATGAAGGGCTTGAGGCTTAGGGGTTAGGGTTTGGGGGTTTAGGGTTTAGAGTTTAGGGTTTAGCGGTTTGGGTTTAAGGTTTCGGACTTGCAGCCTCTTTCCAACTTAGGTGCTTGTCTTCTTTACCCAAGAAGTCTCGAATTGTAAGCTAAGGACACGCATCTCAAGAGAGGTTTGAGGAGACACAATCCAGGCACAAATCACAGATCCTACGACTTGTTGCCTAAATATACCATGGCCACCCCATAACCGCGAGCTGAAACCCAACAGGCTAAACTCCAGACTTAAACCCCCACAAACAAAGCTCTAAAAACATAGACAGGCCCAAGGCCAAAGACGAAACTCTAAAGCTCAACCAGTGCATTCAAAACCAAACTGGGCGGAAACCTTACCAAGACCCAGCCTCCGAAATTCAAAAAGCAGGGTTTGCGGGTATATTACACTTCTAATATACTAAGGACCATAATATTGGGGCCTGATTCAGGCCCCTGTACTATCAATCTGGACTTCTAGGGTCGTGAAACCAATATTTGGGGCTTAGGGGTTGTGTAAACACTTTAGGAAAAAGCTTGCGGAATGTTCATTCGCAGTTGCAGGGTAATTTGGGATCGGTGTGAGCGCTGTCTTCATGTAGGGTATCCTTCCCATACTGGAACCCTAATGTAGGAACCTGATTAAGAAACCCTGGGCCTATAACCTCAAAAATAGTAGGATTCATAGAAGGAGACCCCTGGTTTCTTCACCAGGTTCCCACTTCAAACCCCTCAAAACCCTTCTAGTACCCTTCTACTTAAAGGCCCATGGGACTTAGTAAGTAAGGTTATAAGTAGGTTATAATTAGGATAACCCCACTTAGGGGACTTATAACCCCAGTTATAACCTACTTACTAAGTCCCATGATCCTTCAAGTAGTACCCTTAGAGGAACCCTAATAAAGGCGCAAGGTTTCTTAATCAGGTTCCTACAGTACTGTACCCAGCATCCTTCTAGGGCCAGTACAATGGACCTTCGAATCTTGGCCGGGATATATCCGAGGTTCCGGAGTAGCCCCTTTGTACTAAGGGGACCTACAAGGGTGCTATAAGGGTTTAAGATTTATTTAGGACCTAGAGGCCATAATCCTAAGTCCTTGAGTAGCCCCTTTGTAATAAGGGCACCCTTTTTCCTATTATTCGGCGTTAGTAAGGGGGCCCGAAAATAAAAAGGGCAAAAGGGTACTACTCAGGAACCTAAATCCGAGGCTACGCAGGACCCAGCAGCTACACATGTTTCCGGTCCAGAATGCAAAGACTTGCAGAAGTTTTCACCGCCAAACCCTGAACCCCAAGCACCTTACAATCCTAAAGCCCCACAACCCAGGCAAACCCTGAATCCGAAGCCAGACCCGCAAATATCAACACCGCAAGCAAGTTGAATTGACAAGTTCCTGAGGACCGCGCACCTCTGCCTTTGCATCGCCCTGACGGACGATTTGGGTGCCTGGCGTCACCTGTACCGTGTAGCTCTGAGGGTGTGAGGGTTTAATGTTGAGTGTCTCGGATTTAAGAACCCTAAACCCTAAACCCCTATACCCCTAAACCCCTAAACCCCTAAACCCTAAACCAGTCGTTGGCAGGCGATGTTCATGTCTTGCAAAGTCTTCAAAGGGTTAAGGTCGGCCACGTTTTACGGTGTCTCAAGGAGGTTCATGGGCTCACTTTTAAGGGCCTCCGAAAAAAAACCTAACCCCTAAACCATAAGCTTTAAGCTAGGGTTTATGGCCCAGGGCTGTCCGAAGCATCTCTCACAGTGAAGACTCAGGTTCACGAAAACATGTACATTTAGAAACCTTAGACCCTGAACCAGACCCTGCCTGCCGTGGAACCGCTTGCATGGCAATCTGCTGCAGTTCCTGCGATAGCGGTTTTAGGGTTTAGGGTTAGCAAGAAGGAACTAGCACGGTTTCGGGGTGTAAGGGCGTGGGGTTCATAGGGTCGTGTGAGACTTAGGGTTTAAGGGTTCTCAAGGTGTTTTTGAATGTCGGGACCCTAAACCCTACATAACTACATCCTAAACCCTAAAGTTTTCGGATTTCGGGTTTCGGGTTAAAGGCGTCGCGGCCCGAGCTCGTTTTGTCGCCCTGTCACCGTTGGTGTTGGGGTGCCATACGCGCATTCCCGACCCCAGCGTAGTGCCCTCGCTGCGCGATTTCGACTTGCCCCTTGGTGGGGATCGAAGGGTCATCGACCCCACTTGGTCACTGCTGCTTACCCAGCTGACCTCTATCCGGAGGCGCGCTCTGGATATATTCTTTGGTTCCTGGTGGTGAACCTGGTTTTTGGGGGGTTGCTGCCTTTACTGTGCCAACCCCGGGCTACGTGCCCTTCTATGACTGCCCTGGCTCGATATCTCCCAATATTGCCGCTTTTTCTGGTTGGCTTGGGACTTATTTGGCTGGGACACGACGGCGCGGCGGCCGCGCAGTCCCACGTGGCACAGAAGACAAAGGAGGGCGCGGCACAAGGCCAGGAAGGCCTTGAAGAGCGGCTCGCATACGGCGAGGCACCTCTTCCTCATCGCGACCCACCACGGAAGCATGGCTCCCAAACAGAATGCTTCCAATGCTGGGGGCAAAGCTGGCGGGAAGACCCAGGGCAAGACCGACGTTCCACAACAATCGCGTGTGGAATACGGCTTACCTTCGGCCGTTGCGTCTGCCCTGCAGTCTATATCGACAAGAGCCACCCAAGATCTTTGGGGTCAGCATGCATTCGCCACGGACGAGGCGTCCGTGGAACAGCTCGCACAAAGGCATGCAAACTCTCTGGCCCGGCTCTCCAAACGTCTGGCAAGCGACTTGCGTGCGAAAGAGGAGCTTGGCACGTCCTTGGGTGCATGGTTGACGATGATCAGCCAGCACTTGCTCGGACTTGTGGGTCGTGTCGAGCCATTGGCAACAAGCTCGACGAGGACATCGTTGCAGCCGTGGGAGAACTGCAGGAGGTTCTCGTACATCAGCCATCAACGGCATCCTCCGAGAAGGTGGCTGCGGCGACATCGGCCCTTGGTGCCGTCTGGCACGGTGCGCAGGAGGCCGAAATACAGCGCATTGCTGTCGCGCTGAAGGCTTTCGCTGCTGTCGGTGCGCCGATGCCTATGCCGAGCCATCTGGGCCACACGGGCGGTGGCCAACTGAGCTCGGGTCAACTGCCGGCACCAGCTCCTTTCCACATGGGCGACATCCTTGCTGGACCGACTGCTGTGCTGCCCTCGGCCCACGAGGGCTCCGAGGTCAGCTTTGGTGGTGCGTTTCAGGATGTGAACATGGCGCCCCATACTGGGAGTGTGACTGTGGACCCGGCCCATATACAGGTCACACGATGGCGGAAACGAGGCAGTGGGACTGTGGACAGACCATCCAAAAGTCCCAGACGAGGCCCGGGACCTGTGGATGTGGGCGAGCCATGGGCGCAACCTTCCACGGGGCTTACTCCCCAAGGCATACCCAAGCCCCAACAGACCGAAGTGGAGGACGACGTGGAACTTGTGCCAGATCCTGGTGCTGTCCAAGAGGCTTGGTGCCGCGCATGGCTGGCAGTCTTAGCCATGGTTGCCGACAGTGGATCGGACGTTGTCGGGGAGCTGTCTTCGTGTCCGGAGCAGGACGCCGCCCTGCCAAATGCCGTCGACGAACAAGCGGTGGAACAGGTTGTACAAGCTGCGGGTGGTGCCTGGGATCAGCTGCTCCATGTGGTTGCAGGGCCGTCTCTACAGCTACTGGAAGACCTCCATCTTCGTCTGCAAGACGTTTTGCATCGCCTGCGGAGCTGCACCGGAGCCCTGTCCAAGGTACGCCAGGGCGTACTGGTGGCAGCACATGCAGCAACGGGGAGCATCAACGATCCCTTCAGCTATGCCCCCGGGACGTGGCAAGAATGGCTGCACCCATCGCTTGTGGTGGAGCAGGGCCTGCCCCAACAGGGGTATCTTGCAGCCGAGGTCGCTTCCAACGCGCATGTGCAGATTCTGTGTCGACTCACATGTCCTTTCCCACGGAATGTGGCGCCTCCTACAGACCGATGACTGTACGACACGGGCTGCCGCGGTCCTTTCAACGGGGAGTTCCGAGCAGCACATGTCTCCACACCTGCCGGGGCGCTTTGACACATGTGACAGTTTGCCCTGCTGATGGCGACTCGGTGGGTTCTGCTTGGGCAGACCTCACTTGGGCAGCCATTAGCATTTTCCTCGGGCGCTGTTTAATAGTGTATATAGCTCTCCGTCGGGTTTCAATTGTTACGGAACGCTTCTTGCGGTCGTATGGGCCAAGACTCTCGTGGCGCCGCTCTTGGCAGCTTGGCAGTACTCTGTCAGCCACAGCATGGTGGACCGCGGCTGTGATTGGACCACCTGTCTCCTCCGTGGGCTGTGCTCTTGCCAGTGAGGCCCTTGCCTTGCTTGCTTTACTCCCGGATGCCGCCTTGAGCCCCAACCCTAGACTGTTGTGCGCCGGCATCAGCGACCTCATTGCCTTCCTCCCAGGCAGGGGTATGGTCTTTTGCCCCCAGGCCCTCCTCGCCCTGTCTTGGGCTTCGCATCGATGGCACTGTGCCTATGAGCTGGTCTTGACCTTTTCTTGGGTCACCTGTCTCAAGGCTGCTGTATTTGGGAAGTCTAGTGCGGCCTGTGGCGCCAGAGGTTCTTTAGCGGGTCTTAGGATACAAGGGGCTCGTTTCCGCACCAACGTGCGTCTGCGCCGCTCCAGTGGGCCTCGCTTCAAGGTGACGCTTCTTCTGCTCTACCTTTCAGTTGCTGATGGCGCCACTCTCCACCTTGGCGCGGCGGTTGTCTCCTCCTGGTGGCTGAGATCCCCCACTGCTGTGCAACTGCATGCCCACGGCTTTCATGAGGGCTTGTCCTCAGTACGGGGCCGGTTCTGCCCACTCCTACTGCTGAGGAAATGTGCGAGGTATACCCCGTCGGCCGCACGGGTAACTTGCTTCTCCCGCGCACCGACCGCAGTCGTCGGCACCTTGCTGCTTTTGTGGGTACACCGCCTGGGGCTCCCATTCTCGAACCTTGCCCCGTCCCTTTCTTGGTTGACGAATGGCTGCATGGGCCGCTCTTGCATGCCCGGCTTGCCGCCACCTTGGGATTCCCTGCCGGTGTCTTCTCTGTCTCAGCCATCCGTGGGGTACTTCCCGGCCTGCCAAGTGAGCAGCTTCTTCTCACTCCGGCTGCCTGTTCATGGCGTCAAGTCTGGCTGCCGGTTGACCTTCGTCCGCTGGGTGGCCGCATCTGCATGCTTATGTGCCCCCGCGACTCTACTTGCAGAGCCATTGCGGTGCTCGCTCTCGCAGCTCAGACGATGCAGACTGAAGTTGACCTTCTGCTTGCTAAGTGCCCCTGGGGTTGGTTGACGCTGATGTCCCAACCCCTCCTTCTGCAGGACGTTGACACTCTGCAATTTCAGATTGGCCCAGCTGCGGATGCGTTGCAAGGACCTGTCGGTTCTTCTTTGGACCCGCCCCTTTCGTTGTTCTCGGCCATGCAGGTGAGCCTCCCGACGGCACCCTCAGCCCACGAAGCATTCCCGGGCCACTCGCATAACCAAGCTGTCCTCATCACCCCTAATGGACTGGTCTATGTCGAAGCCCCGGTGTTTGCTGACGCTGCTACGTTTCGACGTATTGTGTCTACTAGGGCGTCTCCCAGTGCCCGTGGGGGGGTCCTCCGCATCTGTCATCCGCTCCCTTCACTACCCCTTGTGCAGTTCATGGAGGTACACTGTACTAGGGATGAGGTACCCTGCATTCTTGATTTCCGTCCAGTTGGCTGGAGGCTGACTACTGTTTGCGTTCCTCCTCCTGTTTCTGCTCTCGCGGCTGTTACGGTTGCTTCCCGACGGGACCGCAGCAGCCTCCCCCACGAGTGGGTCGAACAGTGCGCTCGTGGCGGGTTCGGCCTCCTCCATCGAGAGCTTGCGGTATTACCAGACCAGGTCCTCACCAGCAGTGTCCCGATTGTTGTCATGTTCTTCCCGCATGTTTTCCGTCAAGATTCTTCCTCCTCCTCGGAGGACCAGGTAGGCGGCTGGGACACCCCAGGTACCTCTGACACCATTTCGGCGTTGCAGCACACCCTGTTGCCCTCCCCCGCTAGGGCTTCCACGTCTACTGCCTTGCCCGCATGCACTGGAGTCACCCCGTCTGAGTTTCTCAACACCTCCCCCCCCAGTGCCTTGGAGCCGGCCGCCGAGCCTGGCTCTGCTTCCTCATCGGTTGTTAGCCAATTCAGCGGTACTCGGGGTATTCTCTTGGCGGCTTGTGTGTTGCGTGGGCTGCATCATGACGTCGGGAGCCTCCTTGCCTGGGGTGTGTGCCTCGTCATCTCCTGTGGGATGCCAGGTAATGCCGTTCAGATGCACAGTGCACCTGCCACTCCTAGGGATGTTGTGGTTTCAGCTAGTCGGGCTCCTGACCGTCAGGTTGCGGCCCCAGCCGGTGCCCACACGCATTTACAGGCCAGGTGGCTTCAGATTGGCGACTTTGGCGAGGGGCCGCTTTGGTCAGCTCTTCCCTCCGCCAGTGAGGTGTTCCTCATCACCTGCCGCCTTTGGTGGCCCGGATCTTCGGTCCGCCTTGAATTCGCCAACACTGAGAGTGCTCGTGACGCTGCCGCCGAGCTCTACCGTCAGGCCATTCGACTTGGTCGCCCCCAGATTGTTGCTGCTTCTTCAGGCCCTACTCTTGAGGCGGTTAACCTTGTCTCTCTCCCGCCCCGCCCTGAGACCCTGACGGTTCTTCTGGATCTAGGTAGAGAGGTTGTCTGTGTTGAACTGCCAAAGGACTACAGTGCTGATCATGTTCTTGCGGCTGCGCAGACCGCGGCTGCTTCGGCTGACGTCCAGATCCTTCGGGGCACTGCCCATCGTCTTCGCCAAGGGGACGTGGTACGAGTGCGTGTCAGCACAGAGGCGCGCACCCTCGACGTCTCAGCCTTTGTTATTCCACATAATGATGGCACTGCATCGCGCTGGCTTCAGGAAGGTCGAATCGTGTCGCTGCTCCATCCTGTCGCAGGCGTGTTATCTTTCGAGGTCCCGCGTGCATGCGACCTTGACGCTTCTGTGCTGGGTGCGTTGCTGCGCAGCGTTACCCCAGGCCAGCATGTCTTCGTTGCGCTGCCCGGAGCTGACATTCTCCCTCATGCCGCCTTCGTCGCCGCCTTCCCTGGTCAGGACTGTGTCACATATCGGTTGACAGATGCGTCTGACCCCTCTGCTGTGGGTCTGCACTTGGCCTTCTCTGGAGTCTTTGAATCTTTCCCGGCCTTCTTGGAAAGCCTTCTTCGCAGCAACCGCCCCGCCGCGGCTCTGCTTCGGAGGTTGCAGCCCTTCGGCCTTTCTGTTCTAACCTGGGAATGCACTTCCTTTCCTGGTCGGGCTGACTGTCGCTACTGGCATGTCCATGTGCAGGCCGACTTTGCACGGGCCCGGGAGCACCTTCTGAGCATCAGCTGGGAGCCGAGACTTGTTCGCACGCCTCCGCCCCTTCCTCCCCCTAGGACCCGGGTTTTCCATAGCATAGGTTCCCAAACTAATGCCCCCTTCATTTCTGCCAGCACGCCGGCTGCTGTACTCCAGGCACCTCCGTCTGTTTGCGGTGCCGGCGTCACACCCGACTCTGCTTCCGAACTCGTTGACCTCTGGTGCGATGCATGGCACGTCAAGTGCTTGGTTGCATGTTTGCCTGGCTTCACTGTATGGGCTCTTCGAGAAGGGAGCCGACTCTACGGTATGTGCACCCCTGCCCCCTCTTGGGAAGCTGTCGCACAGGCCCTATCCCTGTCCCTCTGGGAGCTCCCACAGACGTTTCTGTCCAGCGACAGCCGTGTTTGGCCGTTTCCCCGTGACATCACAGGTGTTGCGATGCAGTGTGTCAGCGTTGGATACGACTCTCCTGAAGGGGTTTCCCAACTGGTGCGTAACTGCGAGGCTGAGACGCCTAGCCCGCCACCGCCTCCGAGCCCTTTAGCCTCTGCTGCTCTTGGCTTGCCCTGCTTGCGGCGTCACTCGCTACTGTGTGCCCTCAGTCTCCTTCTCCCTGTGGTGTCAGTCCGCGTGACGGTCGAGCCTGCTCCCTTGATCTCTCATCTCGCGGAATCCGAGACACTGCAAACCCGTCGAGATTTCTCGCGGCCCTGCACTATGTCTTGGACTCACGAGCTTGCCCGACAGACGCACGGGTTCGCCCTTTCTGCACCTCAACTCGGCGCGTATGTTACTGGCGCCTCACCCCACTCAGAAGTGCAGATGCACCTTTGGCTTCCTGGGCAAGGCCCCGTCCACCTGAGGGTTGGTGCTCGACACCTCGACCAGCATCTTAGTGCTTACCTCGGCGCCTTCTTGCCAGACTGCGAATACGGATTGCACGTGGCTTTCGATTCCAGCCCCCAAGTGCTCGATCTCCTCGTCTCCCCGCCTTCACCTTATGGCTGGTGGATACTGCGAGACTCGATTGGTTGTGAGCTTCTCCGACCGGTGGTCCAGCACTACACCTCCCATTGTTCCTTTTTCTTCTGCGCTGTGGAGCCGGATGGGGTTGTCCATAACGTTGAGCCCTCTGCTGAAGTCCGCCATATGTCTCCCTGCCCGCAAGGGGCCCGGGCACTTATTACTAGAGTTTTTCCGGGTTTAGAGGGTAAACTTGTTGATGGAGTTCTTCAGATTGTCGCAGCCCGGGCTCGGCCCCCCTCGCTTCTCGGCAGTCTCGCGTTGCTCATGCTCTGCCGCCACGTGGCCTCTATGCAACCTCCTCAACTGCTTGCTCTTGCCCCAGTCGCCGAGGCTCCGCCGCCTCCTCCGACAACCATTCGCATCTGGACTCTCAACATTAACGCACCTGTTGACCTGCCTTGGCGTCCTCAGGGTTACCCGACACGGTGGTTGCGAGAGCTGATGTGCCGTCTACACCATATTGACGATCCCGGCGAGTTCCGGCCCACTCATTCCACCACGGACAGCTCTGTCCAGCATGTCCTGTTCGTGCCGGTCGTACCTGCCACTCGACCCACGGTCCGGTTTTGGCTGCTCCACTGGGGGGACGCTGCGGCTGTTACTTTCGGGCATTCGCCTTTCAGTTGGGATGTCGTCTCTGCCCATCTCAGAGCTCTCTTCCCGGGGGGCCATTTGCCAGAGCGGAGCCCTGCTCTCTCTTACGCCGGCCAGCTGTACCCGCCAGGGGCTGCCTTGCCTGATTTTCCATCGGGAGCTGTCATTCAGATTTTGATTGGTGCTCTTGCGAGGATCCCGGGCGATGACGACCCTTGGAACCCGGACCCGCTGGTGGTTGAGGGACCTTACTTCCGGCACGTTCCTAGCAGGGGCCCGGCGCTAGAACCGGCCATACTCCTCGATGGACACGGGAACCGACGTGCTGCCGGCGCATCGCATGTCCCTCTGGTTGATCAGGAAGTCCAAACTGACCTCTCAGGCAATGGCACTGGCCTCGATCATGCTACGGTTTCCCGAGTTCACATGCTGTCTCAGGAGCTTTCTTTTCACACTTCACGACTCTGGGCCGGCCTTGCTGAACCCGATGCAGAACCAGCTGGGGAATCGCAACCTGTTCTGCGACTCGCCTCGCAAAGTACCTGCGCTGCGGTGAACCCCTCCACCGTTGATCTGCTCGATATTGCGAGTGTTTCGAGCTGTCGGCGACAGGATAGGCTTTCGGTGGTTATTCTGACCTTAATATGTACTCGGGGTTACTTTGGAGCTTCAGCATTCGGGCGCCTCCTTGCCCTGGCAACCTTAGGTGCAGGTTCCATCATCAGTGCGCCGCCTGCTAGTTCGGATGACGAACAGTCCGAGGATGAAGGTCCACCGCCTGTCCAAGCCTTCAACATGTCTGCTGCGGAGCCCAACCCGGTCTCTCGCCCTGCTGGCCCACCACCACCAGAGCCTGTCAATGCCCCTTTCCAGCCTCGTATGTGGTACCTCCGCGCCGCCCGGCCGCTGGAGGACTACGCGCTAGGCCTCTGGCCGTCTTCAATTGAAAGGGAGCCCGCCGCGGACGAGGACACTGTCCGCCGCGTTCAGGCTGACTTGCTTGGTCTTCAACGTGGCTTGCGCTCCTTTGCTGCCGCTATCCCCCTTGGCACCCCTTTCTGCATTCACAATCCCTTCACCGCCCGACAGCAGTGCGAGCTTGTCGAGTATTCTGCTGGCCCTGAGATCAATCCCTTTGTACTATTCAGGGGACACGCCCGCAGCCGGGGTTGGGCCGATATTGTGCCTCTGCAACCGCAGCCTGATGCTACCGCTGTACACCTCATCGGGTGTCCACAGGCGCCTGGGAACGCCGCTGTCGGTATTGTGCTGGAAGGCCGCCTTGTGCCCTGCTGTCTCCCGGTCTGTGTTGGGACCGCGGCATTACGTGCTCTGCAGCTTGACGGGAGTGAGTACGACCTTCGCCCCCCAGAGGTTCAGGAAGGGTCCTCGGTCGTCCAATTTCGTAATGGCGACTGTCTGGCTGTGAGACCTCGTTCTCAGTCACGGTCTCCTCCCCCGCCGGCCCAAGCCGCCGCCCTTGCTGCACCGACTAGCGAAGCCGAACCTGCTGCCGGCAGCCCCGACATCCCCTTCTCCTCACAAGGTCGCCCCTTTTTGTCTTGGGGCTGCTTCTCACTGATCTTTTGTCGGGTTACCCCACCCTCTCTCTTGGGCTCCTTGCTGGCGTCGCTCTAGCACAGGGCATGCATAGACCAGGTGGCTTCCCTTGGGGTACTGATCCAATCAACCGGGACTTCTCCGCCATTACGGCGGAGGACCCGGTCTACGTTGTCCTGCACAGTCCTTTCTTGGGGGTGTTTCCCCCATACACAGCCTCCCATGGCACTCGTCACGGCCAAGTCTGGGCCCAGTTCCTCAACGACGACCCAGGATGGGCATCTGACTTCTTTCCTGTGTGGCCGGGCCCCGCCTTCAACGAGTTGTCCATGGTCCCGGTGGGACAAGATGCGGCCCTTGTAACCATAATGCTGATGTGGCGGGGTCACCATCGGGCCACGCTCACTCCGCGGACCATGACAGTGGCGTGGTTGACAGACTTTATCTCGCGCCACATCAACAGCCCCGTTGATGGCATTTCCCTGCCGCACGGGCTCGCGATCTGCGAGCTCTTTGATGTTCCGCCTGCGGCTTTCCGTTTTCGCAACGGAGATGTCGTGTACATCCATGACCCTCCGGAGGACCCTTCTGAGCCGCTCGAGTTTGTCGATCCTTGGCACCTTCAGGATGGCCTTGCAGCTCATCACGCTCCCTGGGCTACGGGCTTTCAACTTATGTTCGGCATTTCTGTACACCTGCTTCGCCCTAATCGCCCACCCTTGTTGGCCTCTGTTTCCGCTGGAGAAGCCTGGTGCCCAGAATCCTTTACGTTCACCGGCACTTTTCGTAACCACTTTCCAGGTATGTGGACACCCGTCCAGTGGTCCAGTGCCCGGGCATTACAACTGATCGAGGTCCACGGTGTCGCGGCTCAGGTTAACGTGGTTGCTGCCTCTCCGGAAGGCCGCCTCTGCCGTACAGTTGACCGGATCGCCTCGCGCGATAGTCTTGCCGATCAGCTGCACTTCCTCCCTGGATCCCTGCAAGTGGGGGGAGTCCCCTCCTACGCTCTCAATCAGGCATGTGAGCTTCGGAATGGGGACGTCGTGTTCGGGGACTTTGCCCGAGGGGCCTGCGGCGGCCGCCCACTTCTGTGGGGTTTGGTCCTGGGCTTAGTTCCAGCTCTCTCCTCCTGTCGAATGGGAACCTTTCTTTCGCTCCTGCTGGGTTCCCTTGTGGCCCATTCCGGCCTTTTCTCTCGTCTCCTCATGCTGACCTGGTGCCTCCCTGGCTCGCAAGCTATGGTTCCGGAAACTTCGGTGTTGAGCCAGACCACATCCTCTGCTATTCCACAAGCTGCTCCACCCAGGGTCTTGGTTACTGTGGCCAACCCTTTTGCGCCATGGCATCGTGTTGAGGCTGACCCACGTCACCTCTTTGACGATGTTATGGCAGACGCCCACCGCACTCTGACATCGTGGCATCGGGGATTTGCTGCCACTGGCCTGGTTTTAGAAGGGTCCCAGGTTGTAGTCCCTCTCCCGGGAAGTAGGCTGGTTTGCCTTATTGTCTTGGGTTTAGGCCAGATGCTCTGTGTCATCCTGCCGTCCTTCCTTACCCCTAGAGACCTCACTCAGGCCCTCCAGATGAGGCTTGGCCGTCGTGTGAGCCTTAAACTCCAGCCCGGACTGGGGGCCACCGTTCACTCCGATCGGCCAGTCCTCGAACTCCGTTCTGGAGACGTTCTAGCTGTCTGCCCTTTGCAACTTGACCCTCTCGCAGGGCCTCGTGAGCCCCCGGTCTACTTGACATGGGGTGCTGCCCATGCTGCCTCGGCCTGGCATTCTGATTTTGTGGTGGCCCAAGCCTCCTGCGTGCTACTGTGGTCCCCTAGCCGCTCAGCTAGGGTCGTGTTGCTGGGCCATCAGGCCAGGGGACGCAGCGGCAGCCACGATCCTGCATCATGAGGTGGAGCTTGGCCATCACCGCTGGGCCCCCTGCCATGGACACCTAGGTGCTCCCCCCTGGCTCGTCGAGCAGTCTTCCACTCCGGGGCATGCCAACATTATTCAGTCTAGTGGGGCCACAAGGTGTGTTGAGACCGCTCGGGACGCTGCGCATGATTTCTACATTGCCGGGTTCTCCCTCCGACCTGCTTCCAGTCGGGCTTGTCAGGTTGCTCAGACCAGGGACGGAGACTGGTTCGGTCTCCTGGGGAGGCGTCCTCTCCTCCCTGCCCAACTTGCCCTTATCTTCTTCGGGCTTCTTGAACCAGCGTGGGGAGCGTCCTCGAGTGCCTCTGGCCGCTGCCCCAGCGCGGACTCTTCCGAGGCGCGTACCATCCGCACTAGGCGACGGCCCAGCAGAAGTCGCTCACCCTCCCATCCCTGGCCTGGGAGGTTCTTTCCCCCTGCCATTGATTTCAATGATGGTGAGCCTTATGTACCGCTAGGTGGTTGGCAGCCCGATAACCCCGATGGCCCTCTTGCACGTTGCTTCCCTGGTCCCCGACCACTCACGGCTCGTGTTTTGTGCCCCCTGCGGGGATGGAGCGAGACCAGCTTCCTCGACACGACCAGATCATGGAGGTCTATCGAGCAGGAAGGTACGCGCCACTGCGGGCTTTGGGCCCATCGCTTTTTCCCTGTCCGGGCGGTTCTCCCAATCTCCCAGATCACAATCGCCCCGGTTGCCCCATACGGTCTTGCTACTGTGGCCCTGCACATTGAGGGTTGTTCGGCCGTTGCTCTTGCCTCGGTTGACTCGTCTCTTGATGACATTCACCGGCTTGCTGTTCGCGTCTTTCCTCACACCCGGTTTTGGCGAGTCATAGCGCCACCTGTGCTGCGCACTACTATCCCGAATGTGCATATCAGGCTCCGCAACGGAGACGCTTTTAGCCTCCTTCCCGAGCCTTCCGACCCCGGTGCTACCCGTTATCCCTTGCTGCAGTATGCCTCCCTGGAACGGGCACGGCAAGTTGCCAGCTGGTCGCTCCCCTTTCGATTCGACTCGGGCGGATACGTCTGCTTGTGGTATACGGGCCGTCGATCTGGCCATAGCATCCGGATCAGAGATACCGGCTATTGGGATCCCGAGGGTCCCACCTTCTGGAGTCTTAATGGCAGAGCGCTGTCAGGGTCATGGGTCCCTGTTCTCTCTGGGGATCTATCCAGTCTGCACCTGGTGCACAGCACCTCCACTGGTGAGGCCCATGTCCTCCTCTTAATGCCCCCCGATCTTGAGCCTCAGGGGTTGTTGCTCGCTGGTTGCAATGCCTTCCGTGCACCGCCTGGGTGGCGCCTTCTACCCGCTCTGCAGTACGTTCGGGCAGACAGTCCTCTCCGAGATGGGGATGTTCTTGTGCTGGACCCGACTGCTGATACGGTTTGGGACCCTACCGGACCGCCCCTGCAAAGCCTTGCGGGTCCGGCCCCGGGCCCTGTTGCGCGCCCACGTTGGGGGCCCTCGTCCTCTGTTGCCGCGGCCATTTCTGGCCGCTGGGTCTGGCTTGCTGTCCTTTCCGCCAGATGGCCCCGGCTTCTCGCCCTTGCTTGCTTGGTTGGTGCCGGTCAGGGCATGATTCCCGCTTTAGATTTGCCGGAACAGCCCATACGAGTGGGTTTCTTCCCGTGGCGGGCCCCAGCCGCTGCGGCCGATCTGGTTGATCTCACCAACCGCACAGAGATTGACATTGTCCTTCTTAGTCCCTTCACAGGTCCCCAGGAGGCTGGGCGCCTGCCCACTGCCTCGACTACTGAAGAGCTTAATGCTCTGACACGCTCCTGCGACCCAAATTGGGGTGCTGAAGTTGCACCTGTGTGGCCGACAGCTGCCATACCGGCCCTACTGGTTGTTCCCCGCCCCCCGACACCTGACCTTGTCTGCTTAGCAGTCTCCTCCTTAGATCGGCACTTCTCTATCCTGGTGCCTTGCACTACCTCTGTGTCCTGGATGAGCGCGGCTCCGCTTCTTACAGCCGATGCAAACTCTCTCTGTTCGCGCACCCAGTGCTCTCACAGCCGATGCCACATCTGACCAAGAAGTGCGCTGGCGCTCTGGAGACCTGGTTGTCGCACTTCCTCCTGCAGCTTTTGCGCCCGAATATCAACCCCCGTGCTTTCACTCCGACGCTCAAGTGCGGCATTGCGCCATCTGGGCTGTTGACTTTTCGGTCTCCACCCGCGTCAGCTTCATACTCTGGAGGCCCGCTGTTCGAGCAACCCGGGGACACGCGCCGGCAGGCAGCCGCTGGCGCGCTCTTGACTATACTTTTGACGGTGACTTTAGCCTGCATTATCCTGGGCGTTGGGTTCCGGTTCCCTGGATCGCCCAGGATCACGCCCACTTGGTTTTGCTGCCGGAGGACCCCACGCGGGTCAATGTCATTGTGGAAGCAGACGGCCATTGCTGGTGTGCCCTTGTCACAGCCGTTACTGATGCCTGGCAACTCTGGACTGAGCTCCCATCTATCTCCTCTCAGCCCCGCGTCCTTGGTGTCCCACACCAGGAACTGCGCCAAGGGACGACCCTTCGCAGCGGCGATGTTGTTTCCGGCTGCCCAGGGCTCCTCCCCCCCTGTTGGCTCCCCTGCTCTCTGGGGCTTGCGGCTTGGTGGGCACTCGGCTTTGCCTCCTCGGCCCCGGGCTACTTTCTCCTGCTTGCTTGGTTGTTCGCTCTCCCTCCGGTGTCGGGGGCGCGTCTTCCCCACGAGGGCGGCAGTCGACAGTGGTCTCTGGCTGCGTCAAGCTGCGACGGATCAGCTGCCGAACCGCCTGGCTTTCGCCACCGCCTCTGGGACCCTGCTAGGGGCCTCCTTGGACCTTTTCCGGGGCCCACCTGCTCTACAGGAGGCCGCACCAGCTTGGTCCGATTTCACCAGGGTCCGTCCACCTCAAGACCACCGGTTCATTGATTGGGTCCCGGTACCTTCGGCTCCGTTGTTTGCCACTGTTCTGATCCAATGCCCGCCTGCCACTAGAGCTGCACTTCTGCCCGCTACCTGTGCTGTGGCTGATCTTGCTCGAGCCAGCAGACACTCTATTCCTGACCTGTCATACGTCTTGGCTTTTTTCAGAGGCTTGGTGCGGTACTGCCACGACTTGTAATCCCACCTTATTCCTCCGGTCTGGTGATGTCCTGACTCTGGCCAGCGCCACGTGGGCACCGCGCCTCCGCTCACCCGTCGGGCGGTTCTGGGAAACTCTTCTCCAGGCTCGTCAGCTAGCCTTCTGGGGCAGCCCCTTTCGCATCAGGCAGCCTGGACTTCTCTTTGCATGGCCCGGGAGATCCGGTCCCGCTTACTGTCCCCACTACCAGTGATGAACAGTGGGATCCTGAACATTGCACTTTCCGCCCTTCTTTGGTCCGGTTCAGTGTTGGCCGCTGGATTCCAGCAGCCCGTGTCGACGACCTTGGGCTTCATCTTGTCCCTGAAAGCCCTAATCTACATTGGGCCCATGTCTTGCCTGCCCAACCCCCCCTAAGCGTTCGCGTGGTGCCTCGCCATGGTGCAGATGGACTCCTGCGGGATGGTGACAGCGGCTCCCCTCTGGGCAGCGCTCCCTCCCGCACTTTGCTTCCGTTGCTTGCCAGCCTGGTCGTTCACGGGCGCCTGGGTCGGCACTGGTTCTTTCTTCTCAGTGCTTGGGTTATTCTGGCTGGGCTGCCCGAGTTGTTTCCGGGTAAGATGGCCCTAGGTTTCCCGCCGGTCCCCATTAATGCCCTTGCTCGGACCCCAGGTCCATCGCCTAATGAAGTGGATTTCGGGCTGCTCTCCCGCACCAGTTGCTATCTTCGTGCATGGGGGGCGCCAGATTGGCACAGCCCGGATGGAATCTCCTGGGCGGCAGATATCCATCAGGAGTGTGCCGCTCAAGCCTCCTTGCACCAGTTGTGGTGGATGCACGACCTCTTCCCGAATCTCCCGGCAACCGCTTTAGCGCCTTATCGCCAGGCCTTCTCCAGCTTCCCACTCTGGTCTGGCGGTGTACCCGATCAGGTTCTCATCGCCACTGATGGGAGCGGCGAGCGGGGAGGAGCATGGGCCTTCTGCGTATGGGTTTGGTGGCGTCACAAGTGGCACCGGGTTGGTTGGTTCGGCGCCGCGGGGGCCGATACCCCTTGGATCTCTGGCACTGCGGCCCCCGGGAGTGGTGTCTCCTTTCAAGCTGAGCTCTGGGCCCTGCAAGCCGCGGGCCTCTGGCTCCTCGCTTGGGCCGACCGTCTCTCCCTTCTGACGTCGGCAGCGCCTACCAAGGTCACCATTGCGGTTGACAATGCCTCTGCGCTCCAGATCGCGGCTGGGCAAGCGCAGGCCAGTGAGCCAGTCACCACCCTCACTCGATATATCTGGCAAGCTGTCCAGTCCCGCATGTCCACTCGCTTTCAACACGTGCACAGCCATGTCGGCATTCTCCCTAATACGATCGCCGACTTTCTCGCTGGCTGGGCCGGCCGGACTTCGTGGCATCCCTGGAAACATGTCGATGCTGCCCTCCCCGCTCTGCTGCAGGAAGCGGCGCCTTGGCTCTGGCTCATTCCACATGCCAAGGTGATCCAAGGCAGACCCTGTGTCCGCCTCACCGCACAATCACTCCCCCATGCGCCAGCCGGTCGAGGGTCCGAGGTCCAGTGCCCTCCCCCCGAGGTGCCCTGTGCTGCTCCGTCGCTAGAGCCCCAGCGATCGTTGTCGCTAGCACCCTCGCTTTCCCTTCGCATTGTTACGGCTAATGTTCAAACAATGCGAGATTCTTGTGCCTCCTTCTTTAACCCGTCGGGTCATGGCCAGAGGCGTCAATACTTGTACTCTCAAGTCGCCCAACTGGGCCTCGATGTAGTCTGCCTTCAGGAGACGCGCAGCAAAGGAGGCCGATGGGACACAGCTGGCCTTCTCACC
Source organism: Symbiodinium sp. CCMP2592 (assembly GCA_905221615.1). Classification (NCBI taxonomy): domain Eukaryota; class Dinophyceae; order Suessiales; family Symbiodiniaceae; genus Symbiodinium; species Symbiodinium sp. CCMP2592. The sequence continues at coordinate 52,981 of CAJNDT010001009.1, forward strand.
TGGCGCTCCGGTGCCCAAAAAGGTAGCTACGGTTGCGAAATTTGGATTAGGCCCCAGCTAGTTAACCCCCCCCTCCGCCTGGATGACTGGCGTATTGCCTGTGCAGACCCAAGACTTTTAGTCATAGTCTGTAAAAGGGCGGACCTCCCTTTGGCCGTTGTCGCGGCGCATGCTCCACACGCCGACAGACCAGTGCCCGAAATCCACCACTTTTGGTCCTCACTGCAATCTCAGCTGTGCCAGCTCCCACGGGCCCTCACTTTGGTCCTGGGTCTCGATGCTAACGCTGATCTTCTTTGGGCCGATGACGACCATGCATATATCGGAGATGCTCTTGGTAATGGCGAGGAAGGAGCGGGCGAGCAAGGCCTTTTTGATACCATCCAGCGTTTTGGCCTCCTCGCCCCTGCCTCCTTCTCGGACCTTCAAGACGGCCCGGGCTGGTCCTGGGAGCATACTGGCGGCACCCGCAAGCGTCTAGATCACATCTTGCTCCAGGCTGGCCCCTGGTCCTGCCGTCGCACCCGACAGCTTCCTGAGCTGGACATTCTCAATGGTCGTCGGGATCATATGCCGCTTCTGGTAGAGTGCGACCTCCGGGGCCAGGCCACCCGGCCCAAGGCGCCGGCCCCGCCCCGCGCCACTGTGCACCAGGCACGAGCCATCGCTGCCGATCTTTGGGGAGCTCTGCCGTCCACCCTCAGGCACATCGATAGCGTGGGCGCCGAAGTGCAGGCTCTTAAAACCCAGCACTCCTCCTTCCTTCGGGCCCTTCCTCGCCCTCCACGCCGCCCCATCCGACAGCCCTACATCACAGCGGCCTCGGTCACCGCACTCGATCGAGTTCGGCAGGCGCGAGAACAGCTCCCCCGGCTGCGAACTAATTTGGAGTGGCAGCAGCGCCGCTTTCTCTTGCAAGTGTGGCGACTGGGTTGCACACACCGACACCCCGATGCTGCACCCTTGCGCCCTGATCCGACGGGCCTGCAGCATGCCCGCCTTCTTCTCCAGGCTTGTAATCTCCATGTACGGGGTCTTCAGCAGAAGGCCCACTATCTAGCGAGGTCCGACAAGCTGGCTCATTTCCGCACACTTACTCTGGAGGCGACCAAACACTGGGAAGCCACCGGAGTCCCTTTGGAATCCATCCGGCATCTTCGCTGGGCCTCTCGCAAGGCACACGAACGTCGGTCTGTTCACGCAGCCGGTGGCTTCGACATTGATAGCGAGTTGGAGGCCCAGTTCCGCGACCAGGAGGGGGCCAGTCTGGTCAGCCCAGTGCAGCTCTCCAGCGCCGCTGAGCGATGGATGAACGAACCGCGCCTCCCGTGTGCCGAGGCGGTTCCCACCCTCCTGCAGATGGAACAAATGCGTGTCCGACAGGCGGCCGCCAAGGCCCCAGGACCAGACGGACTGCGGAACGAGCTCTGGCGCACGCAGGGAGCCTCAGCAGGGCAGTGGCTCTGGCCCCTGTGCGTGCGCATCGCTCTCCAAGGAAGGGAGCCTTTTGACTTTAAGGCGGCCATTGTATGCGCCCTTTACAAGAAGGGCCCAGCCTCTCTCCCTGCTAATTACCGCTCTATCGCGCTACTGAACGGCATCGCGAAGCTATGGCACTCGCACCTGCGCTCCACTGTGGGAGGCCACGTCTTGTCGCGATACGAGCCTATGCAGCTTGGGGGCCGCAAGGGTGTCCACACAGGATTTGCGTTGGCCGCCTTCCGTTGTGCCTGGGACCTTTCCATCTCAGCTGGCCGATGTGTTGCCGTGGTCTTCGTCGATATCCAGGCCGCGTACTATGAGGCCAGCCGGGATCTCCTCTTTGAAGGCTTCCCTGATGACACTGCCCTGCCAGAGCATCACCACCTTGCTGGGCTGGTGCTCAGTCTTCAACAACAAGGGGCCCTTACTGCCTTGGGTGTTGCAGAGGATGTTGTTGCACTCCTCCGTGACTGTGTCGCCCTCTCCCACTGGTCACTCTCTGGCTCTTCCAACATTTTTCTTGCGTCACGGGGGTCTCGTCCAGGTGATGGCCTAGCCGACATCCTCTTTGGAGCCCTTTTCGCTGTTGGCCTTCAGCATATCCAGCGCGCTGCCACCCGTCAGGGAATTGTTCACACCAGCGCCGGTGCTGAAGTTGGCCTCTCCCCAGGGGTCAAGCCCATCGGTTGGGCTGACGACCTTGCGGTTATGGCCGATTTTGACCGACCAGCTGATCTTCTTGTTCAACTGCCCGCGCTGGTCGGCATTATCCTTGACACTCTCCGACTCCTCCGATTTCGTGTTAATTTGGGTGCGGGTAAAACTGAGGCCCTTGTTGACATCCGGGGGGAGGGCGCTCGAGCGGCCCGCGGAGCTCTCCTCACCGGCGATGCCATGTTAAAGATCTCTGACTCTGACAGCATCAAGTTGTGTCCCGAGTACAAGTATCTGGGTGTGGCTCAGCTGCCTCGGGATACGGGCCGCCGCGACTGTGAGCTTGCCGCCCAACGAGGCGCCGCTGCGGCCTCCCTTGCTCGCACTCTCCTCTGCAGCAATTGCTTGCCCTGGGAACTTAAACGGGCTTGGGTCGCGGGACGAGTCCTGCCCTCTGCTTATTCCTCCCTTGCTATGTCTCTGGCCGACTCCGGCCGTGCCACGGCCCCTCTCGCTGGCCTTTTTGAACGCACGGCCAGGATCCTGCTGTCCTCATGGCAGGTTGGGGACAAGCTCACCACTCCACTGCTCCGGCTCCTCGCTGACATTACTCCTCCTGACCTGGCTACCACCATCAGCCAGTGTCGCCTCTGCGTCCAGCTTTTCTGTAAAGCACCCACGGCGGTGCGTGACATCGTCGATGCGGCGTGGAACAGGGCCCTCCCTTGGTGCCAGGCCCTCGTCGCGGCATGTATGAGGGTGGGCGTTGCGCTTGAGGTTTGGGACCCTAATTCCCCCCCCGCCGTCACAGCTCTGTTTGTCCAAGACCACAGCCGTGCTCTTCTTCGTGCCTGCAAGGCACTCAGCAAGTTTGGACATCGGTACATTGCCTGTGCTCAGCTTTGGGATGACCTTTCTACCCGTAGGGCCACCCTAATTTTAGGACCCCCCCAGGCCCATCGATGCCCTGTGTGCAGCATCATCTTCCCGAGCCTGCACGCGGTCCGAGCCCACCTGCATCGCAAACATGGTGTGCTGTCCGATGTGACAGCTTACATGGCCGGCTCTGTCTGCCTCTGGTGCATGCACGACTTCCACTCTTCGGACCGGTTGAAATACCATCTGCAATCCCACCGGGCCTGCTTGCATGGACTGCGGGTGACGGTGGGGCCTGTCTACCAGTATGGGTCGGGCACTAAACGCAAGGGTAGAACGGCCCACAGGGGTGTTCCCCCACAACGCCTATACGGGCCCTGCAATGCCACCCCAGCACAGCGCCGGGCCGCGGATTTGGGTCTGCCTGCTGATGAGGAGGAGCTGCAACAGGAGTGGGATGCGGTGCAGCCGCCGGCCCTCTCCGACCTCGTCCCCGGCAATTTGCAACGGGCCGCTGCGGGGTCCTCCCTCGCTGCTCCAACCCTTGCCGAACTTGGATTTCCCCTCGCCACGGCCCCAGTCTCGGAGCCCTCCCTGTCCCGCATTGCTCCATCTTTGTCATCTGTGGGCTCTCTGCCCCCTTGGCTCTCCTTTGTTGATGGGGCTGCCTCAGGCCAGGATTGGGCTCTGCCTACGCCCTGGTGGCCCGGGCTTCTTGCCATGGGTGGGGTCTTTCGGCTTCCTTCATCGTGGCATGGCTTCTGGCCCTTGTGGTCGGCCTTGGAGCTCCTTGCTCCTTGGGAGTTCCGGGCCTTCCGGTCGCTCGGCGTCCTCCGTCGCGCCTCGTCTTCCGGGCTTGGTGCTCCTGTGTCTCTCGGCGATGCGACCTCCGGCAGATGGTCTCTGTTGGGGATTGCTGCCGCCTTGGTCTCCTTCCGTATGACCTGCAAGGTCGTTCTGCGGTTTGGCGCCCTTTGGATTCCCGGGCGTCCCAGTCAACAGGGCCTTGTCCTCTTGCGGCGGTTGCTTCCTTCTGCCGTCTTCCTGGACTTCTGGTCCCCTGCTGGTCCTGTGTTTCTGGCTGCGAGCTCTGCTTCCTTGGCCTCGTCTGCTCGCGCCGTCATCGCCGGTTCTTCTCTTGCGGCCCCGTCCTCGCTCTCCGTGCGAGCTTTCTGGGCCTATCCGGCGGCTTGAGGCCTTCCGTTTTTGTACAGGCTCCCGCTTTGTCTTTGTCATTTAGTTTGGCTACGATCCTACAGCAGGATCGTTTTTGGCCTTGCATGCTTTGGTTAGCACAGGATTTCCCTCTGGCATCAGTGAAGTGAAGTGAAGTTTCGGGTTAATGATTACTTAAAGGCTCATGGGACTTAGTAAGTAAGGTTATAAGTAGGTTATAATTAGGATAACCCCACTTAGGGGACTTATAACCCCAATTATAACCTACTTACTAAGTCCCATGATCCTCTAAGTAGACATTAAACCCTAAACCCCATAGATCCCTTTAAGGAACCCTATAGATCCCTTTAAGGAGCCCTTTAAGAACCCTTACTAAGTCCCATGATCCTTCAAGTAAGGGTTCCCTTTTCATGTTGTGGCTCGGGATTGGGTGCCCAGTGTCCACCTTTCGGATGCTGCATTTAGGATTTTACAGGGTTTACGGTTTAGGGTTTAGGGATTTAGGGTTTTACAGGGTTTAGGGTTTAGGGGTTTAGGGGCTTTACAGGGTTTAGGGAGTTTAGGGTTTAGGGGCTTAGGGTTTTACAGGGTTTAGGCCTCTGTGCGTTTAAGCCGTTTCGGGGCTTAGGGCCATCGGGGATGACTTATGGCCCAGATGATTAAACCGTGGCTTTCGAGTATCACACACTACATTTGGGTACTGCCGCCATACAGTATCAGTCTATAATAGGCCTACTAATAAGGTGCTAATATAATTATACTATGAATATTATCCAACTGTTACTGAGTGGGGGCAGTATCCAACACTACATGCCTATGGCTGCGGAAGGAATCATCGTAGTATCTGTTGAGGCTTCGGCTTTTGCTCCTCAGAGAAGAAGGATGCCTCTGGAGAATTCAGAGAAAGCCTTGAAGCCCAAGAGCCCCAAACCCTGAACCTCGAAGCCCTAATGCCCCAACAATAATGAGGTTTATAAAAGGAAGCCTGATAAAGGCCCAAGGTTTCTGAATCAGGCTCCTACTTTAAAGCCCTCAAGCCCTGAATGTGAACAGGAAACCCTAAACCCCAAGACGCTCTTGAGATCCTTGTGCAAAGCCTTCCACCAAATTTGCAAAATTGTCACCCGAGAACACGTTCTGAAGTCCATCTACACCCTTTACACCCAAAAACCCTTAATCCTAAACCCCTAAAACCCTAAACCCTCAACCCAAAACCGTCAACCCTCAACCCCAAACCCCTAAACCCTAAACCCTCGACCTAGATCCTTGCAATCCCCTTAAGCCCTCCTAACCCATATGCAAACCCCAAGATCAGCCATTTGTCCAGGCCTTCTCCTCGAACTTCTCGAGTAAAGGCCTGGCAAATGCACCGGAAGTCTCGATGAAACCCTAAGCAACCCTAAACCCCAAAGTTAAGGCTTGAGGGCGTTAAGCTTTCGGGTGAAGGGTCTAGGGTATAGGGTTTAAGGTTTAGGGTTTAGGGAGTCTCGATGGGTGGGGAGGTTGCTTTGGAGGGCTTAGGCTCTAAATCCAAGCCCTTAAATGCATTCTCGGAAGCTGGTGGCTGAGAGTCCTAGTGAGTCGAGGGTTTAGGGTTTTTTTGAGCTCCTCTTTACGACTGCAGGACCGTCCTACTATCGCAAGGCCTGGGGTTTAGGGTTTAGGTCTAGGGTATAGGGTTTAGGGGTTTAGGATTCAATTCTTTGTGGCTCGGATTTCGGTGTAGAGCTTCGGATATAGAGCTTCGGATTCTGGGCTCAGGGTTTAGGGCTTCGGGTTTTGGGTGTTTGGGTGTAGGGGTCTAAACCGAAGTCGCTGAGGGATGAAGGCTTACTAAGCTAAGGGCTTAGGGATCTATAGCTCATGGGGTTTCAGGGGCTCGCCTCTCCCGTACACCCTAACCCCTACACCCCTAAACCCGAGACCCTAACTCCCAAACCCCTAGACCCTAAACCCTAAACCCCTAGACCCCTAAGGTTTAGGATTTAGAGTTTAGAGACCCCAACTCCTAAACCCCCCTAAGATTTAGGTTTAGCGGTAGGGGTTTAGGGGTTTAGGGCTTAGAGACTCTAAATCCTAAAGTCTTCGAGTTTGGAGAGCTCTGGGCTAGGCTTCAAAACGCAAGCACTTTGGGTTTAGGGTTTAGGGTTTAAGGTTGAAGGTTTAAGGTTTAAGGTTTAGGGCTTATAGTTTAAGGTTTAGGGTTTAGGGTTTAAGGTTTAGGGTTTAGGGTGATGCTTAATCTTTCGAAACGCTAAACCTTAAACCACTGACTGAGACTTACTCAAATCCTCAGCCGCCAGCTTCCGAGAATGCGTTTAAGGGCTTGGAGTGTAAACCTGAAACTCTGAAACTCTGAGCTGCAGAGTGTATGAATGAGTTACTGAAAGACGTCAGATTTGAGCTGGGCATTAAACCCTCTACGCTGACGTACGGAATTCATCGCAGTTGGATCTGCACCATCTTGCTTTGGCTTTGCTCTTGCTTGAAGGATCATGGGACATAGTAAGTAGGTCATAATTGGGGTTATAAGTCCCCTAAGTGGGGTTATCCTAATTATAACCTACTTATAACCTCACTTACTAAGTCCCATGAGCCTTTAAGTGCTTCTTTAAACCCGAAACCCACGGAGAGGTCCCATTCGGTTTCATACAGCACAGGCAGAACCATCCAGAATTCTAAACCCTAAACCTGAGACCCTAAATCTGCAACCCTACACCCTAAATCTGCAACCCTACACCCTAAACCCTCGGCTGAGGTCGGCACGCGAGCTTCGCATTGGATTGCATGCCTTTTACCTCGCGACAAGCATAGGGTTTAGTCTTTAAGGTTTAAGTTTAGGGTTTAGGGTTTACGGTTTAAGTTTAGGGTTAAGGGTCTACGGTTTAAGTTCAGAGTTTAATGTTTAGGGTGTAGGGTTACAAACGAGCCCGTAAACTCAAAGAAACTCTTGGGTGTGGATTTCTGGTTTCAGGATTTGAGGATGTCGTGTAATGTAGGAACCTGATTAAGCAACCTTGGGCCTTTACTAGGGCTCCTCTTATGAGTCCTACTACCTTTGGGTTATACGCCCGGGGTTTCCTAATCAGGTTCCTACACTCAACCCTAAAGCCTAAACCCTAAACCCTAAGGGTCCTAAACTCCTAGACCCCAAACCCCCTAAACTCCTAAACCCTATAGATCCCTGTAAAGGAATCCTAAAAACCCCCATAGATCCCGTTAAGGGAACCCTATAAACCCCCGTAGACCCCCTTTTGTAAGGTCAAGGGTTCTGACTTGAAAACCTGCGAATTGAGGCTTTGGGCCTCTTGTTCGGGTGGGGGTGTTGACGAAAAGGAGATAGAGCCCGGTAGGGTTGAAGGTTTAGGGTTTAGGGTTTAGGGTTTAGGGTTTAGGGTTTTAGGGTTTAAGGTTTTAGGGTTTCAGGTTTAACTTAACCCTGAATAGCCTACCTTTTTCAGGACCTATATAGGGAAATCATAATAAGGAGCCCTCGGTTAAGGTAGGGTTAGGTTGGGGTCGAGGGCTTGGAGCTCCAGGGAGTCGTAGTTGCTTGGCGCAGTAGTCCATAGGACAGCCACAAAAGCCCATAATGAGAGTAAGAGAGTCCCACGTCAGCATCGGCAAGAGTGCTACATAATTAGTTTGATATGGATGTATGTGTGTCTGCTTCAGCTTTGGAGAAGAGTGCTGTCGCTTGGTCTTTTACCCACTTTCCCGCTTTCAGGCACGGATGTCATCAGCGACGATACGACTCCCGCAGGCGCCGTGCATAGTCCTGGCTTTCCAGCATCATCTCCCTGCACATTTGAACAGAATCCCAGTTTGAAATCTCACGTGGAGGTGGCCCTCCTGGTGACAGCAAGTCGTCAGACCAGGGGGCCAAGTCTATCACAGGATTTCCTCTGCAGCGCTTTTCCACATCTGCACGTTGTTCCAGCAGCAAGCGCATGACATCCCTATGCCGGCACCAGGCTGCCAAGCCAAGAGCAGTAAGGCCGTGCTCGCCGTGCTCTTCCACGTCAGCTCTGCTCTCTAGAAGCATACGGGTCGTCTCCACATCGTCGACAAGGATTGCAACGTGAATAGGTGGCATCCCTCCAGCGCTGGTCTTGCCTGCGTCGGCCCTTGCATCCAGCAGCAGCCGTACAATTTCAGGCTTTCCTTTTGCAGATGCCCAGCTCAGGGGAAGAATCCCAGCGCTTTTCTTTTGGACACTGGCGCTGAATTCCAGCATCAAGCGTACCATGTCCGTATGACCATTCTGACATGCTACACCGAGAGGCGTAGTAGCGTCATAGCTGTAGTGCCGCAACACCAGGCTGGGTTTATCCTTGTCGGCCCCTGCCTCCAACAAAAGCTCCGCAATCTCAGCATAGCCAAGTTTAGCTGCCACGCACAGAGGGGTTTCACCCTGAGTGCCGGCTGCATTTGGATCCTGGGCTCGATTCAAGATTTCCTCGATACCAGATACTTCTTCCATGCGAACAGCCTCAAGGAGTTCATCAGCTTGTTCGGCAGTAGGGCGAAGCAAGGGAAGAACAACCAGGCTGACATCTTTAGGAGAATCCAGCACCATGTCATCTTCGAGTGCTACACCGTCGTGCAAAAGCTTCTGCCGAAACCTCGGGGGCAGCTCACAAGTCCGCTGCAGATGCAGCTTCAAAGACTCCACGTCACGCAACTCTTCCACGGGTATAGCAGCCAGTTCTTCTCCCGACAGTTGCCACACCCGGATGAGCTGCACGGACGGATCAAACTTGCGCTTCATGATCTCTACATGCTGCTGCTGTCTCTAACCAGACAGCTGGAGCTCTAAATCCGCTAAAACTACTTCCTTCATGGTTCTTGGGCATAAAGTCCTTACCATTTATGGTCTGAGATGTTGAGGGGAGTGGAACCAGGACTAGAAGACATTTCCGCAGGTACCTGCCCGGCAAGGATTAAGAAGCTCCAGTTGCACACAACACTGGCTGGAATTGCTCGTGCTGAGCCAAAGATGGCGACAAAAGCTGGCTTCTGCTGGATCTGAACGTACATGACTCAATGCGTATCTAGAAAAGAGGCACACGCATTGGAAATATGCGCAAACGAGAGTCTGCGATTCAAAGCCGAGCATGACTTGCGCAAACCCCATTCTCGAAACTATGCAACTTGTATAAACCCTGGAACCATTTGCATCAATCCTAACCCCTAAACGCCCTAAACCATTCATACATTTTGTATAAACCCTTAACCCTCAACCCTTTCCCTTGCAGCTTCTTGGCCTGAGTGTGCTACAGTCACACGGCCTGTTGGACTACAAGCTGTGCACGACCTGCTTCGGAATGCTTCATGCGGAGCTGCAGAGAAAACATGAGAAAACCACATGTAGGCAACAACCCTGCAGCCCGCGTGTAAGAAATGCGCAGTAAAAGATTTAAGTGGTCTGGCAAAGACCCCCGTAAAGTGCCCTCGGTCCTTTCTTTCACAGCTGCCACCTTCAAGACTGCCTTTACGCTGTCGACCCATCGAAGCTTCGTCAAAGAACCCTAAGACCTGTACTCTATACCCCACCCAGAGAACCCAATACCCCTCAATTAAGGAATATACCTTAAACTATAGAGGCCTTAGAATTATGATCTAAGGTATATTCCTTAAATAAGGAATATACCTCAACTTATAGAGGCCTTAGTATTATGATTTTAAGGTACATTCCTGAATTAAGGGGTATTGGGACCTCTGGGCAAGACCCCAAAGACCAAAGCCTCCAACAGCCAAAGACCCCGAAGACCTCAGAGACCTTCAGGCCGGAGTTTGAAAAAGCCTTCATTCAGAGGCACTGGTTTCATAGGGACCCTTAGGGGGGTAGGGAGACTAAAGTCATCAGGACCTGCAGGGTTTAGGGTTTAGGGCTTATGGGGGTAGGGGAGCGAGAGATTGGGGACTATACTTCCTTAAATCATCCTTTTATGGGCATTAAGGCCCGCTCCCCTCCCCGTTTCACATGTGCACTGAGAGCCCCCGAGCTCCCCACGACCACAGCGATCTGCAGCGGGTTTGGGGTTAGGGTTTAGGGCTTAGGTCTTGTGGATGCTATGCTGTGGTGAGGAGGTGGCTCCTGGAACAAAGGTCGAGCAGGCGAGGCATACAAGGCAGGCTTTTAAGCGGTCTACTGCAGGTGCTATGCAGGAGACTCATCCCCCTTAAACATTAAACCTGAAAGCCTAGGATTCCGCCTTGATTCCATGGTTGGATGAAAGGGGAAGTCAGGCTCAGCTCAGCACTTTGGGGTCTTGATTTTCCCGCCTGGTGATCCAACCCCTCAACCGGAAACCTTGCACATCAAACCCTCTCTCGACCCTGAACTCTAAACCCAATGCACTGCCTGTTCTGCCGGTAATAACACAGACCCGCACGCTGAACCTTGACACGCCTCAAACTAGCAGGTCCGTAACCTAAACCCTAAACCCTAAAATCCTAAAGCCTAAACCCTAAAGGCCCTAAAGGGGAGCCTGAAGAAATGACGGTCGCTGGGCGCAGACTCTTGGGATGAATCTAGAGGCATGGAATCATCAGACCGGAGGTTATATTATAACCTTATAATAAGGTATATTATAGCATAAATATATATATATATATATATATATACATATATAAATAGAGTGAATGCATCGCAGGAAAGCAGGGCTGAAGCTCCTCGGATGCTAAAAAACCATCCCTGGCAAGGGTCTATATGGGTAGTTGTCAAAATTAGGTTCCCTTTTTTGGGTACCCTAAGTATTAGGTGCCGTATTATAATATGGACCCGAAAAGAGACCATACTTTTGACAACCACCCATAGATATATATATATATACATACATAATAAGACAACACCAAAACAGTATTGGCAGTTATTTTGGCCCCTTTTTCACAGAGGTATGGGACTTTTGCATTACAGTTGGCTCAGGGCTGCTGGTGTGAGGGTTGCTAAGCCTGAACCACATGCCCAACCGCACACGGCAAGTCAACCCTCAACCGGAAAGCTTCCCAGAGACTCCAATATCCCTTAATTGAGCAAATTTATATACCTTAAATTATTGGAGTCTCTGGGTTCTTTGTGTGGGGTTTGGGGTTGGGCCCAAAGCGGCCGCTTCTTAAAGGGGCGTGGGGTTTGGGGTGTAGAACCTAAACCCTCAAACCGAACCTCACGCCCCAAAGCTGGAGTCCCGGGCTCCGGGTTAGGGTCGTGGGCTGAAGCACGGTTGATGATATAAATCCTGCATAACCTTAAGGACCCTAAACTACGGGAATTATGGTATATTCCTTCTTATGGGAAATGCAGGATTTATATCATCAACCGTACTGTAAGCCTAGAACGCAGAGCCGGCGCCTGATCTGCAGTGAGCTCCACCTGCCCGCAAGGTTCGATCCCTTAATGGGGGTTCCTATAAAGTACCCTTAGTAGTATAGGGCCCCAAAGTCCCACCGCAGTTCGAAATTGAGTGTTTCTTGTTTTGGAAAGCGGCGTTGAGCGGGGGTGTATTCTAGTATAACAAGAGACTACGAGAAGGGTATATTGATAACTCAGACCCGTGCATTAAGCGTTAAGACGTTTGAAAAAGCCGAAACTGTAACTCTAGCCTTCGAGAAGAGGCAGGGATTTAAGGTTGAGGGAGGTGCAGATTGAAACTCCGATAGGGCTTAGGGCTTAGCTTTGGGCCGGCTTTTGGTACACGAATGCGTCCCAAGCCGGCCGCCTTTTAGGGGATCCCGGCTTCAGGGATCGCTGGAAGTAGGGTTTAGGATTCAGGGGGTCGTTGGGAGTTTGGGGTTCTTTCCATGGCGGAGGGTATGAAGATGACTTTGGGGGCTTTGGGCCGGCTGTTCGACAGCTTTCGGTGGAGTTAGGCCTTGGGCTGTGTAGGTCTTGGAAGCGACTGCAGAGCTTTTAGGAGTCAAAACTCCATAAGTCTATACTAGACCCAAGAGTAGCCTAGGAACAAAAAGGGTGCCCTTTTTGGTTTAAAGGGGCTTATAAGGGGACCTGAACCCTAAAAAAAGGGAATAAGGGCCTACTCTAGGTCCTAGTCTATGAGGAGTTCTACCTTTAGATACGGAGTCTCATGTTTAAGAGCTGTCTAAAGCTTCCAGGGCCTGTTATCGGGACTCAGGGTTTGTGGGCAGCTTTAAGTAGATCTGCAGCAGGTACAGGTGTGGAAATCATGACTCGAGCAGCTTCTGCAGCTTCTCCTCCGAGCACAGACACTTCTTGAAGCAGAGCTTGGAGGGTCGGGGGACTTAGTAACTGGTTATTTTAGGGACTTATAAGTACCATAACCCCAATTAGGGTCCCTTTTAGGGTACTTATAAGTCTACTTACTATCTACTTACTAAGTCCCCCGACCCCCCAAGAGGCGGAACAAAGGCCTGAAATCCCGACAACCAAAGAAGCCGTCGTCCACTACAATGCCTCAAACCCCAAGCCCTGGATACCACCCTTACAAAACGCTACAAAGCCCTGAGAAAACAGACAAATGGGAGCTTCCGAAAATAGGGGACCCTAATATAGTACCCTAAATAGTAGGATCCCTATTATACGGACCCTTAAAAAAGGTAGCCCTAATTTTCCGAAACTCCCAAGTAAGTGCCCCGACCTAAGATCCCAGGCCAAGGCCTCAATCAGAGGAGTGGACTCTGTCCGCACTGGAGGCTGGATGGCCTCCGTCGCAAAGACGTAGGGACTTGGGATTTCAGCTTGTCCTTGCTTAGTTTAGCTAGGCCTGAGCGATACCCCAAACCCTAAATTCCTAAATCCTACCCCCGAAAGCCCTCGACTCGAGCCCACCATCCTTTATGCATGAAAGGGAACCTTGAGAACCGGAACAAGGTTTTCACGGGGCAGGGTTCGTGACGGTTAACCCTAAAACCTAAACCCTATCAACCCAACCCCTACTGGTTGTGCTGTATTGAGAAGCTGAATAGAACTGGCTTGTTGTTTCTGTGTCCGGCTTAGGACTCAGGGTTCTGGGTCTTGGGTTGTTTTGCGACCTGAGCGCTGAGAATACGCTTGTCGATTGCCGGGGCCTAGATGAATACCAATACTACTAGTGTGGGGTTCATTAATTGAATTTCAATATAATATACCCCAAACCCTATTCCAGCTGCAGTAAACCCCATAGAGTTGGAAACCGGATTAAGGCCAAATAATGCTGGGATTCCTAATACATTACTCTTAAGGATTGAGGTTATTGGGTTTCCAACTTTCCGGCTTCTACTGTACTGCATTAAGGCCTCTGTAATATGGCCCAAAACCTGAATCCCTGCGCTTGACTTGCATGCCGGCGAAACTTTGATCTTGAGATGCGGAATTGCTCTTGGAGGATCAGTATAGGGTATAGGGCTTGCGGACTTACGGGTTTCGGGTGTAGGATTTATAGGGGTTTAGGGGTTCAGAGGTTAGGATTGAGAGAATCAAAACGAGGGTTTGGGTTTCGGGGCAGCGGCTCCAAAACCGCTCACCCCCAAAACCTCTTGTTGGGGTTGGGGCGATCATCACTTAATGAAGATTACATAGAAAACGAAAACCCAATAAACCTGAACCCTAAACCCTCAAACCCCAGGCTTACAAAGCAAACCCCCACCCCTCAAATCGTAACAGGCCTGCCGCTTTGGCAGACGCAGCTTGTGCCGGAGGTCCATGCTATCAAAGTCGTCCCGTCCCTAGAAAAGTTTCGGTTTAGGCTTAGGGTTTAGGGTTGAGTGTTCAGGATTTTTTGGGTTAGAGCTTAGTTTCGGGTTTATGTTTGAGGATTGCTGAGGAATCTAGAGCCCCTACAATGCATCAGCCATAACTACCGCGGTTTGGGGCACTTCAGGTAACACAATATCTTTTCACCAGCCGCAGGGCCCATCTTAAGAAAAGTATGTGGTCTTGTCTCCAGGCTTTTTTTGTTCAAAGACAAGAACTACATATAGGACAGGGCAGGGAGGGTGGCACGGGGTATCGGTGTGTCGGTGTATCGGTGCGGAGCTGTTTACGGGACGCGGCCTGCGGGCTCTCTGATATAGGGACCCAAAAAAGCACATAAGCACAAGCAGTTTATAGGGATATCCCTACCTTATTGGGCTTCATTAAAAGGGGTCTATATGGGATATCCCTATCCTTATTTTTGCTTATGTGCTTTTTTGGGGCCCTAACATAATTCGCCAGGAGCCGACTCCTGTCATCAGGGCACCATACACCGCAAGCTTTGCTTGGGCAAAGCGATATGGGAGTTCCCGAAAATCGGGTTAGGGTTTAGGGTTTAGTACCCTGAATAGTACAGTGGGATGCTTATCATAACGACCCCGAAATGAGGGACCCCTAATGATCGGAAACTGCCCTATGAATTCGTAAACCTTGAAGCCCTCTGCCTCACCGGCGCAGATGATTCAATTTTCTTCTCGCAGCCGGAGCTTCTTGGCACTGACAGCCCAAAACCCTAAAAACTCTCCTAGCTTGGCCCCTTACAGCCTCTGAAAATTATTCGTAAATAGGGTCCTTTTAAGCCCAATAAGTGAAAATATAAAATGTCTCAAAGGCATACGTAGCCTCAACCCTGAAACGAAACATAAAACACTAAACCCCTGAAGCCGGATTCGCTGTTGGAATGTAGGGCTTAGGACTCGCGATCAAGGCTTCCACTGGCCCTAAACTCCGAGACAACACAACAGGTGCTTAGGGTTCAGTTCAGGGTTTCCACATGAGTCTTTAAAACCTAGGACTCAGAAATCCTACACACCAAAAGGCTGAACTCCCAACGACTTGAGCCGTAAACCCGAAGCATTGCACCAAAATGTGCAACAAAAGTCCTCTATTGCTAAGGGCCTTCTACAGCACCACAAATACAATGCAAGAGCCCTGTAGCACCCTTTGACAGCATAGATACATCTCCCCGACCCTTTCCAAGCCCCATCCATAAGCCCAAAGCCCTAAGCCCTTAACCCTAAAACTCTACACCCAAAAGTTTTGGGTGTAGGGTTTAGGACTTCAGGGTTTTGGCTCCTTGGGTTTGGGGTTTCGAGCTTTGGGTTAAAACTTTAAACCCTAAACCCTGAACTCTAGACCCGAAACTTTAAACCTCCATTTCTCGAGTCCCCTCTCCCCCGACTAAGGCCCTTGCAAGCACCAGGACGGAGAGACCCTCCTTTGTGCACTGCCTTTGGGGTTTCATTCTGCTAAGTAGTGTTTGTTTGTTTGTGCTTTCTACTGGTTGTCATGTTTCATACTGTTTGGGGTGGTTTCGGGTTTAGGGTTTAGGGCTTCGGTGTTAAAAGCCTTGGAGCTTTGGGATTTATTGCTGAAGGGTTCAAGGGCGAGAGCATAAGGGCTGCAAATTTTAGGGCATGCGGTTCCAAAATTTCTGACCCTGGGGCTTTAGGGTTCAGCGCTATAGGACCGTAGGGCTGTCTAGGTTTCAAAAAAACTAAAATCATGAACCCTAACCCTGAACTCTAAACCCTGAACCCTTTAAACCCAGAGCTCATGGCAGCTTAAGGCTTCAGGTTCGAAGGCGTAGGGGTTTGGGTACTACTTTGGGGACCTTAAAAGGACCCTAATTCCGAGAACTACCCAAATTGACGACTGTCATCGTGATTATGGCTATGCTCACCCTGATTGCTATCCCTACCCTTTCGCAAATTCTTTGGAGTCAAAACCAAAAATCCAAAATCCCTAATCCCAAACACTGCTCCCACACACCCGTGTTGATTGAAATCCTGCTAAAATCGGGTTCTTTGTCGCTGTGTTCCCGGAGACTCGAATATCCCTGAAGTAAGGAATTTGTTCTTAAATTTTACTAGAACCCCCGTTAAATTTCAGGTATCTTAATCAAGGGGTATTGGAGTCTCTGGGGCTATCGAAGCGCCCGTCCCTGCTTCGCCGTGAGCTACGTATATTGCAGGATGCGAAAGAAGGAGTGAACAGTCCAAAGCCCCCGTAAACCCTATACTCCAAACCCGATACCCCCAAGCCAATACCCAAAGCCCTCATTCTGAACCCTAAAAAGCCTAACAAAAAAACAAACTCTATACCTTAAACCCGGCAGTGCGAGGGCTCGGCGAAGCTACCGACTGCGAGGAATGCGAATGCCCGTTGCTCTTGGACCTAGCAGTTGCCAACTGCGAGTAGGTTTGGTTCAGTGTTTAGGATTTCAGGGTTCAGCGTTTGGTGTTAAAACCAAAACACCTATCAATCTATCTATCTTTCTATCTTTCTACCTACCCTGCCTACATACCTGCCTACCCCCACCTGCCTACCTATCTATCTGCCGATCTATACTGTACAGATGAACGTGAGACAATGAGTTCTCGGTAGGACAGCAGGTTACGATAGTTTCTGGTTCTGCGGTGTGGCTGCTTCGGACAGCCGGGCATAGGAGTCTTCTGCAAAGTCTCATGCTACTTCTGCCTGGAGATGCGGCTTAGGGTTTGGTCTCGACCATCGGGTTTACCATCCCGGCTTCTGCTAGCACCGCTGCCAACGACACCATACACATTCCGATCCCGTTGCATGCCCGCTTCCTTACCAGCACTCGGGCCGAAGACCAGTCCGTCTGCCACCACCATTTCGGGTTTGGGCCGATCATGGCCATGACCAAAACCGCCGCAATGACAACAGCTTCATGGTCATCATCATCATCATCATCATGATGGGAGGCCAACAGGGGGGGTTAAGATTCTTGGGGTAGGGGTTCCTTAATATGAACCCTATTCTGGGAGCCCTAATCCCTACTAAACCCCCATAGACGAAAACCCTTTTGGCCTCCTATGAATCATCATCACCAGCACCAAGATCATCCCCTGCAAAGCAATTGATGGTTCGCTGGTGTTGGCAATGAAGCTGACGCTGGGCTACCGTGATGATATCGCTGTTGCTTGTTGCTGTTGCTGTGGTTGCCGCCGCCGCCACCAAAGATTGTGTTAACCCTTCGGGTGTTAACTTTGCTGCTGTTGCTTTTTCTGTCGCTGTTCAGCATGTCTTCCTCATACATTAGCCGTATACTCGTGGCCCTCGTCCTCGTATTCGCTGTCGTCATCGTTGTCGTTGCTGTGGTGGCTCTGTTGCTGTTCCGTAGCACGAATTTATAATGTCCTGGGTCCCAAGCCCTTATCCTTAAAGCCGCAAGTCTACGGTGGCTGGTCCTCGCCAAAGCCCAACTCCCTGACCCTACAACCCCAAGCCGTTTCGAACCCTTATAGTACCCTAAACCCTGACACCCCCACACTTTTCTGAACCAAACAAAGCGCAACCGTAAACCCTACAAACCTAAACCCTGAACCTTAAATTGATCCATGTAGCAAAGGCCCTGCCCTGATTGTCGCGTTGCGGGGCCTTGGTCGGTCAACGCTCATGGGAGGTCATGAAGGATACTAGTAAGGGCTCCTTTAAAGGGGATGCTAAGGGTTCCTTTAAAGGGCTCTAAAAGGGTAGTATAGGGTTTAGGGTTTAGGGGTCGGGGGACTCAGAAAGTAGTTAGTAGGTAGACTTATAAGTACCCTAGAAGGGACCCTAATTGGGGTTATGGTACTTGTAAGTCCCTAAAATGACCAGTTACTCAGTCCCCCGACCCTCCAGGCATGAAGGATACAAAAGCTTTCTATAGGGCCCGTTACACGGATGACTACCACAGCTACTATAAGGTTTAGGGTATAAGTACACGGATGACTATAAAAGCTACTATAAGGTTTAGGGTATAAGGGTTCGGTTCTGTTTGGGTTCAGGAAGTGGCGGTTTGGTCCGGCCCGTTGGGTTCTCGGGATGTAGGGGCATTAGTGTATACCCAAAGGCCCCAAAGTCTAGAACCCTATAAGGTAATCCCAAAAAGGAACTACTATGGGGCCTCTGGGTAAGAATGTAGGGTTTGCCTCAGTCCCATTCTTTCTACTGGGCTTTCAGACTTCAAGGGGGCTTACGGGTTAGGGAGTACTTGGGGGGTCGGGGGACTTAGTAAGTAGTTAGTAAGTAGACTTATAAGTACCCTGAAAGGGACCCTAATTGGGGTTATGGTACTTATAAGTCCCTAAAATAGCCAGTTACTAAGTCCCCCGACCCTCCAAGTACGGGCTGCTTATTTGAAGGCCCATGGGCGAATGTGGGTATCCTATTTGTCAACCTCACTGATCTCCTGGATCGGGCTCAAGATTAATGGCCCATGTCCGGGGAGCACGTGCGAAATCAGGCGTTTCAGAATGGGAGCCCTGATAGATGATGGCATTGGCATTTGATTGATGTAGGGCCGTAATAATTAGAATTGGGTTCCTCGAAAAAGGATACTGTAAGGGTTCTACAAGGGTTCCACAATAAAGGGTTACAACAGTCAAGAACAATTAAAATGAATGACGTATTCAGATTTTGATATTATCACACGTAAACATCCGTAAACCCAATGCTCAAACTCAACACCGACATCATACCTTTCACCCTAAACCGATGACCCCGAAACTTCCCTTTTGGGAACCCGGCTTGTCTGACAGCAAAGCAGCCTCGCGGCGAAAATTCGACTCGCTACAGTCATGTTTGAAGTTTGGGCCTGCGCGATTTGTTCGCGGTTTTGGATAGGGTCGGGAACTTCTTTTTGCGGGGATGTTTAGGGCCAAGGCTTGATCATCGAACTTGCGATAACGTCCGGCGGGCTAAAGGTTTGGGTTTTGACTTTAGACTGGTTGTCGAGATTTGGGTTTCTGGTCCATCATTCGGGGATAAATCTGTCTGCACCGCCTGGGATAGCAAGGCGTCCCGTCCCAAACCATACTGTAACCTCAATCACAACACCAGCCCTTCCAGTTCTCCTCGCCCAGCCACAACCCATGTGTTCTTGTCATGACGGATTGGGGGTATGCCAAATTCGATGAAGTCTTCAACGGTTTCTTTTTGCAAAAGGCCTCGCGAGGCCCGGCAAGGCAGGGTGTGGGGTTAATTCAGAGATCCATGCTTCCTGCTTGCAGGGTCGGGGGACTTAGTAACTGGTTATTTTAGGGACTTATAAGTACCATAACCCCAATTAGGGTCCCTTTTAGGGTACTTATAAGTCTACTTACTAACTACTTTCTAAAGGTCGCTGTTGTTTTGCTCATCATGGCTTTTGTGGATGCTCATGTCATCATCATGATCATGACAGGTGTTGTTCTTGTTCGTTAGGGGCGTAGAGTCTTCTGATTTAGATCTTGAGATGTTAGGTTTGGGGTTCGGGGTGCAGGATTGTCAGGGCTCTGCGGCTTCAGTTCCAGGGCTGGAAAGGTTTGGGCCCGGAGTTTAGCCATCATCCTTCAGACGGTAGGATCTTTCCTCGACAACCCTACATTAGATCTGGTTGTTGAGGGAGCCAAAACCCTAAACCTTAAACCCACTGGAAAAGTGGATATCGCATCTGCGACAGTACTATGAGCACTGGTGTTACCATGGAACCGATGTTTAGAATAAGCTTTCGTGTACGCGATGTGCATCTCCGCATGCATGCGTGCGGCGCGTGTGCGCGTGCAGTCAGTCAGCCAGTCAGTCAGCCAGTCAGCCAGTCAGCCAGCCAGCCAGCCAGCTAGCCAAGCAGGCAATCAGTCAGG
This sequence comes from Symbiodinium sp. CCMP2592, assembly GCA_905221615.1. Classification (NCBI taxonomy): domain Eukaryota; class Dinophyceae; order Suessiales; family Symbiodiniaceae; genus Symbiodinium; species Symbiodinium sp. CCMP2592. The sequence continues at coordinate 72,730 of CAJNDT010001009.1, forward strand.
AAGTAAGCAAGCAAGTAAGCAAGCAAGGAAGCATGGAAGGAAGTTAGCTAGTTAAGTTATTAGTGTCTTTGATACTTCGCTAGCTAGCCAGCTAGTTAGTTAGCCCCCCAGTAAGAAAAGGGTACGCAAGCAAGCATGTAAGGGAGAAAGAGAAGCAAGCAAGCAAGCAAGCAAGCAAGCAAGCAAGCAAGGCAGTCAGTCAGTCAGTCAGTCAGTCAGTCAGCCAGCCAGCCAGACAGCCTGTCAGTGAGTGACTGTGTGAGTGAGACAGTGAGTGAGAGAGTGACTAAGTAAGTGAGTAAGTAAGCAAGTCAGTACATGAGTAAGTAAACAAGTAAGTAACTTGTTGGGAAGCAAGTAAGTAAGTACGTACGTACGTTCGCATGCATGTGCATGTAAGCGGGATAGCATGTCTGCATGTAGCTGCATCGTAGCTACATATCACACATGTATACAAACATGCATGCGTACGTACGTACATACATACATGCACACTTACCTAGTGGGCTAAGGTTTAGAATGTCTGTGTGTGTATGTAAGCATGTACGTATGCGCGTATGTGCATATGTACGCATGTCCATATGTATGCATGCATGAGTGTATGTACATCTGTACGTATGATTCGATGGATGTACGTATGCATGTAGGTATGCATGCATGCACGCATTAATGCATACAGAGAGAGGGGGAGAGAGATAATAAAAATATATATATATATATATATATACATATATATATATATATATATATCAGAGAGACACAGAGAGAGAGAGAGAGAGAGAGAGAGAGCGAAAGAAAAGAGACAGAGAGAGAGAGAGAGAGACAGGGACTTAGGGAGAAAGACGGATACAGATACACATATCGGTGTCTACAAACCCCCAGCAGTCCTCCCCGAAGTAATCCCCCGGGCCGAGTATGGCAACGGGAGTGTCGTCCTGACCGTCGGTGCTGTGCACGGGCGGAGGCTGTGCTTTTCGACTGTTTAGGATTTAGAACTGTCGTATGAAGTGAACGCTTTGTATAAGGATTTGGATTTGAGGCTTCAGAATCCGGTGGGAAATCCCCAGGATAAGAGTGACCCGCACAAGGGTGGGGCATATCATCTGACCTAAGTACTTCAATGTCTGTGGCCAAGGTTCGGGGTTCATGGTTGTAAATTCACGTTGTACGGTACGGCTCCTCGGGCTGGAAGACGCTAGTTTGTGTAGACACTGACTTCGAATTACGAGCTGAGCCAAGGATTGCAGGACTCTTCTGAGCTAGGGTTCAGGGTTGAGGAGAGAGGAAAATCTACGGACATCCTGCGAGGAGCCCTCCTCAATCACTAGTAATCACTAGTGGCTCGAGGTGTGTACGTCTGGGTTCAGTAGTGTTGGCGGGCGGTACTTTTGCCAACTGCCGAGGCTTATATTGAGGCGGTACGGGTATGGGTATCACGCCGATTTAAGCGGTGTTTCACGAATTTTGCGGGCTCCGACTTCTGGTTTAGTCATGGCCTTAGGCTTAGAAAAGTCTGCACACCATGCCCTGCCAGCTGCGAAACTTCTCGCGCCTCGTTTGGGGAGAACACGTGCGCCTCTCCAGCAAGCATTAATATAGGCGCCTTCAGAATGAGGGGCCCGGTATAGTAGACTGACATAGGGACTATACTACTCATAAATTTGCTTCTGACTTGTGGTTTCCAGAGAGCCGATTACTCCTTCAATGATGTGATGGACCCCTGCGCTATAGAGTGCTTGCAGTTGTTCTTAAGGGTAATAGGCAGATATACTCTTAGGCTAACTAAGGCTTCTTAGTCTTCCGTAGTTAAGGGGTAATATAAATGGGGCCTTAATGATTCAAACGGAGTGTTGGAGCTCATTGTACCATAGTTATAATAAGGAACCCCCAAAAATAGTATAGGTGATTATTAAGGTCTCTGTATCCCTGAAGCCCTTATAGAACCCGTATAGTATCCCTTTTAAGGAACCTTATTCCAATTATTAAGGGTCCGAAATTATGGCCTCCATGGGCGCAGGGTCTGCAGTTTGGCAGTGCGCTGAAGGCTCCAGAACACCAAACATCCGACTTGAAATGAGCATCTCAATTGGGTTTAGGGCTTGGGGTTTAGGGTTTAGAGGAATCTTCCTAGATGATGTTGCTGATGCATGAGACTTCATGAACTTAACGAACTGACTACACTGCTTTCCTCTGGTGCTCCCTGAAGTTCCGGCATCTCGAGAGCAGTATCTCCAAGGGTAAAAGGAGGGACCCTTAATAAGGACCCCTAGGTATATACCCTTAATGTAGCTATTATATACCCATTATACAGCCCATTAGAGGGTAGGGGTCCCCATCAAGGGTCCCTCCTTTTCCCCTTTGAGTATCGTACTCGAGACTTGCCTATTGCCTTGGCTCGTTCTACATTGTACATGCGGCTTCTGTTCAAGGCCAACTGGTTCAGGGCCCGCCTAAGACCTCAACCCTACGAAACCCTAAACCCTGAACCCTGACCCCCCCCCCTGCACCCGAAACCCCAAAACCGCACCCATCACATCAGCACCGTCTCGCCTCGCCACTTTGGATGACGAAAAAAGCCTCACACAGCAGAGGCGGCTTCCCTTAAAAGGGCCTGAGTTCTGAGTATCCCCCCTTGTGCTTGGGGGGTCAGGGGACTTAGTAAGTAGTTAGTAAGTAGACTTATAAGTACCCCAAAAGGGACCCTAATTGGGGTTATGGTACTTATAAGGCCCTAAAATAACTCAGGTACTAAGTCCCCCGACCCCCAAGTGGGGCTTGGCGTTTGAATTTTTCGACTCAGGGTTGCTAGGCTTTGCGCTTCACCAAGGTAACGATGTCCGAAGCAGTTAGGGTTTCTTAATCGGGTTTTGGGGTTCAGGGCTTAGGGCTCAGGGGTTTAGGGTTTAGGGTTTTGGGTGCTCAGGCCCTTCTCCTACAGAGCTTGGGGTTCAAAAAATATCGGACTTGCCGTTGAGGCCTACGCTGCAGTTCGTGGGATCCTTGTGGCTCCCGGGTTCCTGCGCTTCAATCGATAAGCACTACTTGGAGGTTCATGGGTAGTTATAAGGGGTTCCTTTAAGGGTCCCTTTAAAGGGATCTATAGGGCTTCTATGAAGGTATAGGGTTTAGGGTCTACTTGGAGGTTCATGGGTAGTTATAAGTAGAGTTATTAGTAGGGTAACTGTACATATAACCCATATTAGGGGACTTATACGCCTACTTATAACTACCCATGAACCTTCAAGTACATGACCTTAGGTTTAGGGTTTAGGGTTCAGCCTTCATGTACTTAAACGCCTAAACCCTAAACCCCTAAACCGAAAGCCCTTAAGCTCCAATCAAGACAAATCCCTTAAACCCACCTTAGCAGCACAACCCGAACTCCTACACCCTAAACCCTGGACCCCAATGCCCTCGCAGCACAACCCTAAACCCTAAACCCCAACGCCCTAGCAGTACGGCATCGTCGCTTCTTGCGCCTCTGCGATGTCACCGGCTCTGCAGACCACGTCTCCTCGAGAGAGGAAAAGCATGCGTTACACGGTGCGGGCTCGGGGTTTAGAGTTCAGGTACGTAGGTTGTAGAGGAACAGGGTGTAGTACAGGTTTCGGTGCAGGAACTTTGGTGTTCTTAGCTTAAGCCTACTTCCAGGCTCGGGGAACTTAGCAAGTAGGATATCAGGAAGGCTATATGGACCTGTCCTACTTCTGAATTTCTCCTGGAAGGCACAAGCGAATTAGCAAGTCGATTACAGAGTCAAAATTGGGAATACTCCTCCGTTGATACTTGTAGTATGAAAACCGGACATTCCTTAATTAAGGGTTATCAGAGTCCCCCTCAGTAAACCCTAAACCCGAGAGTATCTTGAAGTTCTACTCATAGCCCACTATCGTTCCCTTCAGCCTCTAATAGTCTAAGCAGGGTTTCTGCTCCGGTTTTGAAGGAATCCTGCCTGTGGTCTCCCCAGTCTACGTCTCTATTATAAGGGCTTACACAAGTACTAATTACCAATACTGTTCTGGTGGTTACTTATCATAGTTACAGTATAATGGGCCCCGAAACCCTATTCCAATTCTTGATGCCTCTATATAAGGTTTAGGGGTTCTTGCATGCTGTTCTGTTCTGGCTTAGGCCTCCGTGTAAAGAAACCTAACAAGAGTGTAGTTGAAGTCGCCGTGCTGCTAGTCGTCGTCGTCGTACCGCAGCAGCAGCAGCAGCAGCAGCAGCAGCAGCAGCAGCAGCAGCAGCAGCAGCAGCACCAGCAGCACCAGCAGTAGCAGTAGCAGTAGCAGTGAGGGGCAAGCAGGCGGCTGAACAACTGGCAGACTCAGAGCCCATTGCAATGGGGCGCCAATCCGGCGCCCTGATTTTTTTTGGCAGCATCACAAGGATGGGTTGATTCCACCTCGCTGGGATCTGCTGCATCGTCAGAATGCGACTAAAACATTCCAGCAAGCTGCTCTCAACCCGCGCGAGCCCGAGGAGGGTTAGGATCGGCGAGAGGTGTTTAGGGGTTTCTGTAAAGGTTTAGGGTTTAGGGTTTAGGGTTTCCTTGCCCCTCTTGAGTTGGGACAATCCGTGGCGAAGTTCATCCGCAGAGAAGGTGTGCCCTTCGCCTTGCCATGGCTCCCACGACAGATCTTCCCCGGTATACACCGAGGCCAAGTGGGTGGTTGTCGAAATTATGGCCCCTTTTGGGGGTCCCTAGTATAATACGGCACCTAATATTCAGGGTACGCAAAAAGGGACCCTAATTTTGACAACCACCCAAGTGGTCATGGCCGACTTGATGAAGGTCGCATACCTGCGACTCCGCAAGTCAACGTCCCAGCCTTCCTGCCTACGTGGGCGAACCCAGAGACTCCAACATCCCTCAATTACGGAATACCTAGGGTTCCTATAAGGGATCTATAGGGTTTAGGGTTGAGGTGACTCCAACAACCCTTAATTAAGGAGTAGACCTTAAATCATATTATGGTTCTTACTATAATCTAAGATATCTTCCTGAATTAAGGGATATTAGAATCCACTAAACCCTAAACCCGATAGATCCCTTATAGACCCCTTTAAAGGAGCCCTAACCATAGGTATTCGTTATTAAGGGATATTGGAATCTGTGGCAAGGGCTTTGAATCAGTGCCACGCCCCCATGCTAGCCCGAACCAACCTGTCCAACCCCCACTTCTTGCGGGCATCCCGGCACATGCGCAGAGCCTGTTTCCAGGATTCCGCGGTTCGGGTTTAAGGTTTAGGGTGTAGGGCAAGTTTAGGGTTCAGGGCTTTGGCGGTTGAAAGGCTTAGGATAGTCAGAAACCCTGTAAAACCCCATGAAGCCCCCGTAAACCACTGCGAAGCCAGCTGCCTAAACCCTAAAACCTAGAACGTACTTGGAGGGTCGGGGGACTTAGTAACTGATTATTCTAGGGACTCATAACCGCAACTAGGGTCCCTTTTAGGGTACTTAAAAGTCTACCTACTAAGTACTTACTAAGTCCCCCCCGAGCCCCCAAGTAAAGAAAGCAAACGGTCCTGGCGGATACTGCTCCGGACGGAAGGCTGCAGCCAGCAGAGGCCTCGGTCCATAAGCTTCTGGGCTTTTGGGGTTTAAGCTTCTGGGTTTAGGGTTTAGGGTTTAGGGTCTAGGGTCTAGGGTTTAGGGTTTAGGGTCTAGGGTTTAGGGTTTAGGGTTTTGGGTGCTTTAGAGTTTTGGTGTGTTCGCTTTAAGGGCCAAGGGTCAAAATGTTCAGGAGCTTTGGGATTTAGGGGTTTGGAGTTTAGGGGTTTTAGCTGCAAGGGCTTAGGTTTCGCTCGCCGTCCTATACACATTGAACAACCCATAGTATAAACCCTTACGGTCTCATGGAAGCTTTACAAAGGCTTTGAAGAAGGGTTCTGTAAAGGTTCTACAACTAGGTTGACCCTTTAAAGCCTCTGAAAAATATTCGTAAATAGGATCCTATTAAGCCCAAGTAAGGGGAAATATGAAATGTCCCAAAGGCCTACCTAGACAAGTAACAACGTTGTCTGGGGGGTTTTACTAGGGACTTCAGGCCCCCAAAGACCGGAAGTCAGGGCTTACTTGGGGGGTCGGGGGGCTTAGTAAGGGCTCCTTTAAAGGGGATTCTAAGGGTTTCTTTAAAAGGCTCTATATAAGGGTAGTATAGGGTTTAGGGTTTAGGGTTCAGGGACTTAGTAAGTAGTTAGTAAGTAGACTTATCAGTACCCTAAAAGGGACCCTAATTGGGGTTATGGTACTTATAAGTCCCTAAAATAACCAGACCCTCCAAGTAGTGGTTGGGGATTTAGGGTTTAGAGGTTTAGGGTTTAAGGTTTAGATAGTATTCTCATTCCCCTTCTTTTACTCGTCGCCGTATTATTCTTTTTCTATCTGTTCTTCCGATAATTCTGAATAATGATTGCGCTTCTTGATTCTGCTTCTCAATGTATCATTATGGACCCTGCCTCTCACGGTCAATATCAGGGCTGCTTGACGTCTGAGACTCCCGTTTCGCGCTCTAAAGCCTCCTCCCCAAAGCCTCAAGCCGAAAGCCTTACTGTAACCCAAACCCGGCTTAGGGTTTAGGGGTTTAGAAGCTCAGGGGTTTTGCCTTAATCCTAGAACGCGAGGAATGGTCTGAAACCCCGAACTCTTTTCAAATTCCCGCAAATACAGTAGAACCTTGCAGAGACTTTAGAAGAACCTGCAAAAATGTGCAAGACATCCTTTGCAGCCCCTATAACACCAGAAAGTGCCTGAACCTCAAACCCCCACCCTGAACCCTTAACCCCTAAAGCCCCAAACCCCCAGACCCCTAAACCCCTGAACCCCAAACCAAGAAGCCCTAAGCCCTAAACAGCCCCTACATCGCAAAACACCCTAAACCCTCACCCGAAACAGCCCGTATAACACCAAAAAGCCTAAACCCCAAACCGCCCGTCAGCCGCAGGCAGCTCGGATCGATCCAGGCGCCGGAAAACGGGCACCTAGGCCGTGACTTTGTTTAGGGCCTTGGGGGCTTGGGAGCTTTCTTTGGGGCTTGGGCTCTGGGGGATGTTTGAGGGTTTCGGGGTTTTCCTACTCTACGGTAGTGATATGGAAGTCCACAATATTCCGTCTGCATGCTGCAGCTCAGGGGTCGGAGCTCTCTTTCCTGCTTCGCCGAAAGGATAACGCAGAAAAGCCTTCTCACAGCTTCTGAGGGCGTGAAGATGGGCAGCACCACATAAAGCAAGCGCATTGCAAAGAAGGAGGCTGAAAATCTGCTGGCAGAGGTGCATGCCAATGCCTCCTAGTGACGGTATTTCCCTGGTCGGGACATCGCCAAAAAGAAGATCATTAAACTCTGTTCTAGCCCTCTTCGCGGGCTTCGAGATTTCCTGCTCTTCGTGCAGCCTAGCGGAAAGCCGATATTTCCAAAGAACGAAGCTTGTGCACATGCGAAAGTAGCCTGGTCAAAGGCATGGAATCGGGTTTGGGGGCCCCAAAGTACCGGTCGGAGGCCCACTTGGGCAGGTGGACCCGACAAAGCGGGAATTGGAAAGCAATACAAACACGTTGGTGCTGGAGTAGTATAGGGGCCTGAACAAGTACAATGGAGTTTGGGGCCCATTGTACTATAATTATGATGAGGAAGCACCAAGGTAGTAAAGTTGATTATTAAGGCCCTATATTGCAACACACATTGGATGCTAGAGTATGTATGTCACATCCGCACACAGTTCCGGGGGGGGTGTTTGAGAAATCAGAAAAGTATACTGTGGAGGCCTCCGTGTCCCGTTCTCCAGAGAAGTACATCGTGGAGTCAAAGTAGACGTTCCCATTCTGTTTAGAAATCCGCCAAGCAGTCTCAGCCCCTAATCAGAGCTTTAAGGCTGCGGGGTTCAGGGCTCCCTGTACCAGAAAGAACAAGAGCCACTGACACTCAGCCCACTCCTAGGGAAGTTGGGCTGTAAGTGCATTCCTTGCCCCTGCAGCCTAGACCGTTACTCTCAACCCTAAAGCCTAAAATGTCAACCCTAAACCTCAAGCCCGAGGCCCTCAAACCCTGACCCCTAAGCCCGAAACACCTAGGCCCTGATCAGTGGTGCGCTTGGAGCTTTCAAAAGGGTTTGGGGGGTCTGTACGGGCTTAGGGTCCAGGCCTTTGGGTTTTGGGTTAAGCCTTTCGGGCTTCAGGGTTTAGGTCTTTGAGGTTGAAGAGCCTGGATATGCGGAAAGGAGAATCCATTCCCGAGACCACATTACCCTTGACGCGAAATCGTTCTGCACCGGAATACTCAAAACCAAATCCCAACAACCCGAATACTTTAGTAGTAAGGTCAATGAAAGCTCAAATTTTGCAAAAATGAAACATCAAACCCCAAAGCCCTCAACTCCAAACCCTAAACGCCTGTACCAAATCATGAGCCGGCAAATGGGAGTTTCCGAGAATAGGGGCCCCTAATATAGTACCCTAAATAGTAGGATCCTTATTATAAGGACCCCCAAATAAGGTACCCCTTATTTTCGGGAGCTCCCAAATCGTGTGCCACGGCGCACTGCTGAGCCAGGCCATCTCATCTGCCTTAGAGGGTCCAAGGGCAAAAGGAGGGACCCTTAATGGGATATAGTTTAGGTACGGCCCCCATACAGTAAGAGTCTATAATAGGGCTGCTATTAACGTCCTACTATATCTATATTATGAATGTATTATTCAACAGTAGAAGCCCGAAAGTTGGAAACCCCGTAGCCTCAATCCTTACGAGTAATGTATATGGAATCCCAGCACTATTTGGCCTTAACCTGGTTTCCAACTTTATGGGGTTTACTGTAATGGGATATAGTTATGGTTACCCTATTCATATCTCCACTTATAACTACCCATGAACCTTTAAGTAGAGGGGGTCTACAAGCCCTTAGTAAGGGCTAAGAAGCAGATACTCTAAACCGTAAGCATGCAAAATCCCAAAGCACCACCCATTGAGAAACCTAGACCCTGAAAGCCCCAAAAACCTCATTCCCAAAAAAAGCCTCCCCACCGCAAAAACTCCAACGTTGGCTTAGAATTGTTTGGGGCGGGGCAGCTTCCGGTCTGGGGATCAAGACGTCGGTCGACCCCGGATCGGGTTACTATAAGGGATCTATAATAGGGGTCTATATGAGGGGCCTCAATGATTCGAATAGGGTGTGGTATATTATACTATAATTGTAATGAAGAACCCCCATACCCTGTTCTAATTAATAAGGCCCCGAATATAGAACCCTACTACAGATCCCCTATAGACCCCTTCAAAAGGACCTCAATGAAGGAACGCTGTCCTAACAATTAAGGCCCCTTATATCGAACCGTACTATAGATCCCTTATAGTATTCCTTAAAGGAACCCTTTAAAGGAACCCTTTCATTCCTATTATAAAAGGCCCCTACATCAAGGTTTAGGACTTGCTACGAGGCTCGGAGAGGCTCGCTGTCCTTCGGGCCCCTCCCGAGAATTCAAACCCGACTGGAACGCTGATGGGCTTAGGGCTCTTAGGGTTTAGAGCTCTTAAGGCTTAGGGGTTTGGGGTTTGGTTTAGGGGTTCAGGGGTTTAGGGTTTAAGGGTTTAAGGGGTTTAGGGGTTTAGGGCTTAGGGGGTTTAGGGTTTAGGGGGTTTAGGGGGTTTGGGGGGTTTAGGGGTTTAGGGGTTTAGGGTTTAGGGGTTTAGGGTTTAAGGGGTTTAGGGTTTAGGGGGTTTATGGGGTTTAGGGTTTAGGGGTTTAGGGTTTAAGGGTTTAGGGGTTTAGGGCTTAGGGGGTTTATGGGGTTTAGGGTTTATGGGGTTTAGGGTTTAGGGGTTTAGGGGTTTAGGGCTCTTAGGGGTTTAGGGCTCTTAGGTTTAGGGCTCTTAGGGTTTAGGGCTCTTAGGGTTTAGGGGTTTGGGGTTCAGGGGTTTGGGGGGTTTATGGTTTAGAGGGTTTAGGGTTTAGGGGTTTAGGGTTTAGCGGTTTAGGGTTTAGGACTGGAGTTCTAAGTTTTTTTGAAGTTGAGTTGACCCTGAAGTTTTAGGGTTTAGGCCTTAGGGTTTGGGAGTTTTACAGTCTCCAGGTTTAGGGTTTAGGGTTTAGAGTTTAGGGTTTAGGGCGCTACAAGCCATGAAGGTTGTTGTAGAACTAGAGAATCGAAGCCCTAGTACAAGCTCGAAAACAAGGCACATGACCAATGTAATGAGGCCTCGCACACGCAAAGGAAGCCCGAAACTCGAGGCATTGAAACCTAAACCTATGACATGTGAGTGAGGCTCCTGCTACTATAAGGGCTGTTATGAGGTAGGGTTCCTTTAAAGGGTCTATAAGGGTTACTATACGGCTGTTATAAGGATAAAGTCTAGGGGCCTCAATGGCCTTAACGGTACTACAGGGTAAACTCGGGCTTGGCTCTGGAAACTATACCGAACTGCGGCCCCCAATGCGGAAAAAACGATTCTTACCACGGGTCTCCCCAAAATCAAACCCAAGACATCCCAGAGACCCTAAACCCCAAAACCCTAAACCCCTAAACCCCTAAACCCTAAACCCCAAAACCCCTAAACCCCTAAACCCCAAAACCCCTAAACCCCTAAACCCTAAACCCCTAAACCCTAAACCCCAAAACCCTAAACTCTACATGTCTGTCTCCGACCCAAAGTAGCAGCTCAGGCCCTGGATCACCAAGGATCACGGGTCTCGAGGACTTAGGGCTTCAGGTTTTAAAGTGTAGAACTCAGGGCTTGCGGACCTTGGATCATGGGGTACAGGGTCTTGTATCAGGAGATAGGGTACTTGGGGGGTCGGGGGACTTAGTAAGTAGTTAGTAAGTAGACTTATAAGTACCCTAAAAGGGACCCTAATTGGGGGAATGGTACTTACAAGGCCCTAAAATAACCAGTTACTAAGTCCCCCGACCCCCCAAGTATGGATATAGGGCCTCCGGGAAGTTTTAGGGTTTCGAGTTGAGGGATCTTTTAGGGGCTTCCTTTCAGGGTTTCTGAGGGCTCCTTTAACGGATCCTTTAAGGGTTTCTGAGGGTTCCTTTAAGGGATCCTTTAAGGGGTCCTTTAAGGGAAGGGGTTGAGGGATAGGTAGGGCTTTTTTGCATCAACACTTTGGTCTGCGAATCGATGGGGCAGAGCTGGCAGAGGGGATTCCCAGGAGCCTGTCGGGAGGCTTCTTGGAAAATACGGGGTGGCTGGCCTTGATACTTCGAACAGGGTTTTAAGCTAAATGACAGCATAGTGTGGTATCGTAGTATAGCATAATAAAGTATGGTGTAGTATAGTATAGTACAGTATAGTATGGTATAGTACAGTATAAGGCCCATAAGGACATCTCATACTGTTTCAGATCTCTTGGATAGGTGACGAAATCAATCCGAAGATAATACAGGGGTATTAATAATTAGAATAGGGTTCCTTTAAAGTTGTCTATAAGGGCTACTAAGGGCTACTATAAGGGATCTACAAAGGTACTTTAGTAACTTTAGTTTAGAGGCCTTAATAAGTAGAATAGTGTTTGGGGGCCCATCATACTGTGATTAGAATCAGGAACCCCCGAAATAGTATCGGTAATTATTCAATAAACTTGAATCGTAAACCCCATCTTCCGCAACCTCCAACATGAACGTAGTTCTACAGCTCCTACTAGGGCTGGTTCAAGTTCAAGGTTGATGCCGTGAAGGGCTGCATCCACAGCTGAAAGACTTTTGTGTTTGGGGCCTTGCGGCTTGGGGAGTCCCAGCTGCTATGGGTTCTCAAATCACCCAGGCCTGCGTGCATGTGCACCTCTTTCGCGGTCTCCTCTGCCGGCAACAACGACGCCGCTAGCATTCAGATACCCAAACCCGAAGCCGTCGACCTACAAAGCGTTCTAGCTAAGAAGGCCGACTCAATGCACAAAAACCCCCTGCTCAGCCAAGCACGAGGTTCACATTCTGGTCTCATTTTGGGGTGGCGGCTGCCTTGTCCGAGCAATCCTTCAATTAAACTTACTTTCAAGCAAGTGCTTGGCAGGCAGCCCTGACCTGCAACAGCCCACAGATGAACGTAAGTTGAAAAAGCTATGGATGACCCTGGGTGATTCGCCTAGATGAAACTTATCTTCAGGGCTACCTCCATCACGGAGGTTGCAAAAGTTCGCCGGCAGAGGTTGAATCAAGCGCCAGCATAGTGGCATGGAAGAGTCTCGGCTGGACGGAAACAGTTGCACCCCGCTTGACGAACACGTCAACTCCCAGTACCAAGTACCTTGGATTTAAGAGTACTTGGAGGTTCATGGGTAGTTATAAGTAGAGTTATAAGTCCCCTAATAACAGTTACCCTACATATAACTCTACTTATAACTACCCATGAACCTCCAAGTATATGAGTGCGGGTACACACCCAGATGTTTGCACACACGCACGCTTTGCTAGAAACCAAGACCACGGGAATCACTCTTGCTGCCACTGCAAAGCTTTCATTGTAAGCTTGACACGAAACACGCCCTGCAGATTCCCTCGGCTTGACGGGTCGTGGGCTCAAGGTTTCGGTCTAAACCCTAAACCCTAAACCTACGCGCACACTTGCCAGAGCTCTGGCTCAGCATGCTTTTTGCTACGATGGCGTCTGCGCCTGCAACCCTGCAAGAGTACCATAGAGGAACCCTAGACCCTAAACCTAAAGGAACGCTGCTACTAACGGCCGCAAAGGCAAGCTAACCTGATACTAACTGTCTTGAAAACAGACCCACGTGACAAGCTCGAGACCTACTGGTGGCTCCTCGCAATCAACCACAGATTGTGAACAGGATACAACCAAGAACCTCCAGAGCTCAAGCTTAGCTTGACAGCCTTCTGCCGCCTTAGCTCTGCATTCGGTAGTCACCTGACCATACGATCTCGTTCTGCAAGGTCTTGCTCCGTAGCCCAGCCATTCCTTTCTGCGGCCGACCTCCGCCGTTCTCTGGGCGTGAGAGTCGGGTGAAAGCATGCAGCGAATATTTAAAAATGGCTGGTTTGCACACGCAGGCGCGCAAACGAGAGCCAGTGTCAATCGAGGACTTCCCCATCCCGTCTTACATCATCACCGTCGTAGCTCTCATGGTGCGATAAGGCACCATATGGAATACTCATCGTGTCCTTGCACGAAACGACAGGGGTTATAGTTGCTTTTACTGGGGTTTCACAACTCACTGGCTGTTACCTCAACTCATGGTTCACGCAGTTCAGGTTACCTACTGGGCACTGAGTCGCTTGCGCACCATTTGAGCTTGCAAAGTCGAGAGCTGACGAAGCATTAAATATTGAAACGACATATTTTAAAATTAACTTGCGAGGCTCATGTTTGGGCATGTGGCACTGGTACTTGTCATCCTAGCTGGAGCATGTTGATATCGCCCCCGAACCTCGTTCTACTTGGAGGCTTGGGGCATTCAAGGTCTAGGGCTTACGGTTTAGAATCTTGTTGGGTTAAACCCTAAACCCTAAACCCTAAACCCTAAACCCTAAACCCTAAACCCCCTTCGATCACCTCGGCAGGCAGCCCTCTCATTGACAGCTCTAAAGCGGCCCTCAAGCGGCTTCCGGCGGAATGCTGACACCACTGCCTGCTTGGAGGGTCGGGGGTCGGGGGACTTAGTAATTGGCTATATTAGGGACTTATAAGTACCATAACCCCAATTAGGGTCCTACTTACTAAGTCCCCCGACCCCCCAAGTGCGGAGTTTAGAGAGTTTAAGGGCGTGGGACGGAGGATGCCAGTTCCTGTAACGTCGGGGCCTTAATAGTTAGGAATAGGGTTCCTTTAAGGGCTTCCTTTAAGGGATACTACAAGGGATCTATGAGGGTACTGTAATATAGGGGCCTTCATAACTAGAACATGGTTTTTGGGTCCATCATACCATAATTCTAACCAGGAGCCCCCCAAAAATAGTATTGATAACTATGAAGGCCCCAACAGTACGGGCTCCCATAAGAGATGCCTGTATGAGTTCCATGAGCATACTTGGAGGATCATGGGACTTAGTAAGTAAGGTTATAAGTACCTTAATTGGGGTTATAAGTAATTATAAGTATAGTTACCTTAATTATAACTCTAGTTACTAAGCCCCATGACCCTTTAAGTAACCATGGGACGGTGCATGCTCTTGCATAGATTTCCCTGAAGGCCTATTCTTAGCCTTGCTGGGTTCTTGCTGCGGAGCTTAGTTGCAGATACCATAATGCGGATCTATAGTAAACAGCTTGATTTCCTATCATGGGAACTAGATTTAAGCTCCTTAGTAAGAACCCCCTGAACCCTGAACCCTAAAGCCTAAACCCTAAACCCTGAACCCTAAACCCTGAACCCTGGATTTGAATGTTTACCGCTTTTGCCCTTTTGGACAGGGGAGCCTTGTTTCGCACTGGAGTCTAGGATTTCGGGTTTGGGCTTTGGGTTTGGGGACCCTAGGGTTAGGGCTTTAGGGCTTTAGGGCTTTAGGGTTTGGGGTTTAGGGTTTGAGGTTTAGGGTTTAGGGTTTGGGGTTGTTGTACTTTGGAGAATTAGGATTTCGGGCTCGGGTTGCGGGTTATCGATTTAGAATTTCCGGGGTTTGTTCAGGGTTTCGGGGTAAGTAAAGATTACCTGGCTTTCCAACTGAGATCTGGGATGTGCCACGGCTGCGAATAGCTGATCTTTGGATTTGGCAACCGTGCTCGCCAGTAATTCGCGGGTTGTTGCAGGCGTTTAACAGTCCGGTTTCTCCGTTGGAATTGTTGTCTTCTTGCCGTTTGGGGCATAATGCCTCCTCGCAGTGCAAACCAGTGCGACAGGTGCACATCCTGACGAGCTGGTAGCCTTTACACCCTAAACCCTAAACCCTTCCGTTTGGCACCAAGGTCTGCTCCCGTCGCTTCGTGGGGAGCTCGGAGAGCGCACGGGTCGCCATCACGCTACGAAAGCTCAGACCATGACATGGATATACAAGATTCGGAGGTGTTTCGCTGGCATGCAAAGCCTCACTGCAGCGTCACTATAAAATCTGGCCACAAGAACTTCTTCAACTACCTTCTGCTTACTTGCAAAGCTTGTTCAGGATTGTTCCACAATTCTCCTTTATCACTGGTGTAAGAAGGAGCCCGGTATACACTTATAAAACCCGAGAATCAATCCTACCTTGCACAGTCTTACTGAATACTCCTTAAGCACAAGCCGCAAAAAGGGCCACCAAACAGCTCCCCGTAGTGCCTAAACCCCACACCCTGCCACCCTAAACCCTATTGACCCCTTGTAGTAAACCTCAAGAGACCCCTTAAAGCTAAAGGAACCCCGTTACTTTCTCAAGGAACCGACACCCCAAACTATAAACCCTAAACCCTAAACCCCCTAAGGCATGAAACTCTAAGCCCTAAGCAGTAAAACTCCCAATACTACACCCTCAACCCTAAAACCTCGAAGAGCCCTCATAGAACCCTCAATCTAGCCCTTTGAAGAACCCGCCTCCTAATCTAAGGCCCCTCTAAGCACCTAAAGGGGTGCCTGCCATGGCTGCGGTGAGCAACGCCTGGGCTCTTCGGAGCGCCTCGGAAGCCTCCTGCAAGCCGAGGGAAGCTTGGGCTCTTCAAGGGCTCAGGGTTTAGGGTTTAGGGCTTTAGGGCTTAGGGACCCTAGGGTTTAGGGCTTTAGGGTTTAGGGACCCTAGGGTTTAGGGTTTAGGGACCCTAGGGTTTAGGGTTTAGGGACCCTAGGGTTTAGGGCTTTAGGGTTTAGGGACCCTAGGGTTTAGGGCTTTGGGGCTTTAGGGTTTGGGACTTTAGGGTTTAGGGCTTTGGGGCTTTAGGGTTTGGGACTTTAGGGTTTAGGGCTTTGGGGCTTTAGGGTTTGGGACTTTAGGGTTTAGGGCTTTGGGGTTTTAGGGTTTGGGACTTTAGGGTTTAGGGTTTAGGGCTTTAAGGTTTAGGCCTTAGGGATTAGGGTGTCTTCGTGCGCAGTGGCCGATGGTCCATGCTGCGATTGCGCCGCCTCACACCAGGGTTTGTGGGTGGCCGCAAATTAAGCGACCTTCTTTGCATGTGTGAGAGAACTCGGTGAAACCAGAAGTTCTCCAAAACCCGCCCGCTGTGATGATACCACAGGCAACCACCCAAACTTAGGATAGGGCTTACGCCCTCAATTCCCACACCCTGTCATACATGTCACAGGGTCGGATCGCAGCCGAACCGGGAGGGGCCAGAGAGGCCAGGGGGCCAGGGGCCAGGGGGCAGGGCCAGGAGCAGGGGGGTCACAAGGCAGGGCTAGTCGCAGGGTGCAGCTGAAGCTGTTGCCTTAACCCTAAAAGGTCTCGTCTATGGTCTGGGCCGGTGTGGTCTACATGGGTGGTTGTCAAAACTGTGGTTCCTTTTTGAGTACCCTAAATATTAGGTGCCGTGCGTATATGAGAGGGACCATAATTTTGACAACCGACCATAATTATGAGCCTGGAACACTGGCAGAATCCGTTGCTCCAGCCAATAGCGTTAAGTGGCACGGACCTTTAGGTATAATGTGTGGGTTTGTTGTTGGGTCAACCTTAGTTCTTTCCCACTCCGGAGGCTGTTTTGCGGGCACCGTCCATCAGACAGCCGTGAGTTTAACTAGCGGTTGAATCAACGATCGATCGCAGCACAGTGCGATGCTATGTTGGGTTTTCACGCTGTGACAGATCCAGGCCACAAATGCTGTGGGCAATGGTAAGACTGCTGATGACTTAAGATGTGCATCTCGTTTCCGGCATGCCAGCACAGACTGCACATGACTGTCTAACGGCGAAGCGGACCTCCGATGATACAGTTCTCAAGGCCGGTAAGGCAAGGAAGAGGTTTTGACACATTATTACAGACTGTGCCTAGACCTTGACAGCGACTCGTCGAGTAGCACATGACAACACAAGCGGTCACAACTTGCATATATCTCTGATGATAGCGTGTGCAGGAGGGTTTGGTATCGATGATACTGTATGGTGATGCTCACCTCACCGGGCGTGTTGTTGTAGTTGTGGTTCGCGTTGCTGAGCTGATAGGCAACCACTTCCACTTCGCGTCTCACTCCCTGCAGGCAAACTCGGTTCGATTGTTTTCTCGCCAAGAGATACACGGCGAGTTGTCTGTGCAAGGGGAATGGCTCGAATCCTTCGCTAGGTCGGTACAGGCTTACTAGCTTTGGCTAGTTTGGCATATTATTGAGCCAAAGTTGCGTTGGCATTACAGCATGGTCCGGGATCGGTCCCATGTGTAAGCACAAGAAAAGGTTCTGAGACAAGGTCGCAAAACGGAGCCTTGCTCTATATGTACATGGTGGTCCATGACATTCTGCTTCATAACTCAGATTGCGATACCTGCGAATTGAACTAGGCTTCGACGTCCGTTCGCAGCGTGATGGCGCAACTTTTTCATCTGCTTTCATATCGGCAGCGTGTTCTGCGATTCGGACTTCATTCGGAAGCATAATCGGGGGTCTGACATTTCTTACAGCCTACAGCAATGTCTCTTTTGGAGATCGGGAGGACCGACTGTTTCCCGGCCGGTGCTCGCAGACCGAACCTAGAGGAAATCTGAGATAACTTGGGGCTGGGTCCAAGAACCATGACCACAAGCCAAAACCATCTTCAACCGAGAACCCCCTCTGCAGGGCACAGGCTCTTGGTCATGATGAGGCCATGCCCATACAAGCGCCCGGCTTATCTCACATCCGTCAGCGAGAATTCGAATAGTCATTCTCGAAGGTGTGGATGCCGCTTCATAGCCTTAGTTACACATCAACATCAATGCCGAAAGCTCGCGCAGTGTGGACACCGTTTTCATGGTCCGTGGTCTTTGCCCTACTGGCACGCCGATCACAAGCCATCTGAAAAACCACACAGGGATTGGGACGGCTTCCGCCTGGTCCACCTGCTTCCATGGCAGTGGTGATATTCGAGCTTCTCGCAGGCCTGTCTAACGAATCTTTGTTGTTGTCACATCCAGCACAGATGCTCGTCGCTGCACCGATCTTACCAGTCTTACCCGGTATAGAAGAACTGAGCTTCCCGCTGCATTCCCTCTCACGATGCCGAGTGGGAAGCCGCAGGTGGTCGAGATTCGGCCTGCTCGTTCTGAAACACCCCAGCTGCCGCGACAAGCTACAAGCTGATTGCAGCTAGATATATTCATGATGCAACGGGTGCTAATGCATCCAGAGCCTGCAGGCTCGGACACAGACCTCCTACGATCCCACATCAGGCAGCACATGTCCAGATCACCAGTCTCTTGGCAAAGCCCTTCTCCGGAGCCGTGAACACACGCGGACTTTAGTAGGACGGCCGCTGCCTGCTTCTGTCACAACCCCCCCTGCACTCCACGAAGCACGAAGCAACAGTACCCTTGCATGCATCACTCTGCCTTTTGCTCGCGTCAGCACTGCCAGCTTCAGCCTCAATCAATCTTCGACGACTAGTAGGTGGACGAACGCACGCCTCCTCTCCGAAGCGAATCCTTCCGCTCAAGAGTGTGAGGAGTGCGCCGTCTCTTCTTCACGACAGAAGAGTCTATGGCAGCAGGACGCTTCATTCTCACAGCCGCATCCTTCACCGCCTGTTTTTCTTGCTGTCGCTTTGCAGAAAGTGGCAGGCTCGCCTTGGACACCGCACCTTGGTCGCGCAGCTCCTTGCACCACCTCTGCCATCCCTTCTCCGACCACAGGTTGCGACGACTGGCTCGTGCCAACACGACAGAATGCGGCAGTTGCTTGGAGGTGTGCTGGTATAAAGCTGAGTTGTGCGACATGAGCTTGCCAAGCTTCAGAACGCGAAGTTTGAGCTGCAGAGTTGACTGGTGCATCTGCTGAGTCTCACGAAACCAGCAATTGATCTCGTGATGTAGCGACTCGTTACTGGTGGTGCCAACGGGGAGTAGACTGAGCCGGTGTCTCGGCATGCTGTGACGAAGTCGAATGTTGTTCATGTACCATTCACTTCGCTCTGCAGCAGCTGCTGTGTGAAGCAGCTGGTAGATTCGCCTGTTTGGACCAGGAGCGAGGCGGCTCACCTCATCCCGGAAGACTGAAACCAAGGCGGCTAAAGACCGAATCCACTCGACGCGCGTATAGAACGGTCGGCTTGGGTCCAGCTGCGCCAGGATTTGTTCCGCTGTCGTCACCCGCATCGTCCGATCTTCGATTTTCTGACGCAGCGAATTTTCCTCGACTGTAAGCCCTTTGCAACTGCGCCCGTGGAAGACGTGCCCCCAACTTGCAGCATCGTACGCGTGATCAACAGCAGAAAATTTGGACAGAATGCAGCGCAATGTTTTCGTGGCCTTGGTACGTTTCCGAGAACTTGCGTACTCACATGTCATGGCCAGATGCACCGGGTCCAAAGCCATAACCTGCAGGTTCGGGCAAATGTTTTTCAAGCTAAGCAAGTAGTGCCGGCTCGGATTGTCCACGGTGACGAATTCGACCTGAGCGAGTCCTTCAGCTGTAATGCTTTCTACCAGAGCTTGTGCTGCTCCACATGCATCATCACTGGCCACTGCGAACATGCCGACCACGGCATTTGTTCGCCCGCGTACGGTGAACACCTTGACGAGACTACAGTACTAGGGTACATATGCTGAAACGAATTAGAATCACATGGGCTGTTCCGAGAGGGTTTTGCTTGTCTGCTGGTCTTGAAGCTACACTGCTGCATCTATACTCAGACCAAATCTATATCCGCCACGACACCCTTCGCAGCATGCTGGCTTCGTCGAAGGCCGCTTGAGTCGCATCCATAGAACGTGGGCGTGGCTGTCCTAGGATGGGAAGACAGCACCTAAGCGTGGCATCGATGCTCAGCGTCTGGTACTCGTTGTGCTGTACGAGCTCATGGATGAGTTCTCGTTCCATTGCCGCAACGGCCGGAGAAGTGAGAATGTCCTCCATCAGCGGCAGCCAATCCTTGGTGTGCGACGGGAGCAAACAGGTGGACTCGTGCTCCATCATAGAATGTAGAGCTGCGATCACGCCGTGCACCTACCACAAGGCAGAAGCACAAGACCCACTTACAGACAAGTATTGTTCTCTCAAGCGCAGTTGACAATTCTAGTTGCAATTCTAATCGACATTAGCCACTCTAGCCGTTTTGCGAGAACAATGTTTACCTTTCCCTGCACCTTGGCATTGCAAAGCAACGTCTGCTGGAAAATCAACTGCCCGAAACCCTTGGTGTAGTACAGGTTTCGAACTCGCCGAACAAATGCTTCGCCTTGCACAGTGGAGACATTCCAGAACTCTGGCCCCGATTCTGTCATAACCAAGCGGATGAAGCGGTCAATACAGTTGATGGCACCGGGGAGAGGCGGTACGATGGTTTGTCGCATGATGGATGCAGATCGGGACAGCAGGTCGCATTTCTCTGCTCTTTTCAAGAGGCGGTCACCGTCGTGCAGGGCAATCACAAGCTTCATTTGCTTTGTGCCGCTAGGGCAGTACTGTTTCGACGCACAATGGTACTTCTGAATGTGATGCAAAACTCTACCCTTGTTATTTTTGTCGAAAGCTCGGAAAGGACATAGCGGACACACCAGCCGATTGTCTGGGTTCCTGTGAACCTTTTTCTTGGAGAGCAAGTCATCAACTTCCTTTTCCATCAATGCCAAGATGTGATCGCCGACTTTGGTGGTCGCCTCATCGGCCCCATCGCCTTCGTCGTCTGCTTCCTCTAACGATGTGTCTCCTGAACCTGCCTGCAGCTCCTTCAACACAGCCCACTCGGAAGGCAAAGGACCCGTTGAATCTGCCTGCTCATTGGCTACGCGGCCTTGTTCCAAGACGTCAAATATCACTAAGTACTTGTTATCAGCCGCATCGTGCCATGCGTCCTGAAAGTCTTCGGTTCTCAAAGTCCAGCAAGAAGACCCGTCTACAACCTTAACCTCGGTGTCGTCAGAAACCATGACCGCGACGCAGTGAGGCTGTCCCCGCACGTAACAGTGCAACAGGAATTGATCCTTGGCTTTCATCTGCCTGAGATCCAGTCGAGGATGAAATTCTCTTCCAGATGCAGACTCCACATGCAAATATGTTCGGTGCCCTCTACGCCTGTAATACAAACCGTACTCTGACGTTGAGTCATCGTGAATGCGGATGGCATCATCTGTAAAACCCAAATGGAACAGACCACGTAAGATACAGTTGCCAGGCTCTAGAAGTTGTTCAGCACAGTGCAAAGGAGATGAGGAGGCCTTTTGAGCAACCAGCTTCAGAAAGCAACCGTGAGTCTTTGGGCGAATGTGGACCTTGAAACCTGCCTTGGCTTCGATATGGCGACTGCAGGCTGCACAGAAATCTTGAACTGCCTCTCCAACATCATTTGAGCTGACGCGTATGCCATCGAAGTGAAGCGACAGGTGCGAAGGATGGAACGCCTGCAGGTGCTCCAGCCACGCATCCAAAACCGCATCCTCGGCAACTGTCCACATATAAAACAAGGTCGACGCCTCAGGATTGTCCCTGGCTTCATCTACAAAATGTCGGTGAAGCTCTGGAAGTGACGACGCTGCTAGCCACCTGCAAAACAGCGATGCTTGTTGCAGGCGCTTTACGAACGGGTTGTGTGACAGCTCACACGGGGGCTGTCCTCCGTTGAACACCTTGAGAAGGATGCTCTTACCCAGACTACGGCATACACACAGTTGCTCTTGAATCACTTTCTCTCGGTCCTCGGCACAGGCGCTGAGTGTCTCTCTCACGGACGGCCATTCTGCGTGCTCCGGATTCATACGGTCCAAAATTTGCAACATTAACACAAAGCAGCAATTCTCGATGTCCAGGTCAACTGTGTGCGAAAGACTAACCATCTGCCATGCTCTAGACAGCTTCTGCGCGGATAAGCCCTCTGCATACCGACGCGTGCGCAACATTGGTTGGTTGTACTTGTAGCTGGTCTGCATAGTGACCCAGGCCTTACCCTCGAACGGATTCATAGGAAGCGGTTCGACGGGTGACTCACCAGCGGCCGACACGTGCTCTGCATGTGGACCCTGCTCCCACAATCTCTGCGCCGACAGGACCCCGCTATGCTGCTGACGTCCTGCTTCTGCTGCTTGGGCTGCTGCCGGCGCTGTTTCTGTCTCAAAGAAGTCCAACAGAGATCTAGCAGCATCTTCTTGCTTCCTGAGCTTGTCGGATGTATGTTGCCAGTGGGAGAGAGACTCGGCTTGCGTTGCGCTCATCCGGCCACGTTTCTTGCTGATGCGGGAGAGGAGCTTCTTGTAGAACTGCTGCAAGATCTCGGCATTGTGTCCTCGAGACGGATAGGAGTCGACCGCCTTCCAAAGCTCACTGGCATCAAACACTTCGCACAGCACCGTAGGCTTGCTAGGCTGCGCCCAGCTACAGACTTCTCTGAACGTCTTCTGGCAAAAGACCTTCGGTATGTACAACTCCTTCTTGCCCCAGGCCACTGTCGTGATCAAGAGCTCGTTCGAACACAAGTCGTTGAAAGCGTCTTTCTGTGCAGATAACTTCGAGGCGTTGCGATCCCACCACAACTTTGTGAACCTAGGGATCAGCGCCGGAGATGCCTTGGTGCCCAAGCCCACGCGCACCATGGTTTTGATTATCTTACGAAGTGGCTCGTCTTCCCGTTGTTGGTTTTCTGCCTCGCCAGCTTGCTCCACCAAAGCCAGAACAGCATTGGTAGGTTGGTCGGTGGTCTCCTCAAAGCCAAAGCTTCACATGTCTACGTCGGATGAATAGTTCAATCAATCACAATGACGACAGAAGATCTTAAAACGAAATGCTACGATCTTCAACGCAAACCGTACGCGGAAGACTATACACATGAATCACTAACAGCTGGCACCTCGCGCGGGCGAAGGCCACATGCCTCGCGCATCTTCTTTTCCGTGAGGCCCGCTACAGCATACTCTTCGATCAAAGCTCTGCATTTGTCTCGATTGTGCGTGGCCTCGAAACCATGCTGGCGTCGCAATGAAACTGCAATCGCTGGTCCTGACTCGAGAAACTCACGCAGACCGATATCCTTGGCAAAAATCCCGTCGAGATGAGAGTCAGGATAATGTGCTTGAAGCCATTCATCATCCACGAAAAGAGGCTTTGGTCTCCAGACCAAGCTTCGCCGCATGATCGAATTGAAATTGCCCTCTTCTATGTTCTTGAAGGTCATGAGGCGGTTGGTTTCAATACGCTTCCAACCGGTAACCCGGAGCATACGGGTGATGTACCCGTACGGCTTACGTCCAGCCAGGTCGTCTGCAGAAACCATTTTCTTGTACAGGTCCTCCTTGAAAGATCGGTGCGTCTCTGGGGTCTCTTGCGCGGTGACTATGAAGCAGTGGGCAAAAGTTTCAAGCTGCTTGCGCAGCTCGTCTTCGTTGTGCCACAAGTTCGGGTCTATGAACGAGTGGTTATGCCCATACACTGCCGCCAAGTGGTTGCTGTACAACGATTGTCCTGTGCCTCCGGAAGATTCTCCAATGAAGCATCTATCTACATTCTCACCACGTTTGGCCAGAGCAATGGCGGCGAGGCAACACACATAGAAGTGCTCGTTGCACCAAAATGTCTGCCTGACAAACTTCTGAAATCTCTGCTCTGCATTCTGCAAGACGGGATCTCCCAAACAGTGAGGGATTCGAACGTAGATATTGTTCTCCGGAGAAGGTTTCACGAACTGAAGAGGTGTGCGTGGATCAACATCGTACTTCACCGAGCAATCTGCATATGCACATCCAGCTTGCCTTTGCGACGGAGTGTTGCACCACTCGGCAACGAATTGAAGAAGCCGTCTTTCGTCCAGCAAATCCCGCTGCAACGGCGCTGCAATGCGTGATATCATGTCTGCAGTCAGAACGGGCCAACCTCCAGCGGGACCTTCAGCTTCATCGTCGCGGCGGCCCCCTTGCCGGCGATGAAAATGTGTCACAGCTTGATCTAAACACACGGTGAGGAACTCCTGCTCAGTGTTATACTCCTGGCATTGGTCATCGATGGCAGACAACAACTTCTCATCGCTTCTTTCCACCCGTGCGCCCAACAAGCGGAATATGCCTTCGAGCTGCAGCAAGAAAGGCTTAACACGGGCAAAAGTTGACTCCGGAGGAACGCCTGCAAATGCTTGGAAAGCACCATGTTCGTGGTACATGTAACACACACCTCCGTGAGCTCGCAGGAACCGCTCGCCCTCCATCACCCACACCAGAGCAACGAAGTCACGGACGAACATGTCTGAATACCTGGTGCGATAAACGGTGATAGCTGCTGCGCCCAATCTAACAAGCTGCTCAGACCAGTCAGGAAAGCGCTCTCGCACGAAGTGGAGAATTCTCGACGTTCGCTGCAGAACCGTGCTACAGCCTGAGCTTTCTGCAGAATCAGGTTTTTCGCCAAAGGATGACTCGCAGGCTTCTTTTTGGGCATCGAACATCTTCTCGAAGGCAGCAAACGAATCGGCTGCACCGGGCATTAGTCTTCTCTTCTTGGCAACTTGCAACCGGTCTGCCAGCTGGTCCTCTTTATCTAGCAGAGCCTCTAACTCTTGCTGCGCACGCACACCAAGTGCTTCTTCGTAGTTGACCTGAAGAGCACCATCGCTGTTTTCGGGATGTGCATGTTGATCGGGATCTGCACGTTGATCGGCCGGATCTCCACGCTCCTCAAAGGGCCCGTTTTGACTCTCCTGCAGAACTCTGGCACTGAATGATGACTGTGACAACGCTCCACCCTCCACATCTTCCCAAGATCCTCCCGACTTGTCTTGCCAGAATTCACTTGAGCGCGAAGAATGAGTTTGCAGAGATTGAATTCGAAGTAGCTGTTCTTTCGCTGCCTGGGCTTCTGACCGCCGCCGTTGCTCTTGCGCCAACTGGAGCTGAAGCTCTAGAGAATACTCTAAAGCCAGCTGACGCCAGGGCGTGCCATCTCGCATGTCCTCCGGGTGAGGAAGGTCGGCCAATAGACGCTTGCGATCAGATGAAGAAAGGTCCTCCGAGAGAGCATGAAGGAATCTGAAGAGCAATAAATCTTGTTTCTGGTCCAGAAAATCAATTATCGCTCGGCCCCGATACATGACCTTCTCCCAAAGGCGCTTCGACATCCTGTTTTTTGCGGCCGGGTCTGGCAACAGCTTCACAGCTAAGGGGTTTTGCTGCAAAAACTCGGCATGTTGCCGAATAGTCTTGCGAACAACGCATGAAAACTTATCGACTTCTTCTTCGAGGGTCGAAATGGTCTGGAAGAAGTTAGTCGCGTCGGCATAAGGCTGCACCTGGCTTCCACCGATGTAGTCCATGAGTTGGTTTGGACAACACGGACATCGGCGCCAAGGTGTCTGACCACAATGACTCGCGCAAATCCAGGAGTTACACAGCGGGCAGACAGCCCATCGTGGTATCCGGAGACCTGTGTGCTCCCTCTGGCATAAAGCGCATCTGACAGTGGGATCCACGAAAAGAGGCTTTGGTCTCCAGACCAAGCTTCGCCGCATGATCGAATTGAAATTGCCCTCTTCTATGTTTTTGAAGGTCATGAGGCGGTTGGTTTCAATATGCTTCCACCCGGTAGCCCGGAGAATACGGGTGATGTACCCGTACGGCTTACGTCCAGCCAGGTCGTCTGCTGTCTGCCTGACAAACTTCTGAAATCTCTGCTCTGCATTCTGCAAGACGGGATCTCCCAAACAGCGAGGGATTCGAACGTAGATATTGTTCTCCGGAGCAGGTTTCACGAACTGAAGAGGTGTGCGTGGACCAACATCGTACTTCACCGAGCAATCTGCATATGCACATCCAGCTTGCCTTTGCGACGGAGTGTTGCACCACTCGGCAACGAATTGAAGAAGCCGTCTTTCGTCCAGCAAATCCCGCTGCAACGGCACTGCAATGCGTGATATCATGTCTGCAGTCAGAACGGGCCAACCTCCAGCGGGACCTTCAGCTTCATCGTCGCGGCGGCCCCCTTGCCGGCGAAGAAAATGTGGCACAGCTTGATCTAAACACACGGTGAGGAACTCCTGCTCAGTGTTATACTCCTGGCATTGGTCATCGATGGCAGACAACAACTTCTCATCGCTTCTTTCCACCCGTGCGCTCAACAAGCGGAAGATGCCTTCGAGCTGCAGCAAGAAAGGCTTAACACGGGCAAAAGTTGACTCCGGAGGAACTCTTCTTGCTTCTTCGTAGTTGACTTGAAGAGCACCATCGCTGTTTTCGGGATGTGCATGCTGATCGGGATCTGCATGTTGATCGGCCGGATCTCCACGCTCCTCAAAGGGCCCGTCTTGACTCTCCTGCAGAACTCTGGCACTGAATGATGACTGTGACAACGCTCCACCCTCCACATCTTCGCAAGATCCTCCCGACTTGTCTTGCCAGAACTCGCTTGAGCGCGTAGAATGATTTTCGAGGGTCGAAATGGTCTGGAAGAAGTTAGTCGCGTCGGCATAAGGCTGCACCTGGCTTCCACCGATGTAGTCCATGAGTTGGTTCGGACAACACGGACATCGGCGCCAAGGTGTCTGACCACAATGACTCGCGCAAATCCAGGAGTCACACAGCGGGCACACAGCCCATCGTGGTATCCGGAGACCTGTGTGCTCCCTCTGGCATAAAGTGCATCTGATAGTGGGATCCAGCCGCACATAAGAGGGCACTGGGCGGAAGCTTGCCATCTGTGTGAATGGGCGCGGTCTCACATGGATCCATGTGAAAACACGGGCCAGCGGAGACACGGCGTCGGCAGCACCGTCACGCAGACGAGCGACAGAAACGCCTCTGCCATCAACTGACAACTCAAGCATTCTCTGATCCCAGCGAAGACTGAAACGATAAGATCGGTCGGGAAGGAGCGGGCAGCGATTACGTCCACCATGAGGTTGAGGAGGCATGTCATCTAAGGCAAACGAGACTGTGCAATCTCTTCTGAACAGATTGTCGATCCGGCAATAAGATCGCTTCGTGCCTCGCCATTCTTGCACACCCATGTAAAGCCCCACAGCATGATCTGGAAGCACGAGGTCAAAGGTAGCGCATCCCATGAGAGGTCGGTCCGAAATGAAACCAGACACACCCTGTCTTAGAAGCCCTGGACGAGCCACAGATGCCGTCCAGTCGAGTAGCATACGCTCAGGAAAGATATGAAACATTGCCAGTTGTCGGACATTGACGAGGCATAAGCGAGCCGCACTGTAAAAGTAGACCATCCTGCGCAGAGTCTGTGCGTTTTCGAACTCGTCGGTGGACAGGAAGATACGACTGTTTCTCCAGTTCTCACGATCTCGAACTGATCGGCACATTGCCGGCGAGACACACGCTAGTGTCCGAAGATATTCGAAGGAGAAGAAGAAACCTGGCAGCTTGTCCACCACTTCCTGTGGAAGCCTCCCCCCTGCGTAGCTCAGCCTTTGCGCGGCCAACCTCCGCTCAGCACGTTCAAACCAATCCGGTCGAGGGTCCCAGAAACCATCCTCAGACTCGTCACTGCTCTGCCATGCCACTCCCCAAGTGCCTGAGTTGGCCAGGATGGTTCCCAATCATGCCGGGTCTCCTCGATGACAAGCGGCTCATAAGGCATGAGCGACTCATCCGCATAGGCATCCTGCGGCGCCTCTTCCAGATATGGCAACGTCAATCGTGCAGGCTGTGGATGGGCAAGCGCATCTGGGTTTTCAAACTGCATTTCTTCCCACATATCCATGAAATCCGCTGCACATGCTTCGGCTGACTTCCCACCTTGGTACTCCGCGGCATCCTGACTTCCCTGCTGAAAAACTTTAGCAGTGCACGATGACGCCGAGTCCACTCCCTGTCTATCCTCCCATTGCGTATCCTCAGCCTTCTTACGCAAGTGCTCCCTGTGTGACGCTAGCATCATCTGGACTTCGGCGGACATGTCGGGAGCCTTGTACACGAATGGACTTGTGCCACAGTCCGGATGCAATCCCACAACGAACATGTCTTGCACTTCGAGATGGTAGTACCTCTGCAAGATGTGCTTGTATAAGTTAAGCTGAAGAGAATAATGTTGGCCAGCGCAATCGTCAAGGTGACCCAGTGGCATTTTCATGCGGGACCATGGGTTCTGAAATTTGTTGCAGAGGTCTCTCGTCCGTTTCCAATCGAAAAGTACAGCTTTTCCCTCTTTGTTCAAGCAAACGAAATCGATGCAGCCTGCCACATCATCGTCATCAGAATATATGCACCATTCCGTGCGAAATGCCATGAGTTTCGGACAGGTCTTCAGGAAAGCTGCAAACAAAGCCAACTCAGTTGGCATTTCCTCAACTGAGCCTCCATTCAGAAGGACTTCCACCTGATGATGAAGCCATGTACCCCTGGCCGATGCTTCCACACCATTCGCATGCCACGTAGCTTTGATCTCGGCTGCGGTGAAAGGGATGAGGACACCAGAACTTGCGTGGGAATACTCGGGTCTCGGCCAGCGCTGGCCCTGCTGCATTCTTGCGATGCATCTGTCGGGATCAAACTCGTTGGCAAACCTGTGGACTAAGCCTGTCACGGAACATGACACACGTAGCCCCTTCACATAGTAAGTGTGTGTGCACGGCTCAAACCGTATATCTTTGTCGCGGGA